>BSBM01001022.1:24267500-24674756 GCA_027924585.1 Larix kaempferi
TAGCCCCATGGCTGGAACGACTTCCACTCCGTTTGTCATAGGGACCATTGGTGGCACCTCCACCACCACACCAGTTACTACACCTATTTTGGGTATGCCCTCCATGGGACCCTCATCTACTGTTCCCCTCACAGTACCTATTCCCGCAGCGGGAATACCTATCCCCACTACATCAGTGGCTCACACTACCCATGGTGGTGCTGGACCATCCTCCACTACCTCAGTTCCCCCACTTGGGGGCACCACCCTAAATCTTGTCCCTCCACTTGGGGGCACTGACCCCAACTTGGTCCAAAGCACTACTGTGTCACAGCCTTCTTCCAGTTTGCCATTCATGGCTAGCCTCAACCTACCTGACCTGGCCAGATTGACCAACGATCCTATTCGACACGACCCCACGTGGCCTCATATGCCTACCAAGATCCCCTCGGACATCCCTAAGTTCGAGGGCAAGGCCGGTGAGGATCCACAAAACCATATCATGTCTTTCCACCTATGGTGTTCCTCTAACTCCATAGTGGATGACTCTGTTCGCCTCCGTCTCTTACAGCGCACCTTTACTGGCTCTGCATCCAAATGGTATATTGAGCAACCACATGGGACCCACGCCACCTTTGCCTCCCTTGCCTCTACCTTCCTGCAGTTCTTCCAGTTGCCTGTCCGCTATGACGCGGGCGTTGAGATCCTCCTATCCTGCAGACAAAACACGGCTACCCATATCACGGACCACATCCATGAGTGGCGTCGATGCCGTAGCTTATGCAAGATCAAACTAGACGACCGTATCTTTCTAGACTGGTTCCTCAAGTCCCTGCTTCCTGTTATCGCTAAGGATGTAGCTTCAGAAAGACCCCAGTCTGAAGAAGAGGCCATCCTTAAGGCACAGCAGTTCGACCTCATTTACGCCCAGTCGGGTTACCTTTATACCATTATACCTGACGCCCCTCGCGGCGAGTCCTCCCAGCACGATGCGCCGGGGGCATCCCACGCTACAGACGGCATCATCGGTCGTGTTTCTTCGCATCCTCAACCATTTTCTATAGCACGACCTACCCCTGGCCCCGACCTGTCGCGGGCTACCTCACAGTCTGGAGCAACCAACTCATATGCTCCCATGACACACCACCATTCCCATGGACCCTCATGTCCACCTCAATGCTTCGGTTATGCGACTCCTGCTTATGCTCCCCCAGTCGCACCTCCGTCTTACTACCATCCGCAGGCTGCTCCAGCCCCTGCGCCTTCACAAGCCCAACCCGCTTATTATCCGCCCCAGGCAGCCCCTGCGGCACACCCACAACCTGCTCCGCAGCCATATCAGCAACCTCCTCAAGTTGCTGCACCTGCTCAGCCTCAACCTACATATCATCCTCCGCAGCCTGCTCCCACACCTACGCAACCTCAAAATCCACCTGCTGCCCAAGGGCAAGTCTATGCCCAACAAAATCCGCAGCAAAACCAGAACAACCAACGTAACCAGGGCCAACAAAACCGCGGCAAGGGCCGTAATTGGGGGAACAACCAACCTGCAAACCAAGCTGGTCAACCAGCTAATCCTCCAGACAACAACCATGCGGCCCCCGCTAATCAAAACCCTGATCGCCCGCCCAAGCAGGCTAAAAACCCTAATCTGCGAACAAACCACCCTTGTTCTATTTGCGGGGTCTATGGCCACTACACACATGCTTTCCCACACTTAGAGCGAGCTCGGCAACTCTGGGTTGACGAGGCCCATCGCCAAGGGCATGCAGCTCCCCAAGCGCCGCCCAACCCCCCCCCAACCTCAACAACCCCCTTTGGTGCTGCAAAACCCCTTGCCAACCCAAGGCGTGGTGAACACTCAGCCGTTGGCCCCTCAAGCTAACGCGCAACCCCAACAACAACAGATCACTTACGCTGCTCCTGATCAACCCATGTTTGACTCAGGTACCCACCACTTACTGATGATGTCATCTGCTGATGTCAACCTCCAGACCCGTCGGAACCAATATGGCTCCACCTCTGAAGCCACTCCCACGGATAAAACTACTAACGCCCATCCCACTGATCAGGCGTTACGTATACCTCCGCCTCCCATAGACGGCGCTGCGAAAGCACCCCGTTTCCCACTTCGCCGAATCAACAATAACCCCAATGCGCGCGCTGCGTCAAACTACAGCATCGTAGACAACCTAGCCCAATCTCCCGCCGCCATGTCTGCATTAGAAGTCTTGAAGAACTGTCCTTCCCAGCGCAAGACTTTACTTTCCGCCATTGGGGGGATTGACCCAAATGATTCGAATTTGATGGCATTTGATTTAGACCAGTCTGAACCACGCCTACCTTCCAGCTTAGCATTCCAAGTTACTGTCTCCGTTAGGAATCTTGTCATCCATCGGTGCATCATCGATGAGGGTGCCTCCACATGCGTCATGTCTACATTTGTATGGCAGAAGCTAGGATCCCCTCCTCTCCAGCAGTCCACCACTGCATTACGCGCCTACGACGGTCGTTCGGCTCAGCCCCAAGGCCTCCTAGCCAATGTCCCCGTCCAATTAGGTGGTAAAACTGTACTCATTGACATTGAGGTAATCAATGCCCAATTGGATTATAACCTTTTACTTGGCCGCAGCTACATGTATGCCATGCGGGCGGTTGCCTCTTCTGTCTTTCGCACCATGATGTTCCCCCATGAGGGACGCGTGGTTAAGGTTGACCAGCTCACCTACTATGATCCCAGTGCTCCCGGGCACCTGAAAATGTTCTCCCCATGGTTGAACAACCTGTTTCTCCTGCCACTACCTCGTTTGTTTCCTCTACGGGGCCTGGAGTCTACTCAGACGTGCCGATGACCTCCACCTTTCAATCCATTCCTCCCCCGTCATCTACGCCCGAAGTGTCTGACTTATGTACCTTGTCCCATGACAACCTACCAACTAACAATCAACCACCCTTGTTGCCAAAACCTCCATTGGTACCTAGCCACATTGGTGTTACACCTATCCATACCATCCCCTTTCTAGTCCCTCCATCAGGAGTAGTAAGCGCCCCGGTTATGGCTACCCTTAGCCTCCCGGGGTTAACCTTGGGATTACCTGTCTGGTATCTTTCGCCTCCCGTTCGCCCGCCGACACCAGATGTCGTCCTCCAACCGGTGCAACCCATGGCTACTACCTCTCAGCCACCTCCTGGTGTCTCTACCCCTTCGTCCTCCACGACTCCCCCTCCTCCTCCCAAACCCACTGGGGGCAGAGGCCCACAACCTTACACTGTTGTCCCACCTCCCAAGACAGTAAAAAACCCTCCAGTATTTCGTGCTCCTCCCAAATGCTCGCTGTGCGACGAGTTAGGCCATGCGACCCACCAATGCCCACAGTTACCAGCATTGCAGAAGCATATGCAGACACTCGACGATGACCCCAACATCCCAACTGTCGAACTAAACCCCACTCCCAAGCCTAAGGATAAGTCCCTACGTACCAACCACTCCTGCGCCATATGCGGTATTTACGGGCATTATTCACATCATTGTCCCGATCTCCCGGATTACAGAGCAGCTCTCTATGAGATGAACAATCTGGATCTTGAGACGGCACCACCTACCATTGAGGAGATCTACCCCCCAGACTCTTCACCTTCCGGAGAGGTTAATACCATCTATATGATCTCTTCCACCACTACCCCCTCGTCAACCGATTTGACGACGCAAACTTTCCGTACCGATGAGGAGATTCTTGAGGCCTTTTCCGCCCCAGATTATCCCTGGGATGATATGCATCATCGTTCCTACTTCATCCCAGAAGCATCTTCCTCTAGCACCGCTACCCAATTTGCGGTTGAATCCAAAGACTTCCTTCCCATTAAGGTTGACTGGTTCAAGGACCCTATTCCTGCTCTTGATGCCTTCGAGGAAGGTAACATGGCCAACATCTCACCCATCATCCAAGTTGATATCGCTGCTCCAGGATGTGCCCCTGAACTCATCACTTTAGGAGCATTCTGCAGTAAACAAGAGATTGAGGAGTACCAAAAACTCTTCCAGGAATTCCATGATGTCTTTGCCTAGTCCTATACTGAGATGCCCGGTCTCGACCCCGCCATTATAGAGCACCACCTTGACACCTCTGAGTCAAGGGGCATAATAGATTCCCTCGACCCTGGGATAGGGGGCATGATCAATCATTTTGAACCTTCCCTATCACATCTATCTCAGCACGTCAATGAACCCATTGTTCAAACCCACACATATGTGATCCATAATCACAAACCCCATGCACATAGCATGGGGGCAAGTCATTAACCCTGCTCACTTTTTCACACTTGTGATCTCAACCATTTTTGAGGTCACATATCACTTGTAGATTTGATTTGCTTTGATACACCTAGTATTCTTCCCCCACGGGTCATCATTTCTCCCCACCACTGCATCCTTGGCTTGGTGGGCTCACCTTTTACCATTCCGGAGTCTTTATGACCTCCGTTTTTCGCACCATTTGCACCGTCGGATTCATATTTCCGTGCCCGTGACGATGCTTGAGATCATTTCTCGCTCTCACCCCCCGATCTTTCGGGTATTTTTTCGAAACGCCATCGCTACCTCGGTTTGCGTGCCACATCGATCGTTACCCATTTTTGACATCCTTTATATCGCCGGATTCATTTTTCCGAGATCGTGATGATGCTTGAGATCATTTCTCGCTCTCACCTGGTACAATTTTAACATTGTGTCCTAAACACCTTGTTGCCTCGGTTTGTGCGCCACATAGGCCGCCATCGGATTGTTCCACATTTTTACATGAGCCATTCACTCCTGTCATACTGCAAATGTTTCGTTATTTTGCCACCATTTCATCTACCCCGCAAGGAGGCCCATCAGTGTTCCCACCTACCCTCGCTCTTGGTCACCATTATTGATCCTTGATTGAACACTTCCTCCTTGCCTGGCCATTCCTTTTGTTCGGTATAATTTTATCCCTTTTTCGGGCCGGACAACTCCGTTACGAAAAAGGCACTTAGGGAGTTTCTGTTAAGCTCTTTTCTGACTCCTAAAAGAATGAAAAGATCGCCGAGCAATCTTGCTTCCTTTCATGCTCGTTAAAGTACCTGAAAGGGCGTCTATCTGGTATAAGTTTAACCCTTTTCCGGACCTGGTAGACTAATTACGAAAAAAGGAATACTCTAGTCACACCGGCTAGAAGAGTTCTTCATTGCATCCTTTTATGCTTCTTTGGGCCTTGGAGACTAAATCTACGAAAAAGCAACCCCCTGGAGTCTTCTTACTTGCTTTCAGACTCTCTAAAATTGAAAGCAACCACGAGCATGAACTGTCCTGGGCTCGTAAAATCCACACGATAGTACCATTCCATCATTTCAGAGTCTTCTTATCGCTTTCAGACTCCTTAAAATTGAAAGCAACCATGAGCATGAACTGTCCTGGGCTCGTAAAATCCACACGACAGTATCATTTACACACACTTCTTCTAGTTCATTAACCCATGAAGAAGTCCCCTCCCGTGTCTCATGGCACTATGATCGATCATCTCGGCAGCACCCCCAATCAGGTCGCCTTTGTTCAGAGTATCCTGCAGTCTCCTGCCATTTTACCCCAGCTTGAGTCTCCCTCAGACCAATCATCTCCCAGATCCATTACAGCTATGATCTCTTTCCCCTCAGTCAGTTTCATATGCTGCCAGATCATTCACATTATCATACTCTGAACAAAGGAAGTTTGATTCCACCCACTCTACTTGCCCAGTTATCACCCCCAGTTTGTCAGTCCTGCCATCAGTTCTATTTTTTGGTTCTTCACCTCGCGCTCCTGTCAAGGAAACATCATTGCCTTGATAGTTGCAGGTCTCCCTCTGTCGACGACAGCTCCTCTATTCCAGAGGATAGGCCCAGAGGTCCCTACGCCTTGGACTTATCACCATCTGTGGTAAGTGCCTACGGACCATTCTGAGAGGAGTCATCATTGCCTCTCTGAGTAGTTGTTCCTCCCATGCTCGACTTCAGCACCTTGATCGCATCGTTGAGGATCGCGTAGGATTATATCCCATCAGTTTTTAGTCAAAGACCCCGGATTTCCCCCGACTCTAGCACATTGGTGAGTCATTTCGGAACGCCCAGTTGTATGTTCCTGTGGATGTCCGGGCTACGTTGGCGTTTGTATTTGGAAGCCATCCAGTTTTATGCTTCCTTGAGTACCCAGATCAGTTCCAGTTCAGTGTACCATTGTGAGTGTACCTCTTGTCACTCTGATCCAGCAGCTCATCAGTTCCCTTGGTACCACATTCAGCAGCACTGTTGATATTCCAGTGCACCAGTTCTTCAGTTCAGACATGGTCCGCCCAGCAGTATGTCCCAGATTTGTGTCCCCTCTGGACTCTTATGATGTACACAGTGGTCATGTATCTTCCAGGTCCCTCTTTTCGGGCCTCACAGTTTTTTATGTATCTTGATACGAGCATGGGTATGCCCGCCTCGTCCATATATTGAGATTATTCCTCAGTCAGTATTTGAGGTCATGTATATTTCAGGTCCCCATTTTTGGACCCCATTGTTATTATTATATTCTGATACGAGCATGGGTATGCCCGCCTCGTCCATATGATCAGATGATTCCTCATCCATTATTGAGGTTATGTACTTTTAGTTCTTGCAGTTGTTCGGGATCGTTGTTCCGGGCTTCAGTTTGTTTCTTCTCTTCTCTCCACATCCCAGGAAAACCATTCATGACTTATGATGTCCATCGGCCATACGATGAGCTCCTGCCCTCGCACATCAGGGGGCAATCTGTTAACACCCAAAAAGTGTTCACTCCCTCATCTACCACATTATATGGCTCATTTGTCCATTTTCCTACCATATTTCCCTTAAAATCCCAAAAAATCCCATTAAAAAGCCTCCAAAAGGCCACAAAACCATCAAAATAGCCTAAAAAAGGCTAAAAAACCCCCTTTTCCTCCAAAAATAGCAAAAATCCCCTAAAAAGGGAATAAAAAATATAAAATAATGAGGAAAAGGAGGAAAAAACCCTATACAGCTGCACAAAACCATGTGTTTCCCAAAACCATGGGTCAGCACTCCACCACCAAAAAATTATAAATAGGTGATGGAGATCCCTTATTCCATATCCACAATCACAAACACCCTTACTCTGCCAAAATCTCTCTCGAAACCCTAGTTCACCATTGAACTACTTTCACCTTGAGAGCCACTTTTGGCCCATTCCCATCATTGGAGAAGGAGAAGGAGCATATTGGAGCTTGGAGCAACCCTCTTGGTCACTGCAAGGGCTTCATCAACCTCCACATTGGAGGTAATATCAATACAAAACCCTTTTTTATATCTTTTGTTTATGTCTCATGCAATGTTTAAAGTAGTTTTTTCATTTCTGTTTTAGCTTAAATAATTTACATTTACTGAATTGCTACTAAGGAGTCCATTCTCCTTAGTAGGTGCTCATTTGCACAAGCTAGGGGTAAAACCCTAGCTACAGTGTGATACTAAGAGAAAGCTTGCTGCCGAGTTCAATATGAAATATTTGGGAATGATGCATTATTTCCTAGGTATGGAGGTGTGGCAGAGTACAGGTGGGATCTTCCTTGGTCAAGGGAAGTACACAGTAGATATCCTGAAGAGATTTAGGATGATGGATTGCAAGGCCATGGCCACACCTATGGCATTGAATCTGAAGCTTCTATGTGATGCTTCATCTGAGTCGGTTGATGTCTCTATATATCGTCAAATGATTGGGTCCTTGATGTACCTGACGAACACGAGACCAGATATTTGCTTTGCGGTGAACACATTGAGTCAGTTCCTGACATATCCGAGGAGTGTTCATATGGTTGCTGTAAAGCATGTTCTGAGGTACCTGAAGGGTACAGTGGATTATGGGCTCAAGTATGAGGCGAATCAAAAGTTTAACCTGCAGGGTTATGTTGATTCAGATTGGGCTGGTAGTGCTGTAGATAGGAAGAGCACATCTGGGTGCTGCTTCAGTATGATATCAGGTGTGATCTCTTGGTTTAGCAGGAAGCAGTCCTGTGTAGCACTGAGTACAGCTGAGGCAAAGTATGTTGCAGCCTGTTCAGCTAGTTGTGAGGCAGTATGGCTACGGAAGCTATTGTCTGAATTATTTGATCTCCCGTTGGATGCTACTAGTATCTTCTGTGATAACCAGAGTTGTGTGAAGCTATCCGGGAACCCAGTGTTTCATGACAGGTCGAAACACTTAGAGATCAAATATCACGATATCAGGGATATGGTGCAAAGAGGAGCTGTGAAGCTCTTGTATGTTGCGATGGACGAGCAGATTGCAGATGTGCTGATGAAGCCACTAGCCAGAGTGAAGTTCGAGTACTTCAGAGAGAGGCTTGGTGTTCTTAGTATTGATGACACTTCGAGGAAGAAGTGATGGACACATTTGCTGGAGCCATTCCAAGCATGTTGGAAGGAGGATCCTTCACATGGCTGTGGATGTAAGCGTTGGATGATGAGCATCAGGATGATGTTCTGGTTTCTGCTTTGTGTGATCAGTTGGATCATTTTTATATATGTATGCATCATGTTGGATGTTGGATATGATCAGTTGGATCATTTATATGTATATGTATGTACGCATCATGTTGGATGCTGGATATGATCAGTTGGATCATTTATATGTATATACGCATCATGTTGGATGTTGGATATGATCGGTTGGATCATGTGTATGTATTTTGTATAAGCATCATGTTGGATGCTTGGACCATGTATCTGTATATGTATCAGGTGGATACATTGTATGATCAGGTAGATCATGTATGTTGATATGTATCATGTATTTTTCTTTGTATCAGGTGGATACACTGTATGATCAGGTGGATCATGTATGATGATATGTATCAGGTAGATACTTGGTATGCATCAGGTAGATGCATTGTATGATCAGGATGATCATGGATGACGAGCTTCAGGATGTTGCTCCAGATGACATGTAGCAGGATGTTGCAGTGATGATGATTAGGATGATGTATGGTGAGTATCAGGTTGATACTCTGTGGCCATGGAATAGGTTGAGCAGTGTGCTTGTAATCAGTCCTGGGATGCTTTCGAGGTTTTTCCATGACCACATGTCATTTGTGCCCTGGGAGATCTTATAGGTTGATCCTTGTGCTCGTAATTAGTCTTGGGATGCTCTTTCGAGGTTTTGTGGTGACCACATGTAATTTGTGCCCTGGGGGATCCGATAGGTTGAGCCTTGTGCTTGTAATCAGTCCTGGGATTCTCTTTCGAGGTTTTGTGGAGGGGTCACATGTAATAAGTCCTAGAGATCTGGACAGGATGAAAAAGGCCTCAGATGCTCTTTAGGGTTCTTGCTAGTCAAGAGACTCTTTTAAGGTTTTGTGACGCACGTAATAAGTCCTAAGATTTCCACAGTATGGCCAGTGATGATGAAGACCTGTAGGTGGCGGGCCTACATCTAGTATGAAAAGGGACTGGCTCTGTAGAACTTCCTATGACGAGTAGAGTCATAGATTGGTTGCGATAGTAGCAGTAGTGACGATGATGATGATGATGCATCGATGACGATGATCCCGAGAAGAAGACTTGTCTAGCAGATCTGTGTTGATAAATACCTTCCTAGTTAAGAGCGAGTGTTAATGTATATGTAACTTTGGAATGTATTTCATCTATGTATTTCATATATATTTATTGTACCCTTATTAGAGATGTGTTATTCCTCTATAAGGAAGTGTCATCATGTGGATTGACAAGTGTCGCAAGTGTGTGTACTTGCCGATGGGTTATTAGACCACCATGTGTGGGGTCGACCCTGAAATATATATTATATTTGGATGTACCTAGCTAGACAAGTCGGCCCCATAAGGTCACTGGGCAAACAGGTTAGTATAAATAGAGATCAGGAGATATCTATTTAGATCATTCGGAAAGTCATCTCTCTCTCACTCAGAAAGTGGCGCACTAGTGAGGAGGAGGACCATTTGCTTCTAGGAGACTATCTCAAGTGTATTTTGGTTGTACTTTGGTTAAGCCATTGCTCTCTCTATCTCTGAGGAAGTTGTGGGGTTTTTCACCTTAGGGTTTTCCCCATGGAAACTCTGTGTCTCTTGTCTCTCATGCTTTTGATTCTTGTGATGCTTGTCATGCTTATTGTGATTGTTATGCATTGATATACTGTATATGTTATTCTCTCAGTGAATATCCTAGAGTATTGTGAATTAATGCTCAAAATTTAACAGATTTTGATTTGGTTTTTCAGTCTGCCAAGTCGAAGAAATCACTAGTGTTCGCTGAATTAATTTCAGAATTTCGGAGTGACTTAGTGCAGATTGAGGAAGAATCATCATTCCCGGATGAACATATCTTCCTTATTTCCTCCTCTGACCCATGGTACGGGGATATTTTAGTATATCTCCAGACTTTGAGGTGTCCTACCACTTTTTCTAGAGAGGAACGACGCAAACTAAAAAGTCATGCGAAAAACTATCTCATTATTTCTGACACTTTGTACAGACATGGGATAGACTCCATCTTACGACGTTGTTTGACTTTAGAAGAAGCAGAATCAGTATTGAATGATGCTCACAGTGGAGCTTGTTGGGGTCATCTTTTTGGGTTGGCGACAGCTCAGAAAATACTACGTGCCGAGTATTTTTGGCCTACAATCTTTAAAGATTGTGTGGAAGCTGTGAAACGCTGTCATCCGTTTCATTTTTTCACCAGAAAAATGAGAGCACATCCAGCTCCTCTTCATCCTGTGATCACAGCAGCTCCCTTCACCAAATGGGGGGTTGATTATATGACTTGTAATCCATCTTCGGTTGGAGGCCATCGTTATATTATCATTGTTGTCGACTACTTCGCCAAGTGGGCCAAGGCAATGCCTACTGTTAAAGAGGATGGAGAAACCGTCGCTTATTTCATATTCAATCAGATTATCGCAAGGTTTGGCATACCCAAAGTGATCATGATAGATCACGGTTGTCATTTTCATAACAGCATGATGACCGAGATTTATACCATGCTAGGTTTTCGTCAGTAGCATTCGTCTTCATTCTATCCACAGGAAAATGTTCAGGTCGAAGCGGTTAACAAAACTTTGAAGAAAATTCTACAAAGGACCATTAATGTCAATCGGAATAACTGGCACATCATGTTGTATCCTGCTCTTTGGGCTTATCGAGTAAACGTAAATACTGCTACCGGGTTCTCTCCCTTCCAACTTGTGCATGGGATAGAAGCAGTCATTCTGATTGAATGCGAGATTCCCTCATTAAAGTTGGTTGTCCAACTGTTACCAGAAACTTCAGTACTAGAAGAACGTTTGCTACATTTAGAGCATCTATACAAGCAGTGCCGCGATGTGCTCACAGCAAATGAGATCCATAAGAAATGAGTCAAAGGACAGTACGATAAGTCTGTCAGACCTAGGGTCTTTCTCGAAGGAGACCTTGTTCTACTTTGGGATCAAGACAAGGAACCTTTAGGGGCTGGCAAGTTCAATTCCATGTGGCTTGGTCCCTATATAATGTCGAAGGTACCGAAGAAAGGTACTTATGAGCTAACAGGATACGAGGGTAATAAGCTTCTTGAGCCTAGAAATGGGCTCTACCTAAAGAAGTACTACGCTTAGGCATTTGTGCTTTTTCATGTATTATAGTTGTACATTTTGTAGAACTAGTTTTTGCTTATGATCGTTAGGTGACCTTATGTGTGTTTTCTCGCTTCGTGTTTCAGATGTCGACTGAACACTTTTTACGATTTGCTGATGGCGCCAGTCGCCACACCCGATAGTTGGCTTTAGCAGCTTGGGTCATTTACTCACCGACTGGCCAACTAGTTTCTTCGGGGGGGTTTGTTTGGGTCCCACGACGAATAATGTAGCTGAGTACAGTGAGGTCATAGAACTTCTCCGGGATTCTCTTGTCCAGGGAATTTCACATTTGGAGGTAAGACTTGATTCACAACTAGTTGTATTTCAGTTAACGGGTGGTTATCATATCAGAGATCTTGTTTTGCTACGACAATTTTTGCAAGTTAAATTATTGGAAAGATAGTTTGATTCCATCATATATCAACATATTCCAAGAAATTTGAATGCATTAGCTGATTCATTTGCAAATTATGTTTTAAATTGGCATTTGTATCATACACATCCATAAATAAACATTTGCACATAAAGTTAAACACACACATGTAAATATAGGCCGATACTATATATATATCCGATACTGTATCAAAAAATAGTTTGAGTTTGGAACATAGGTCTATCACAGAGTCATGTCATAAGATACAAAATTGGGATCGATGACCTCAAAAAGATACATAAAATATCCTTCTCCTATGGAGAAGGTGGGTCCTCATCAGCATCCACTGCCTCTCAGTAACATATGACCAGCCTGGCTACCTTCTGCAATAATCTAATCTAGGATGGGGGCACACTGACTACATCCTCCTACATGGCAATGGGCATCCACTCAATGCGATATGTAGAAATATCATGAGTCAATTGACTCATCTTCCTCTCTATAGCCCCTAGCGTAGCATCAACTGCACCCACATCAATGGGCCTCACGAAAGTAGTAGGATGTCCCTCGGGACGAACTGGTCCAACATCTGCATATGACACTTTGTTTTAGAATTTCAAAATCATCATAAAAATTATATACTTTAAAAATTTGAAAAAATCAAATATTTTTCAAAACATAAACATACCTATCTCTCCCCAGGAACCACCTGGAGGAAGTACCAGCTCTGGATCATGACGGAAGTCTAAACTAGCATACGAAAACTGCTCAAATGCTAGCACCTATCTCTCCCACCATCCCCATAAATCATCGGTGTGATAGAAAAAGTTGCTTTCACCACCACCCTGGCAGAGAAAAATGTCACCCCAATGGCCAAATCTCGACTCACGAGGAATGACTGGGGGAAAAGGCATGCCCAAACTGAGAGTAGGTACCCTCTCGAAGAAGAAGGTACAAAGAATGCTACCATATCCAAATTTCTTCATTCTCACGGTCTTACACCCTGAGAGTTGAAGCTTCATGTTTGCTAAGAGACTTGTGCACCAAACATATACATGACCTTGCAAGCATTCGATACCAATATGCATATAGTACTTTGAGGCTAGGTGTTGTGCGGCACTCCCTCCCATTCGGTTCAACATACTTATAATAACCCTCAGAGGGAAGCTTGTAAGAGTAGAAATGAGAATCTGACTTCCACGTTTCTCAATACCTTCCACACAGTATGCATTTACATAATCTTGTACGGACATGGAACCCACATTACGTGAGGACCCTTTCAGGTTTACAGGATCTCCTCTCCTAGAGAGCCCTGTAATGAAGTATATGTCGTCAACAGTGAGGTCCAGGGTCTCTCCCCAGATATTAAACACATTGGCATCGGCATCCCAATACTAAATGATTCTCTGAAGTAAGCGGTTGAGTGCCCTCATGTTTATGGTTCGGTAGAATTTCAATAAACCACACCTTCTAAGCGCATGAAGAGTGGTAGGATCTTGCATAGACATCCTATCCATCTCTTCATGCTCCCTCTCCCTCCAAATAAGTGTCATCATGTCAAAATAAGGGTCAATTTTTAGTTCTTGAGCATTTTTTAGGCATCTTTAGGGAAAAACGCTACTCTATAAGCATAGTCACGTTTGGATGCTACTGTCCTTGAGGAACAGTAGCATTCACCCTCAAAAATACTCTACTCTGCCCTTGCATAGTAGCGTACACGAAAATCACGAGTTGGGCATGGCTAGATAAGTGTTTTTAAGCATGAAAATTGACAAATGAACCATCAAAATGCAAGTAGGGATGAAAATAACTTACTTGGAAGAGGTTTGAGGTTGAATGGTCGCCTGATTCGATCGCTATGAATGGTTTAAGATCAAGGGTTTGCTCCAAAACTTGCCCTACAATTCCAAATGTGATATTTGAGTCTTCAAAATGAAATTACATATATGAATTTGAATTTGATTTTTTACCCACTTTTTTGAAAAGTCTATAATTTCAAATTTCATAAAAAAGGTTTCTATTTAATCATTAATACCTATAAATGTTGATGAGATGATTTTAACCTATGTTTCTCAAATTTTCACTAGACTTTCGTAGCATCAATCTATTATGACTTAATTTCTTTATTGACGGACCACATTAAGTACTTTATGGTCGAAATTTTATGTCATTGCATATTTTTTGTCGTTAATACTAACTTGGTTGTTGAGATCCTAGTCTTTGGCAGGTCATGAGTCATGATCCTAGAAGCTATCATTTAAGTCATTTTAAGCTCTTGTTTGGACTATTGAAACCTAAACAAGATTGTCGAGCAAGCTTGTCCTCTTCAAGCTCGTTAAAGGAACTGAAGGCCCATCCGCTTAAGTATAATTTTAACCATTTTCCGGATTTTTGTGGATTACTTACGAAAAAGGAATACTCTAGTCATCCATGGCTAGAAGAGTTCTTCTTCCATTGTTTTACACTTTTTGGGGGGAGGAGACTAACTTTATGAAAAATGACCTTTTGGAGCCTTCTTTAGGGTTTTCAGGCTCTCGAAATATGAAAACACCAAGCGAGCATTCACCTACTCGGGCTCGATGTGAAATCCACGAGAGGGTAAATAAAGGATTGTTTAAGTTTTTCAGACTCTATAAACAAGAAAACACCGGTGAGCATTAACCTACTTGGGATCGATATTAAAATCCACGAGTAGGTGAAAGGAGTTATTGTTTAAGTTTTTCAGACTCCTTAAAATTGAAAACACCGGTGAGCAAGAACAGATCTCGGCTCGATATTAAAATCTAGAGATCAGTACTATAGAGTAATCTTCTATATCTTCTTCGAACTCTGTAAACAATGAAGAAGGTCTTGAGTTTTCCTCCTATGGGCTCATTAAACTCTTTACATGGTTGGATCTATTGAGTTTTCATTCTTTCTTGGACTCATTAAAACAACAAGAAAGGTATTCTTTTATCTAAAAAGAATAAGGGATAAGAAGGGTATATCACATCTTATAGTTTCAAAGGCAGTTCAGTCAGTCATATCCTTGAACACAGCACCTATTTTGAGTCTATCATTTCAGTTGGGTTTAGTTTTTTACCTTACGGTGAACCTGATCTCCGAGTTGTTTACTCCCCTGGTCGGTTATTCTTCCAACCATATGGAGGGTCTGCTAATGTCTTCTACATTGCAGGCTTATATCATTTTCCCATCATGTTGAAAACTGCCTAAGTCACTTTGTGTTGTGCTCACTGTTCAAGGATATAGCCTGTGTCGGTCATTTTTGCAGTTTACCTTGACCTCATGTGTCGGCCATCCTAGTGTCAGTCTTGTTAAATTTCCTACTCCACATCAACTCATACCATTTGAGTGTTCCTCATGTTGGATGATGGAGGATTCCTTAAGGCCTCCCTTCCAACGGACTTCTTCCCATCGACATGATCAACTCATTTTTCTCTGGGAATGAAGTTTAGAGTTTCGGTTAGTACCTTGGAGATTGCAGTCATCAGTGGCAGTTTCCCTCGTCGTTGAATAATGAGAATACATCAATGTCTTTTATTCGACGGGTTTCTTAGGTGTTTGACTTCAAGTCCACTTATTCACACTTGTTGGATCATACTAGGTACCTTGGGCCCCATTATCATTATCGGTGGAAGCCTCACGTTTGTTAACAGTATACATCAATGACCGGTAATCAAACGATTCCCCCCATATTCGACTTCAGCTCATTTATTCACATGGTTAGGGTTTGTACCTTGGGTTGTTTGGATGAAGACCTTGGGATTTTGATAACATTACGTCATTATGTTACCACCCAAACTGCGCAATACTGACTCTCACTCATTTTGGCTCTCCATGAGACATAGATCCAGTTTGATGTTATGGATATGATCTCCTAGTTATGTATCAGAGATCATGTTGTATCATGCTACACATCTATATGATGTCAAGATTGTAATTGCTCGCTAACCTTGATCTTTATTTCAGGTATTTTGGTGACTTGGTTCTGTGGTTTCTTGCTCCTCCGTTGACTTGGAATTATAATGTATTTCGGCCATCGCTTCCCTCTGACCTCACACATTAGGGGGCATCTATTATAGGTAAAATATACACTTCTCCATCCATGATCACCTTTATTTGTCGATCACACAAAAGGACAACTGGGATTGAAGAGCATGATGGCCTTAGATGATGAATGGACTAGACTTACCTCTCTGCAACTGACAAAACTCTGATTTTACCTATTTTTTGGGGAAAACGCTACCCTATAAGCATGATAGTATCATTTTCCTGCTGAAATACTCTACCCCACTTCAATAAAGTAGCGTTTTCCTTCTCAAATACTCTACTTTTCTTCAATAGAGTAGCGTACAACTCAAAAAATCTTGCAAACGCTAGTTGTAAAGTAGGGAAGTTGCATGTTGAACGCTACTCCACTTAAGAAAACTAGCGTACACCTTAAAAAGTAATCAAAAATATATTAATTTGACAAATTGGGATTAGTTGAAGTTGGTTTTGCAACTTCCCCAACCTCCCAATCAAACTACATCTCAATCCAAACTGCCTACCCTGTCCCATAAATACAAGAGGGATAGATGAGAGAGGGGAGGAGAAACTCTGCATTAAGGGTTGTTATGCTGGAGGAATTCCAAAGTTAGTGTGAAGAGCAGGATCCCAGGATCCATTTGCACGAGCACTCTGAATGATCAGGTATAATTGTACTGATTATTTGCTTTTGACAATAAAGGTTGAAATGTCCTTCCCGTCCCAATCAAATATCTAATGGATTGCATATTTGTTTGGATTAAATGCTTGATTGTATTTGATGTTTAAATTGTATTTCAATTTCATCATTGTTATATCAATCAAGATACGCTGAGGAAGGTATCTTTGTATTGCAGGTGCATCAAACGGAAGATCAAGTGGAGGATCGATCGAAGGAGCAAGCGAAAGCTAGGATCGAACGTCGTTAATAAGGTATGCCTTCATGAACCTTGATCTCTTTCCTTTTGTAGAAGCCTACGTGATATGATTAATGTATTTACCTGTCACCCCAGAAGTTGGTAGTGTCCCCCTACTCGCTATAGGGTAGAATTCCCGAACAACACTCCCCGATGGAATGGGTTGTAGCATGACACTTCTTGACAGAATGAGAAGTGCATTTCTTTGATGCTCCTCAATGGACTGAGTTGAAGCATGAAACATCTCGACGGAATGAGTTGTATTGAATACCTTCCTTATGATGACAAGATGTTCAAGACAAGTCATGTGATACTCATATGATATACATATGTGTTCCTGCATGATGATACCTCCCTATCTAAGAGGGAGTGTTGGTGATTATAGCTTCGTGAGGTATCCTCACAACTAAATCGCCCCCCAAAGAAGAATAAACAATTATTATTATGTAAGTCGGTTCGTTAAAAGGTGCAAAGTTGGCCCCAACAAGATTGTATAAATAGAGTGACCTCTCACTAATTTGATTCATCCTCTTTCGCTCAAGTCAATTGATATATTGCGCAAGTGCGGGGTAGAGAAGACGAAGATAGTTGAAGATTTTATGGGCTTTTATCTTCTATTGTATATCTAATTTACTTTGTATCTTGAACTAGTTTTTTAAGTAAGGAAGGTTGCTAGGTTTTATTCCCTTGAAGGGTTTCGTAGGATAAATCTCTATCTCTCTATGTTTCTGTGCATGGTTATTCTTTCTGTGATCCATGTTTATTTTTTCGCTGCATATAATTAATTTATTTTTCTATATTATTTATACTCTAACATAATTGATTCTACAATAGCAATAGAAAATACTTCATAAAGGATTTTTAGAGGATTGATAAGTAATTCTAGTCATCATTATTTACGATTTTGAATTTTTATTTCTCATCTTATAAAATCTTTGCCAAAATTGCAATTTTGGATTGTTGAAATATTTCATTTTAAATGGATTAAACACCCTCAAATATCCCTATTGCAACTTAATTTTACAATATTTTTTCGTAATATATGCAATTTCATCAATCCAATAATTTTGAATTACCCTTTCCTTTATTTTAAATAACAAAAAACATAACAGTTATACTACTCTTAAATAACAAAAAAAACATAACATTTATACCACTCTTTTTGTTAAACATGTCCTATGTTCATAGTGATCAAAGTTATACCAAATTAACGCATCTAAAATGATCAACTCAAAAAAAGATGATTAATTCTGAAGTTCATGAGGAGTTTGTTACCACTCATTCTCACTTTGTAACTTCATTTTATGGGATTGCAATAGCCTAATCAACTTTAGAATTTGGGTTGCATTATACGCGTTGAACATTTTTCATATTTGTTGGTAGAATTTAGGCACTTGCATGTGTCGTTGAAGTGTGAAATTCTGGGGTAGATAATTACAATAACAATCAACAAGTGAATCTTTTTAAGCATGTCCCTAGTTTTTTTTCAACAGGAAAAAAAAAGTCATTTTCTTGTTATTCATAGAATCAAAGAAAATATATACAAAGTACATCATAAATGTCCACCATGCCAACTTTTTGGAAAAATTTATTGTCAAAAGGAGTAATAATACTCCACAAACTGTCCACAAAAAACTGAAACAAAGCAAAATTTTCAACCCACACCCTGGAGGAAGAGGACCATTAGTCTAGACTGATAGCATCCAAAATCTTAAAAAGTATATGACAAAATCCAAATAGTAGAAAAACCCATCATGTAGAACCATACAAAAAAAAAAAAAACAAGCTCATTAACTAATCGGCATCAAGGATCCTTCAAAAGAGACAGAGGCTCCTATAATTTCTTCAAAAAATAGATAACCTTCTGGGCCACCCATATCTCGCTTAGAAAGAAAATCAGCTTACGAATTGAAAGACCTGTATATATGTCTAAAGGAAATATGAGGGAAAGCTGCTAATAAGCCTTGTGTACATTGGTACCAATGATCCAATTGCAAATCCTACAAATTATATAAACCATTGATCCAATTAATGATTACCTTTGAATCACCAAAAACTTGAAAGTCGATGATACCATTCATGAAGGAAAATTGTAATGCCCCCCACAATGCTATAAATCCAGTCTTTGTATTACTACCCTTCCATAGCCCATCCAAAGACTGAAATAATGATTCTCATTGATTTTTAATATCATTACACCACCACAAGCACCATCTGAATTGCATAGGTAAAGATGATAGAAGGAGCAATGATCATTTTTTGATGTGGTTTTTTCTTCATACCTTTACGTAAATATTCATATAAACCTAGACATTTTAGACCACAAAACTAAGCATTAGGAGATCTATCTTCAAATAACACTTTGTTCCTCATATTCAAAACACACCAACAAAAGAAAATAGGAAGAAGTTTATGATGAGCCACCGAATTTCCCCATTGGCTAAATCTAGAATTAATGTTACCCGAGCCCTAAGAATGAGGAATAGACATGACTTATCTATCCTGGATCCCAACAGATTTCCAAAAGGGAAATACACAAAAATATTATCTATAGTTTCGAAATCATGTTTACACAGAACACATATATCAGGTCCTTGCCACCCCCCTACATAGTAGATTATCCCACGTCAACAAATAGTTTTCCATACACAACTAGAAAAAACACTTCAACTTCAAAGTAAGGAACCATTTCCAGATTTTTGTATGCCACCATTTTGTATCAAATTGTCCCAAATAGAAAGTTATAGAATTGTATACCTCTTTGGCTGAAATAACCCCTTAACTCCTGTTCCAACTCCACACTAATTTATCATCCTCATCACTTGGCATGATACCTAGAATATTCAGGGTCCCAATATAATTATCCCATTCATCATCCCGTTGACCATGCAAACCCATATCACTAGATTGGATCCAATAGCCTCCATTATGTCTTAAACCCATAGGCGTTTTAATATGGTTCAAGGTAACAAACCAAAAATCCGCCAAATAATCCAATAAATACTGAGAAAGACCATAATTTCCATTATCACCTATGAAGGGATCAATACCAAAAAGTATATTCCTACCATTTCCAATCTGCTAGGAGATCCAAGAGCTAATTCACTAAAAAAAATTTGATAAAGCTAATCCATATAATCAAAGCACCTTTTGAGGATTTATTAGACGATCTAAACCATTGCAAAATAGACTAACCCTGTAAGTATTTTTATTTAAGGATATGACTCTATAAGCCACCTGAAAATAATCCCCTCCAACATATTTTCATGCATAGGGCCATATTAAATAATTTCAAGTTCTTTATATCCCATCCCCCCAAATATTTTGGCAAATCCAACCTCTCCCAAGACAAAAGATGAAATTTATGATCAGAACTTGAACCTACCCATAAGAAATGAAATATATTTTTTTAAATGATGTTGTTGATGGATTGAGGAACCTTAACCAAGGAAAACCAATAGACATGAATACCTGACAACACAAATTTGATTAAAGTCAGACAGCCTCCAAGAGATAAGAATATGAAGGCCTAGTTCCCAATTCTCTTATCTATTTTCTTTACCAACCACATCAAATCCTTAGATCTGTAACAATTAGGCTTCAAAATATAGCCAACATATTTTAAACACCTAAATCAATATGCTCAACTTTAAGAGGAAAGAAAGTACATATATGTGATAAAATATATTCATTAACATTGTGTTGATAGAAGGTGGACTTTGCCATACTTATCTCCATACCTGTAGCAGAGAAGAAAATAGAAACAATCTCGTAGAAAATGTTCCATTCCTTAATTGAACCATTTCCAAATAAAACTACATCATCTACAAATAACAAATGAGTAATAAGCATATCAGAAGAGATTTTAATGCTCGACAACTTTCCTTTTTCCTTAGCTTTAGTAAGCATTATGCTTAGGCCTTCAATAACCAGAAATAAAAGAAGAGGAGACATGGGACATCTCTGCTTAAGTCCTCTAGAGCTACTAAAAAAAATTGTGGGAGGTCCATTAACCAAAACAACAAAGCAAGTTGAAAAAGCACACACCATGATCCAATTTGAAAACTCCAAAGGAAGACAAATCTGGAGAGACATTAGTCTAAGGAAAGATCAATTTACCTTGTCATAAGCTTTAGAGAGATCCATTTTCAAAATTAAGGCACTAAGCTTCTTTATCTTAATAGAATGGAGACATTCTTGAGTAACTCTAATAGCATCCAAGATTTTCCTATTGGCAAGAAATCCAAATTTCTCTTTAGAGACATCTTCATATAATCCAGGCTTGATTCTGTTAGCAATGATTTTTGTTACCAACATATAAAGCAAGTTACATAGAGAGATGGGCCTAAAATATGAGAAAGGTTCAAGCTTGTCACATTTAGGAATTAGATATATGAAAGTGGAATTCAAAGCACCTGACATAAAACCTTGAGTTTTAGACATATAAACCACCGCTGACAATTCACTTCCCATGATGTCGAAAAAGTGGAAAAGAGCTCAATAGGCCAGCCATCTAGCCTAGGGATTTTACCCTTAGCAAGTTTTGATAAAACACCATGTACCTCTTCCAAAGAAACTAGTTTACCAATTTGCATACCTTCTTCTCGGGGAAAAAAAAAGTTGGATAGTGTCTTAGCACCTTTATTTGAGCACCAATCTCAAATGCACCCAAGTCCTTAAAAAGGTTACTAAAGAAAGAGATAGCATACTTTTCAAGATCTTGTTGGGAAGAGACCCAGACACCTTCCTCATTCTTAATTTCCCAAATGGAATTAATATTTTTTCTATAATTAGCATATCTGTGAAATTTTTTTGTGTTATTATATCCTTGGGATATCCATAGGGCCCTACTCTTTAAACTCCAAGCTTCTTGCTCCAACTTTAGAAAGTGGTCTTTCTCTCTTTCAAGCTCTAACAAACTTAACTTATCCTCTCGAGAAAGTTTTCCTGTCAAATTACCCATTAGAATATTATTGATATTTTCCTCAATATTGCAAAAGATCAATCGTGGATTGTTCCTCGTTAGCCCTAATCCACTTGACATAAATTTTCTTCAACAATTTTAATTTGAAAGATAATCTCTCCATATCATTTAGACCATCAGGAATATCTATACTGGACCATGAAAAACTAGTCAAATTACACATGTCTTCATCTTTTAACCAACTTTGATTAAATTGAAAAGGATACTTTGAAGGAATATAGTCCCCATCCAATTGAAGAGAAGATTGGATTATGATTAGATATAGAAGATTGTATAGTCTAGGATCTAAATCTCAAAACAATGTTGGATAAATTGTCAGAAACTAAAAATCAATCCAGCCTTTTCCCTAAACCATCCATTCCCGATCTTTTTTTCTTCTAGGTAGGGCACAACTTGTTAGGAACTATATCCACCAAATTACACCTTTGAAACAGGTGATGAAAATACTCAAATAAAGAATATATTGAAGATTGCACACCCCAACATTCATTAGCATGCAAGGTTAAGTTGAGATCCCCCGCAACCACCAAATTTTGATCATTTAATATACCATTAGAATCAACTCTGAACAAAAATAATCTTCTATCTTTATAAGGCTCATAGACATTTAGGATCTTAATTTTCTAATTGATACCACGAGACTTTCCTTCAAGCAAGGTTCCAACAAAAGTCTTGAAAGGAGAAAATGAGAATACTAATGGGTTCTAAATGGCCAATAAACCACCTGACATACCACATGAATCCATGGCACAAACCTACCACCCAGGGAAGATCCTAAGGAAATATTCACAAGCTTTAATACCTGGAGACATATTTTCTTGAATCATAATTAAGTTAGCTTTATTGGTTTCAAAAGACCTCTTAAGGGCTCTAAATTTTGGGCCGCCCCCAAGCCCCCGAATATTAAAGGAGATACAATACATTAAGAAACCATTATGGAGGGCATCAATGCTCTAAAGGCCCCATAATTTGTCACCTCCTCAGAAATACCATTATCAACTGATTTTAGATGCTCAAATAATGGGATATAAACCCTTGAAGAAACCCCAGACTCCGAATGATGATTGTCCTTCCCCTTCCTTCTACCTTTAAAATTATTTTTGAATTTCTTTTGAATAGTAACATTTTTATGATGACTCAAGTTGATAGGGGAAGTACCTGGCTTTTCAGATGGTGTTTTTTGACATACATCGTCATGGGGGATTTAGCAACCTCAATGTAAGAAGGAGAAATATTCAAAGAGAATTGAGGCCGAGACTATATTGGTTCCTTAAGCAAATACAAGCTTGGGTTGGATCCTAAAAGAGGAAAAAACACATACGAACAAGAGTTAGATAAAGTATTTTTTCTACCCTCCCCCGAAGAGTCAGGAGAAAAAACTATCACAAAAAGATTTGGGGTTTGGCTAATTAATGACCCAATCCCAGAGTTTAATAAAGGATTCAGATTATGGGAAGAATCCAAATTTTATACAGATAAAGGGTTATTTGATATAATTGGAGGCAAATAGGGAGAAAACTCAATCCTATCATTAGCATCATTAAAAGGAGCAAAATTTAAGCAAATGGGATTTCCAATCCCAGCAGGAGACACCATCAACTTATCCTTACTTATGATAGAATAATCTTTCTCTACCGATTTAAAAAATTGCAATTCTTTTGAAGACAAACCCTCATAAGGGGAAGGGGAAGAAACTGGAGAAATACTTGGAGAAAATGGATGATTCCACTGATCCAACTGAAGTTTTTGTATCAGCGACCCATCAAAAGTATCCAACTCCTTAATGGAAGAAACATTCGACCTCGATGATGAGAAACCTTGACAATTATGTTTCAAATGACCGGTTCTTCTACATAAATGGAATCTGAATGTTATGACCTTGTAATCCAATATTTGCACATAAACCCTATCTTCCCAACAGATATTAAATTTTTCCGGCAAACCATAAAATACCTCAAATTTTACCAACACTTGCACCATATGTTTATCCCCTGAAACAAACATATGTTTGTCTACTATTATGAATTTTCCCAAATGATTTGCCAGATTAATAATTAGCTCATGGGACCAAAAATGCAGTGGCAAGCTCGGCAATAGAAGCCATAAATGCCTCTTTGATATCTTTTGTATATGAGGGTTAAAATCCACAATCCACCTCCATAATACCAAAGAACCTCTTTCTATAACCTAAAACCTTTGCGAAATAGATCAGGCGTGTTCCAAGGAAAGGAAAATGAAACAGAACCATTCGTTCAATAACATATGCACTTGAGGACAGTACAGAAGCTCTTGTTTCCACTATTTTGAAACCCAATCTATCATTTCCAAGCAAATAAACTTGAGATATTCGAAACGCCCTACTAAAGATTTCTAAGAGAGCCCTTCCACCCTGTCTAGAGTGATATCTTTACATACAACAAAATCTTATACACCAGTCTTGATTTTAAAAACCTTTATCTTTCTTCTATTTTGAGCCTTCAATCCCACAAACCCCGAAGAAACCAGATTTTTAATATTATTCTTGGTGCTTGAAGGAAGAAAAACAGACTTGCAGCCACCCCTAAGACTCGACCCTTCATTACCTTCAGTATTTGGGTGACAGAAAGGACCAGCCGCCTTGGGGCCTTGTGAATCTGAGCCAACAGTTATCAGAGGGTTTCTTAAACCTCCATAAGCATGTCCCTAGTTAATAAAAGTAATGAGCCACTATTTATTATTATTAAATTAATAAAACGTTTCCAAAATTAACATATTCGAACAAAAATAGAAACAAATTTATAAATAATATATGTTTGGACAAAAATAGAAACAAATCAATAAGTAATATATATTGTAGAAGTGAAAATATAGGTGATGTTGTAGTAGGTAGTGTGGTCTCGTTAGGGAATATTGGAAATGCGGCAGCGGGATTGAGTAAATCTTGCAGGGTGGGTGTTATCCAAATCTTCTTGCGGCCGAAAAAGACGCGTGCTCCCATAAACATTGAAACCTAACATTCTTGAATATTGGACACAAACGATTTATTCCATCTTCCTCAACCAAACACCTAACTACTTCACTTTTTCACTTCTTTGGTCATGGAAACATCCAAACTTATTGGCAATTCATCTACATTTCTAAAAGTGTACCAGTTTTCATGGAACATCGATGCATTCTAGGAAACATTTTTCTCGTGTTGTCCCCATTTGGAATTCTTCGACAAAGCTTTTAGGATTCATGGATTTCTCTTCCCTTTCTTCGTTGAAAGTTAATATACCATGCTCACACACCTCCAAAATCAATTGCTGCATTTAGCATAGTTTGTTATTCTTAGAATACATATCTGAAAAATATCTTGATTCTGAGTTTAAAATAAAACATTTCATATACAAATAAATGGAGTAAGCTAAAAACTAGACAATTTGTATCGATTATTTGGCGTTTTTTGGAATTATTGAAATGACAGTTTTAGTTTGTTGGAATTGCATAATCAAAGTGCGAGGGCACTGAATCCATTTTTGTAAACAAAATTGCAATTTGAACAATCAAAATTGCAATTTCAGCCGAATTCCAACAAAACTCGCCGAAAAAATGCAAATTGTCTAGTTTGTAGTTACTCCCAAATAAACATTTAGACGTGCCACTTTGCATTATCACTAGTGCTTGTATGCAAGTTAAGTAATTATCATTTTTATGTGTTCAAGGTTTATCTATAATTCCTACTACATGAGTTATGTTTGATTTTGTGTACACCATTGCATATATGAGATTGCATATTGCATGAGTAATGTTTGATTTTGTGTACACCATTGCATATATGAGATTGCATATCGCATAAGCATGTGATACTTTTGTCAGTTTTTTCCTCTTAGTGTCCTCCTCTTTTTTTTTTCCTTTTAAACTATGTGCTTTAGGGTGTACGATAAATATAAGTGTATAAATGCATTCATAAAGATAATGAGCATTGGTGCATCATATATATAATATATGCATAGGGTCAACATGCATATAGTTTAGGCATCGATGTGCATTTTTAATGTTATGCACATGTGTAGAATTGTGTTGGCACATCAATGCATATTTTGGAAATATGTGTCTAATGCCTTTTTCTTTACACTAGAATATCATTATGTACGTAATGTTGAATTAACTAGAAGATGAACATAAATGGTCTAGGATGACCAAAGATGATGTAATTATGTACATTGGTATTTAATATAACCCTCACAACTACAAACAAATAAGGATGAAAAATGATGGGGATCTATGATTCCACAAGTGGGGGAAGTATAAAGGGGGATAAGGGATGTGTACCTTTATTGAATTGTTAACGTAGAAGCACTTAGACCTTAACCATAAACTTTAGCTAGTGATATATCTTAAGGTGCCTAAATTCATGATTTTTAATGTTGATCAAGTAACCTTTATGTATTATTATCTTAAGATGGGATTAAGTGGAAAAAGTGGGCTCCTCATGAAAGCTAAGTGGAGATTTATAATCATGAAAATATAATGTTTGGAATTAGAACATTGCATCATTCATTTTCCCTCTAGAGGCCTAATTGTACCAACCATGGAGAGAAAAGGGTTGTACTCTCATGGAATTCTAGTCACCGATTGCCAAAGGATTTGCTCATGATGATTATGGTGTCACTATGAGAAGAAATTTGGTTTATATTTAAGAACCATTGGATTCCCAATAGTGACATTCCCTGTCTAGTCTATGTTGGAGAACTAGAAGAGAATTGGGATAGCTTGAGGGAATACTTGCAAAGAGGGGGATCTTGTTCCTATTGTTGTGCAAGATGAGGGGGGAGAGTGCTAGTTGATCGAGATAGCTATAGAGAGAGTTTATGGTACCAATGATTTTATGGGTTATGGAATGAGCAAGAAAACTTAGATCCATACCTTAGGGGCTTCACCATTATGGAATGATAGCCTTAGCTCAAGGGTGGCCTTTTCCATAGAGAGATTAATCGTGACAAAGAGCCTATGGTTGAGAGGAACGTCCTTTGGTTTCCATCCAATTGTAGGATTATTTTCCAAGAAAGAAAGTACTATGATAATGTGTATTAAATGCCATGTAATATATTTCCATTTTTTTATTTATCTATTTTACGATTTATATAAATCTATGTGCATGGATTTAATTTTATAATTATGGAATAATTCATAGTGGGACTGCAAACATGGATATGGTTGTAAGTTAAATAACCAAGGTTGTTGTAGCTTGCCTCCATTTTTAATTTCATAATTAGTCCATTGGGTATTAGAGTAAAGTTTATATGGTGAAAATGAGGTACCCCATGGCCTCATTAGTGCAAAGAGGCAACTGGGTACTTGACATTGTGTACCATGTAACAAACCGTTTTCCATCTATATTTTTTTAGTTATAATAACTATTTGTTATAAGCTCTACCAAAACCTCTGTTATCAATGGTAGAAGTTTTTTTAATAATTTTGCCCAATAATTGTAACATTAAAATCCTTTGCAAAAACCTCTACTAGAAGGTGTTTTCCTTGTAGTGCATTGCTTAATTAGATAATCCAACAAGTTTACTTATACTCAAGCTTCTAAACCGTCTACAGTCAACCATCTAAGCTAAGCTTGTTACCAAGACACATCCCTACTACATTTGGGGTCTTTTTGCCACTTTTTTTGGCATTTATGTGAGAATTGGAGACTTGCGTGGAAATGAACATCCAAAATTCTTAAAAAAAAACCTTGACAAATGTCACTTTACACATTAAATCCCTACTAATGTTGAACAAATGTCCCTAAAACAATGAAATAGTGGACAATGTTAGTTTCCAAATATGGTTTTCCTTTACTATAGAATAAATTTTGTAACATTGGGTTGTCAAAATGTGGTACAACATGCTAAGAACATATAGATATTTACAAGACATCAATTAAGCCATAATGGCATCATTTTTCTTGCTTGGTGAATCTAAAAGGGGTTCATATGTAGCCAGTAGAAATGTGTTTCCCAAACTACTTTGCATTATTCTATCCTAACCTAGCCCAATCTATCGAAGGCTACACTAAACCACCTTGTCATATTTACTAAACGTTAACCTACAACTACTTTAATCTAGTAGCCTAACCTACCTAAAATAGCTTAATTAGCCTACCCTACCCTTAATCTATACTACAACATAACATGTCTTATCCTACAATAACACAGTAGACCTAGCATGGTCTACCTAACCTATCATAATCCACCCTTTACTAGACAAATGTACTACACCCTATCTAAAATATGTACCCTACTTTATCCAACCATTAACTTTTTCCTTACTTGCCACTATATTAGGCTAACCTACCCTACTACACCCTAGACCAACATGGCATAGCCTAATCCACCCTACCAAATGTAGCCTACCCTACTCTACATGACATTAACATATTTGATGATCACCATCCACCTTACCCTAACCTAGCCTACCTACTCAAATATACCATGTGCTAGACTTCACTATCCTACCTTAGAGTAACCCTCTATTGGCCTACCTTACCCTAATTTAGCTATCCCACCAAACATAGTTTTATCTACCCTCCGCTCGACATAACCTATCATACCACTATGATAAGATATCATTAGCGTACCAGTTCTAAATTTATCTTAGCCTAATTATCCTAATCTACTGACACAGTCCCTCCCATCAGACCGAGCAAGGGAGAGAACATGACACTAAGTTCGAGCATCTATCCCCATGATCATTAACATAATTCACAGAATATAAAAGAATGGACATATATATATATATTCAAGAAACACAGCGGAAGTGAATTCTATTGTGCCTCTAGCATACATCCAAGATATTCATGATAATCATCAAATAAATACATTACGAAATTTACACAAGAGAGTACTTATCTTAAAACCCGAGCAACTAGCTATGCTGCCGCAACATTCCACCCAACCATAGGCCAGTTTTGCTCATTAGTCTCTCAACACAACTGCCACCCCCGAGTTGGGCATGATTTCTACAAGGAAAAAGGGAACAACAGACTCACACATAACCAGATATACACCAAAATCAACTAAGCCAATCTACAGTTGGGTTTATCAGGATACTAAGGAAATGGAAAGGAAGAATTGCTAAGATAGTGAGCTCAACTACGGAGCTAAGGATACCTCTACAAGATCTATCCAGCTTGGTTCCCCACAATGCCTACACACCTGACTCAACGAAGTATTCCCTTCACTACTACACAGTCCCTTAGGCCATACCTTCCAATTCAGTGTTGTTCAAGGTGTGCATAGAAGAGTAGCCAGCCCTTTTGATCTTTTGAGAGGTTACCTTCCTCACTAGGTTTATCAAGCCAATTCCGGTCCACTTCTACTCCAAATTCCTTGCTCAAGGGTTCAAACCAAAACAGGGATGCACAAAATAGAAAAATCACAAGTGTTGGACATGAAAAAAGACGTTTTTACAGTGGGATGCCCAAAATGGGGTTTCCATTAGCTTCAGAAAAACGTGGGAAACCAGAAACGAATTGGTAAATGGGGAGTTCAGCCATGGGAGGAAAAATCAATTTCAGAAAACGTTTATGGGCATTCAAGGGACAAAAACGGCCTCTATAAACCCCCAAATCGTGACTCCCTTCCTCCCAGCCACTGTGTAATACAAAAACGAGTTCCTAGCCATGGAAAATCCAGGAAAATGATGGAAAACGTGAAGGAGAAAGCCCCAGCTAGATCAGACTGCGTGAGAGAGCAAAGGCCATGGGTCAAGAATCGCTTTGGGCACAATTTCGTGGGTATTTTCTTTCCCAAGAAGCAAAAATACGATTTCCTAGATTGATGGCTTGCCCATGCACGAAATTGGTTTCCATACCTTTTTAATCCCAAGGCATTAACTACCTCAACCAACTCTTGGAAGAGTTAAATGATTGGGTGCATAAGTCAAAATGGGTAGTTGGGATTTATGGGTTCTCTCAATGAAATTTGGCTTAACACTATTGGCTCAAGGGTTTGAATAATTTCCCTCCCCATTCCTTATAAAATCATTCCCCATCTCTTGTTGCATTGCATAGCTAGTTGTGGGTATTTCATTAAAATTCATATTTACATGATGTCTTTATTTACACTGTGCCTGTCTAGCACAAGAACCATAGGCATCTATTTTTAATTACCGATACATAAAACGATAAATCGATGGAGGGGCCTTGGCCTTGAGCTCCTCACCATGATTTAATATTGATATTTACATCATTTACAATTTTAATGCAATAGGGTCAAAATGGGGATGTGACATCTACCCTACCTTGAATTTAACTTAACCTACCTAAGCTATCCTACCCTTCCCTTAATCTAAGCTACACTTGGCTAATATACCCTATCGTACCACTACCATAAATTACCATTAACTTATTAAATCTTTATCTACTCCCAACATATTAGTGCTTAACCTACCACCAACTTAAATCATAATTTACCTTAAACTAACATACTTAATACTAATGTTTGGGGATGTAGCTCAGATGGTAGAGCGCTCGCTTAGCATGCGAGAGGTACGGGGATCGATACCCTGCATCCCCATGTCCAGTAATTTTATGTCTCTTCGGAGACATCCGATAAAATTGGAACGATACAGAGAAGATTAGCATGGCCCCTGCGCAAGGATGACACGCACAAATCGAGAAATGGTCCAAATTTTTAAAGACTGAAGGTTCTCATGGCCTCGTCCGGAGGAGGCCCGCCTCCTCCTGCTGTCGAGGAAGCAGCCTTTGAAAGGCTTGTAAACATCTGCGGGAAAAAGACAGATGCTGCTCCGCCTCCCAAATTCGTTAAGAAGATGGACTCGATACCAGAAATCGAGCTGCCGTCAGAAAAACCCATTCATCTAGCAGTATCCTTGGCAGACAGATCTCTTATCGGGCAGTTTACTGGACTGTGGCCATCTCCTCGCTCCACTGAAACCTGGATTCAAAACAACTGGCGGCCCCTGATCTCACAGGGAGTTAAAAGCTATGAAATAGGACGAGGGTACTTTCTTTTCGATTTCATATCAAAAGAAGATAGGGACCTGATCTTCAGAAGTGGGCCTTATTTTATGGGTCCTCAGGGTCTTTACCTGAACAGATGGACTCCTGACTTCGATCCGGCTCTGGATGTCCCCAAAGCAGTTCCAGTCTGGGTTCGGCTACCGAATCTCCCAATGCACTGCTGGAGTGAAGAAACCCTAAAGTTTATTGGAAATGCTCTGGGTAAGTACATTGACAAAGCCGACCCAAAGGGCCAATACTCCTTTGCACGCATCTGTGTGGAAGTAGATCTTGAAGCTGGGCTCCCTGAAGCAATCAAACTCTCAATTAAAGGATGGAAGCATTTCCAACAACTAGATTATGAACAGCTGCCCTTCAAATGCAGGCATTGCCATGAATATGGTCACTTCCAGAGGAACTGCCCTAAAATCCAAAAGTCCGAATCAGAAAAAAATCTGGAGGAAGATTGGCAACAAGCCAAGAGGCACAGATCGAATCCTAGAAGAAAAGGTTCTAAGGGAACCCCCCCGACGGGAACGGAAAAGGAACAAAACAACAATGTCCAGGAGCGAGCTAAAGAAAATGAGAATAACCCGAATACTGGAACAGGAAATAGTTTCTCTATTCTGGGAGATCAAGAAACACAAGGAAACTCAAATGAACAAGGGGGAAAATCTCCAATGACCTCCTCTGCCCAGATCAAAAGAAAGGAGGCAGAAGCAGCTGAAAACACGGAAGAGGAAACAGAAGCAGTCCAACAAACAAAGGAAGATCTGCAGCTAGACCCAGCAAATGAGGGAGAAACGGAGGAAGAAGAAACGGATGAGGAAGAACCCGACCCAATGAAATCCACCAAAAAGGAGCGCAGAGGAAGGAAAACGGATAAGGAACGAAGGGAAGCAGCCTCATACAGGGATCGACTTGCTGGAGTCCAGTCAACCCTGGAAAAGCATATTCTCCCTAGAAATACCAGGCAACAAGGTACTGCCTCAAAAGGGGCAGCCAACACCAGCAAAGGTAAATAATGCAGATAGTCTCCTGGAATTGCAGGGGGTTAGGAAGCAAATCGAAAATATTGTCAATGAAAGATCTAATTAAAATTTCGAAACCCTCCATCCTCCTAATCCAGGAGACCAAAATGGAAGAGCAAGCCTTTCAACAGGCTGTCTCTTCCTTCTGGAAACAAGCAGAAAACATAGCGGTCAGCTCAAGAGGAGCTTCTGGTGGCATCGCAACGCTCTGGGATCCGTCTATGGTTAAAATGGTAAGTCATTCTAAGTCCTCTCACTGTATTTTCACAGAATTTCTTTTTAAAGAAGATAATCTGCGATTAAGCCTCTTCAACATCTACGCCCCTAACGCTATTTCTGAGAAACAATCCTGCTGGGCCAGTGTGAATGAACACATGTTATCCTCACAGTTGGATAACTATGTTATAGCCGGAGATCTAAACCTCACCCTCTCCTCCACGGAAAAAAAAGGAGGCAATACCGTGAGGGATCCTGCCAGGGAATGGGTGGAAGACATTATCTCGGACTGGGATATGGAAGACATCAAACCCTCCAAAGGGAAATTTACTTGGACCAACAAAAGGATTGGCCCGGGTCATATAGCAGCAAGGCTGGATAGGTTCTTAGTCCAGCAGGCTCTACATATGCATGGTTTCGACCTTTCCTCTGCCATAATACCTTTCTGTGCCTCAGACCATAAACCCATATCTCTCACCTTTCTCAAAGACCAGAATCTGGGACCTATTCCCTTCAGATTTAACCCTGCCTGGATTCAAATGGAAGGCTTTATGGACTTAGTTACAGCAGCCTGGAAAACCAATATCAGAGGGTCTCCATGCTATGTCTGGGAAGCAAAATTAAGGATCGTTAAAAAAACCCTCAAGGAATGGGCTAAGTCATTAAAATCGCCTAAAAAGCAAAGGATGGATGCAGAGAAAGCCCTGGAGGATCATATTCTTAGTAGTGAAGGGAGCCTCTCTCAAACTTCTCTAGATAAAGAAATCACTCTGAATAGAAAACTCCATGAAGCCTGCAGGCTCGAGGAAAACTATTGGAAAATAAAATCTAGAAACACCTGGCTTCAGGAAGGAGACCAAAACACCAAGTTCTTTCACAAGCAAGCTGAAATAAGGAAACACTTCAAGGCTGTCGCCAAGATTGATCATATGGGGAAGACAATAACTGAGTTTGAGGAAATAAAGAAAGCTGCTCATGATCATTTTGAGGAGGTGTACACGGAACCGGCCCCGGGGATGGACTTCTCCCACTCAAAACTCCTGGATAACATCCCTCTCCTTATCTCTGACCAGTTAAACAATCAGCTTCTCAGACCTATCTCCCGTGAAGAAGTTAAAGTTGCAGTGGATAGCATGGCCCCTGACAAAGCCCCGGGACCGGACGGATTTACTGCTAGATTTCTTACTGCCTGTTGGCCCATAGTCCAATCAGATCTGTTCAGGATGGTCAAAAAATATCAGACTCGCTCCAAGTTAGGGGGAGGCACAAACTCTTCCTTTCTTGCCCTCATCCCCAAAGAAAAAGGAGCCTCTTCCTATTCCCGTTTTCGCCCCATCTCTCTCTGCAATATCGGGTATAAAGTTATCACCAAAGTTATAGCCAACAGATTGAAAACGGTCCTTCCCCTCATTATCCCAGAAAATCAGGGAGGATTTATCAAAGGAAGACAAATCTCAGACAACATCATTCTCGTTCAAGAAGCCATCCATTCAAGTGTGTCAAGAAAAGAAAAGGGAATGGTAATCAAATTAGATCTAACCAACGCCTTCGACAGAGTCCGACATGCCTTTTTGTACCAGGTAATGATCAGATTTGGATTTGCTCCAGCCTTAATCTCTTGGGTCAAAGCCTGTATAAGCAACCCCTGGATAGCTCCACTGGTAAATGGGAGAGCTGCCGACTTCTTCCAAGCTTCCCGGGGCCTCAGGCAAGGATGCCCTCTCTCCCCGCTGCTTTATGCCATCCAGGCGGCTTCGCTAAGCTTTCTTCTAGAAAACTACAGGGTCCAGGAAGATCTTTTGGGACTAAAGATTGTGAGAGGAATTAAGGAAGTTAACCACACCCAATTTGCTGATGATACTCTTCTCTTAAGTGGAGCTAGCCCAACTAACGCTAGAAAGTTCAAGGTGGTACTGGATATCTACCAAGAGGCTTCTGGAAGCAAAATCAACCACGCCAAAAGTAAAATCTACAGCTGGAACTGCTCTCCCATGGAACTAACTGCCATATCTCGCATCCTGGAAATAGAAGGAAAGTACCAATGGATGGAATTCAAATATCTTGGAGTCCCAATCTTCAAAGATAAAGCCAAAATCTCCAGTTGGGATCCGCTTATAGAAAAGTTGAATTCAAAAATCAAAGCTTGGGGAGCTTCTTGGTTAAACCTTGCAGGTAAGTCTGTCCTCATCAAATCGGTTCTGGCCAGCATGCCAGTTTTTCAATGCTCTCTTCTCCTAGCTCCCATCACAGTCCTAAAGAAAATTGAAGCCCTCCTTAGAAGATTCCTCTGGAAAGGAGGGAAGCACAATGAAAACAGACTCCCCCTTGTCAACTGGGCAAAAGTCACGGCTCCTTATCTAGAAGGAGGATTACACCTGCGAGACCTTAGAGCTCAAAACCTGGCACTGGGTGCAAAGCTACTTTGGAATATGGTGACGGGGAAGGCCTCCTGGAGTAAACAGGTCTAGTGGAAAAAATATTTTGCAGGGACTAGGCTACGATGCCTGGATCATGGGCCAAAGGTGGTAAAAGGTTCTCCCCTCTTCTCCCTATGCTCTAAAGCTCACTCCTTCTTTGCTGAAGATCTAACCTGGATCCCAGGCAATGGGAGAAAAATCAGAATTTGGGAAGATTCCATCTCAGGGAACCCCCCCTGGGAAAAATCGAAGGATTGGAGGGCATCCGAAGGCATCTCTCAAGCCTAGGGATCACCAAACTTCGAGACATCTCCAAATGGCATCCTGATGAAAACTACAGATGGATTGGGTGGGACATTCCAGACTGTCCACCAAATCTTGAAGATGAAAAAGCACTCCTCCTAAGCAGCTTGAATGGGAAATCACCTGTAGCGAAGAACTGTAAAGACGCCCGTGGGTGGGGCTCAAAATCTGGCCACTATACCGTTGCTGAAGGCTACAGGTGCATTAAAGCAACTCCCAATGTCCCCAGAAACCCGGCAATATGGAGGTATATCTGGTCTAATAAATCGCTGCCAAAAATTGATCATTTCATCTGGTTGCTAGCTCATAATAGCGTCCTAACTACAGATGTCCTATGAAGGAAAGGATGGGAAGGCCCATCGTGCTGCCCATTGTGCTATAAAGATGAAGAAACCTACCCCCATCTGTTCATCAACTGCCCCTTTGCTGCAGATGTCTGGAATCTTGTCTCTCTCCCCTGGCTTCTCCCCTCACAGTTTGAAGATATCCCCTCCCTTCTCTGCAGTTGGTCCTTGTCCTCCCCTGTCAAATCCCATGCCAAGGATCTTCTAGGTCTCGCGTGGATGGTTCTTCCGAAATTTGTTTGTTGGAAGCTTTGGCTCGAAAGAAATAATCGTATCTTCAGGGGAATACGATCTTCCTCTATCCAAGTAGTGAATAAAATCAAAGCCCTATTGGGGGACTTCATCAGGTCTAAACCATCCCTAAATCTGTCCTCTCCTTTAACCGTCGATGAAGCCATCTGGTTCTACAACCTGAATCCAAGTCCCTTAACCAGTCTCTCTGTCTGTTCCCCCCAGCTGCAGAATTGGGAGATCAGATCCGAAGGAGCGGAGTTCGAACTCTGGTGCCATAAGCTAGGAAATCATAGGCTGCATTTTGACGGAGCTTCGAAAGGGAACCCAGGGGAGGCAGGAGGGGGAGGGGTGATCTTAAACCCCGATGGAGAACGAATTATTACCTATTCTTGGAACCTCGGAATCGAAACTAATAATGTGGCGGAAGCTCTAGCATTGTGGCAAGGTTTAAATCAAGCTGTCAAGCATGGAATCCAGACTCTTTCGGTGGTTGGGGACTCGAGGATGATCATCCACAACTTAAATGATCAGAGACTGCCCTCCTCCATCCACCTCAGGCAAATTCTCAGAAGAATACTACTCCTCATCCCTCTTTTCTATGATATCAAATTTTATCATGTCTTGCGTCAAAACAATGCACAGGCCGACAATGCCGCAAACGAAGCAATTCCCCTTGGTAAAGGGATTCTTAAAATCAACAACGACCATGTCCTGGATCCAATCCCGTAACATTATGGGTTCGACGTTTATTTGGGAGCTACTCGCTGGCAGGAACCTCATGACAAGTGGAACGATTTCCAGGCGACGGATGGGAACTCTCACCACACGCGACGTGGCAATCCCAAGTGTGACGGCTATTTCAAGCCAAGCCACCCCTCCTCTCTCGCATCTGAACGTGCGCTCACCTCCCCTCAGTATGATGTCGTCCTCGTCCTTGCGGATGACGATTGGTACCATTCACAGTACGCTGGTACTGGAGCAGTTACGCAGAAAGATCTCCCATGCTAAGGAAATCTCGCATCCTCCTCCCGTCAGGCGTGCGAAGCCAATTTCACATCAGCAAAGAGAATTAAGTGCCTTAACTTCCAAAGACTTTGGGCTCACAGGGCCCGCGATCTGTGACATGGACATTCGGGGTACTGATTACCATGCGGCTCCCTCTCTCTGCAATGAACGAAGGCATTTATGGAACTGTACGAGAACCATGAACAAGAGCATGAACATGTGGTTAAAAGGGCCACGTCTCATCTTGAAGGCTCTCCATCCGCATTATGGACAGAGAAATGAATCCAGCACTTCCCATAAAGCGCTCCTCTGCCCACCCCTGAATTCGAGATGCATTTCCAAGCTGAAGGAGGTAGACTCCGGTTGGCACAGCTATTGGGAGCTCTACGCTTCCTGCAATCTGGTCCCTCAGAAAAGCGATTGGAGCGCGCTGGACAATATGGCTCACTCAGAGGACTCGGCTGCGTCATCCCCAGACCCGCTCCTTGAACTAGAAGCAGACATTAGGACCCTTCGCCGGCGGGTACGAAGACAGGGGGAGTTCATGCGACAAATGGATGTGCAGGGAGGACACCGGTTGGACAGAATGGAGGACGAAATTGGAAGTTCGAGAGCAGAGTTTGCAGAAGCTCTTGAAATGCTGGAGACGAGGGTAACCGCTGCCATTGAAAGCATGAATAAAAGGCTCGACAAGATGGAAGGAGTTCTAGTGAAGCTGCGAGAAGACGCAGGCAAGGTCTCAGACGAAGGCAACCGCTCCTCAAGGGATTAACATCGACACCACCAGTCTGTCTTCCAACTCTGCTGTTTTTTGTATGTCTATTCCTAGAAAGACCTGTTTTTGTTAATACACAGGCATATGCTTTCCTGAAAGTCCTGAATATGTATAAACAAAGGCATATATTGTGTTAAACAGATCCCATGATAGTTAGTTTACAGACTTTGAAGTTGTAATTTTGCTTGTGGCTCTGCCACCCCTTTAATACAAAAACTAACCGCTTGTGTAAAAAAAAAACATACTTAATACTACCCCCACCCACTCCCTTTGGGACACGCAAGAAGGAAAATGGGTGGCAAGACCCCAAACCTCGCAAAAGTCGATCGGCTCCCCCGACAGATGGCAAACAACATCATAAAGTTTCTTCAGCACCTCAGTCTTCTTCTTCTCCAGTTCAGCCTCCGCCAGTTGAGAAGCAACATAAATTCAGGCTTCAGATCCCACATCTCAGTCAGGGGTTTCCCCCCTTGCACATGTTGAACCAAATGATACTATCATGTCCATAGCTATGCTTCTAGGGGCTCAAAAACGTCCTCACGAATCAGACCATTCATATAGTGATAAGGAAGCACCTACAGTTCATACAGGTCGCAATGATGGTATTCCCTCAAATCATCTGGCTGTAGTGGAGAAATCGACTGCACCTACCAGTTCCACAGGTTGGATTGATGTTCGGAAGAAAAAGGGGAGAATGGGGTTTGGTCATTCCACACAATGAATCGATCCCTTCTTCTGGTCTTAGTCTAGCGTCTTAGTCTTGTATCAGTGGTTCCCCCGTTTCCTTTTGGGGGTTGTTTCCCATCGCTTGTCCTTTACATACAAGGATGACACTTTTCTGTAACTCTATGTATAAGTTGTTTGGTTGAATAGAAGGTCCTGCTTTTTTATTTACAAAAAAAAAAAACATACTTAATACTACCGTACATTGGGATAACTTGGCCTTCTCTAATAGAATAACCTATCCTATTTTACCCTAACCTATACTAACTTAGCATACCTAACCTAAATTATCTTAGCCTACTCTACCTCGACTTAACCTATCTTACTAGAGCCTACCTTATCATATCTTATGTTACCCTTGAATAAATTAGCTCGATCTAACACTCAATTACCTATCTAAGCATATAATACCCTAGACTAAACTACGCAACCTAATCTACCATTGCCTCTCCAAGCCTGCCATACCATATCCTATATCATTGCGTGGCACAATCTACCCTAATCAATCATGCATTACTCTTCCCTATAATAAAATTTACCTTACCACTTACATAGCCTAACCTACCATGCCTAAGATAATCTAATCTACCCTAGCCCAGTATTATCCCAACTTATGATATGTCTATCACTACCTTAGACTGGCCTAACCTACTCTACTCTAGCCATGCCTCCCTATCCTAGTATACCTTAGACTACACTACCCTATCCTAGAGTAATTTTCCACTACCATAATCTTGTTCATCCTACATAGCCTAATCTACACTTCCCTAGACATTTTAAAATTAATGCACATGGATTCAATCAAGAAATTTAATAGTGTCACCTTAATATTGTCAATTCCCCTCTTACATTTGACAATAATACTTGTAAGGGTCCATGCAATGATAACCTTATTCATATTCAAACACAATGATCCCCTTAAACCATAAAACTGAGTATAGACATGAAATTTCCTTCGTAACAAGTCATCGCCTAAAATGTGATGTTTTTCTTTCATCAATCTTGTCTCTCTTAACAAACAAACTTTTTTTTCAACTTCCTTACAACCTCCTTACAACATTTAATGTATTGGCACATTTCTCAAATTGATAAAACTTGGACCATTTAGCCTCTCTGTCCCTAAATGCAAGACCGTTTGAGTCATTCACACAATACCATCTTATGAATACCATATAGATTGAGAAGGCTTCCTCCATCATTAATATGTACTGTGAGGCTTTTCATCCAAATTCTTGAGTGAGAAATGATGATGTCTCCTCTCGTTTAGACAAAGACTTCTGGTTTAAATTGCTAATATAAAATCAACTCACCCTTAAAAAACAATAAACATGTAAAGCAAACAAGTCAAGCAAAATGAAAACCCTTAAATTGCTAATAGGAACTCAACTACCCTTAAAAAATAAGCATGTAAAGCAAACAAGTAAAGCAAAATGAAAACCCTTAAATCTTGAGCGGGAAATGATCTTAACTCCTGTCATCATACTACATTTATACTAACCTCATTTCAATTAAAATGACATACCTTTCACGTTAAGATAAGTTTCTACTACCGTGTAGTTCAATTCAAATCACATATTACTTCGCATACCTTTCTTGTTTAAATAATGCTAAAATAAGACCATTGAATTGGGGTTCCATTGATGTGTTTTAATTCGTTTAGCAATATATCTTAAATGGATTTTTTTTATTGCAATATTGTTCACATTTGCTAGCAGATTTGCAGGAGAGAACAAATGCCAAGTCGGAGATGCCTCTTGAGATGATTGAAATGACAATTAACGAGTGAAACTTTTAAGAATGTGTTGATTGTGTGATTAATTAAAAAAGGAATTTAACAATATGATTATTTTTATTTTCACTTTCGACTGAATTTAGCGATTTTTTTAAGAATTTTTTTTTTTTTTTCAAATCATAATTATGAATATATATATAAATAGATTAAGGGCTCTCATTTATTTTTGAAAATTTAAATATTATTATTACAAATTTTAAGAATTTCTTCAAAATTTTAGCCAAATTCCATCCAAATCGTGTCAAACAAACTTACCCAAAAGTGAAAATATGTTTGGACACCGCGTTAGGGAATGTTTGTGATTGTGGCGGCGTGACTCTTGCAAGTGGGTGTTGTTCGAATATTCTTTTTCTTTTTCTTTAACATAAACTTAAAAGATTACCTTCTCGCATTGACAATGAAAGCTCGCATTCGTTCATGATAGAGACATGTGATTGATTTATTCCATCCTCAACTGGATACCCAACTACTTTACTTTCTTTGGTAATTGAAACACCTCATCTTATTAATTTCAATTCATCTATCTTTCTAAATGTGGCACGTCGTAATCCGTGCCGGTCAATGTAACATTCAGAATAGGAGTGTGCTAAATGTTTTACATTTTCAACTTTATGTTTTGAATTTCGAAGATGAAATCTTTAGTTGAACTTTATGTTTTGAATTTCGAAGATGAAATCTTTATTGAAATAGTTATTTTTTATTATTTAAATTGTATTTTTATTAAAAAATGAATTCAATGCTTAAAAATATTTTTTTTTACATTTATATTATGTAATTCTAATAATGTATATTTGCAATTTTAATTATTTTAATTACAAAAATCATAAAACAAAAGAGTATATAGGTTTTTAAATTTGTTTTCGTTATAATTTCCATTATAATTGTCAAGGCACTAATTATTCTAATTTGGAATCATGTTGTAAAATAAATCACACAAATATGCAAAAATTGCATTAAATAATTAATTATGAAGTAAAATAGTTATTTACCCAAATATAATTATCTAAGTGTCAACTATTTCATGTTGTAAACTATAACACAAAACTACAAATAAGCAAAAGTTGAATTCATTAACTAATTATGAAGTAAAATACTTACAATTTACCCAATTATTATTAATTTGCAATTATCATGAAACTAATATCTAACTTATTGTTCTACTATTAACTTAATAATACATAATCAATATATTCTCCATCATAATCATCCACGTGCCAACTATAAATCCTACAAATGGGCAAAAATTGCATTCATCCATTCATTAATGAAGTAAAATAGTTATTCTTAATCCATATGTAGTGATTATGTTGTGAATATATGTCTCTCTTGTAGATAAGTCAAGGCAAGACTAACTAATACACAAAGATTTAGTTGTCTTGTAACTATTTATGAAAAGATTTATTTAAAATGTGAAGATGCATGAATGAAAATTCTAATTGAAATTCGATGTATATTTTTCACCTAAAATACATATATCTTGATATTCAACAATTTGATGTATATTTACATAAATGTATTTTACAATCTAGCCAATTTAAATTTGAGTGGACAAAAGCTTGGTTTTATAATTTTTTTTATATTTAGTTTTTAGAGCCAACATGTGCTATGTCATAGTGACAAACTTGACACATCTCATCCACTTTGAACTAGTCTCTCAACGCAATTACATGAAAACGATTCATTAAATAATATTTTTTTAATCCAAACCAATAATATATTTAAAAATACCTACCCCTAAACAATAAAGGCTAAATTTTGTGAGAAGCTTTGTTCTCTTTCAACACTTGCCAAGTTGCCACTTAAAAAATACCTACTCTTTTTTTTTTGTAAGCTAGAGATAGAACCTTATATTGCCTTCACCAAAATATACAGTAATGAAGTGGTACCGGGCCCTCTCTTAATCGAGAAAATAGACCCCAAACTATAGTTTGAAACAAAGTTTAGAGATGTCATCCTCATGAGGAAACCAAAATTTTGTTGAAAAAAAAGAGTTTAATAGAACTACTGATAAGCAAGAGTGCTCTAGGATTGCCTCAAAAAAGTATAAACTGAGCTAAAAAAGCAGACATAGCTAATTACTGGTGTAACCCTTCTGTCCAACCTGGGTGGGATGGGTAGTCAGTTCTTTAGCGAGGGTGATCCCAAAGTACCGAGCGAGCTGCTGCTGATTGAAAAGGATCTGCTTCAGGAAATCAAGCATTTCATCCTGCTGGAGGAGTATTTCAGCTTGGGCTTCATTTTTGTCAATAAGTGCCTTGCTGGGCACCCATTTCTGGGACCAATGATAATCAATATTTTTCTGGTAGAGGGTGGTCCGACCCCTGGTATTCCCCTGGTCAGGAACCAGGGCTTCAAATTCACTGCGAATTTCCTCATCGGTGAGGCGCCCGCGTGATATCCTAGCATCTTCCTTAGCGTCCTAGATTTCAGCCTATGCCTGCAATAGAATATCTTTTTGGAATATGTGGGCTTTCCCCACGACGCCACGCATGAGGCGCATCAGTGGATTGGAGGAGGAGCTGCCCTGCTGTGCAGAGCGACGGGCGCAAACCTTTTTGGTGGGCGGCATGTCCACGTCTTCTGCCAAAGGAACTGAAAGAGGAGAGTGCTAAGGACCAGAGGGCTGGGAGAGTCGAGGACCAGAAAGCTGCGAGCGCTGCAAAACAGGGAGCCGAGGACCAGAGAGCGAAACTTCCAGGAGTAGAGAAGTAGAGGACGAAACTTCAAGGAACAGAGAACTTGAGAGCCAAAAATCAAGGAGCAGAGAACCAGAGAGTCGAACGTCCAGGAGTCAATCCTGGTAGAGCGGAGTGGCAGTGGAGCCTTTGTGCAGTAAAGCCCGAAGCCGAGCATCTGCAGTGCTAATGCGTCTCAGTTTGAAGTGTGGATGAACCCAAATCTCTTCACTTAAGCTGCCAACAATTTTCATGAAGGCGAGAGGAAAACCCCATTCATCATACTTCATGGGAACCATAATAACCAGAACACTGAGCAGGACGGGAGCAGCAGGCTAGACGTCGCGCACGTAGGAGTGGTCAAGTAGCAGATGGGAGAAAGAGCGCCAAACGATGAGCCTGTTGGGGGAGTTATGAGTCTTCATGGGGCGCGTGGAAGAAGGAGGTCGGCACGTGCTCAGCATCGGAGTTGGAGCAGGCAGGCAGGTGGGATTGCATGTGGGCAGGTGAGTGGTCTGCCATGCTGGCGGGCGCGTGGCAGGTCATGTGGAGGGAAGGTGGTTGGTACTACTAGCGGGCACATGGCTGGGCCTGGGGCCGGTCACATCCTTCTGCACCCACAGTGGGGGAATAAATACCTACTCTCATAATTAATAAACGCTAACATTTTTAAAGAAGGATAAAATGGTTTATGCTCTTCAATCATATACCTGCCCCTTGTCTTTTTCATTAAAAAAACAATCCATAAAAGAGAAAGCGATCATTAAGGCTTTCATCTACCTATGTAAACTTGTCAAATCCTAACACGGCCTCAGCCTACACTCAATATGATGACCTTAAAAAAAATGAAAGTTAGTTCCAAAGAAATAGGTGCAATTAAACTTATACTCAATATGATGACCTTAAAAAGAGAATGGAAATCAGTTCTAAAGAAAGAGGTCCAATTAAACTTGAGAAACACTTTGTGATGGATCATTTTTAGTGATTTGTAATGGTGATTGATAGTTGATTTACTTTAAAAAATGAGAATAGAAATTAGTTCTAAAGAAAGGGGTCTAATTCGATAAACATTTTGTGATAAGGGAAAATTTTAAGGATTCATAATTTTCTCAAAGTGTGGAAACTATGGCTAATCTTCTTAAATTTAAAACCATAAAATGTTTGGCGATTTTTTTTTAAAAATTATTCAAATTTCTAAGGACTTTATACAGGTTTTGGACAATTTTGACGATTTTTAGAGTAAAAAAAATATCCTATGGAATTTCGGCGAATAATCTTTGAAAAAAAGGAAAAATGACAAATATTTTTTTCTTGAAAAAAAAGGTCCAAAATAGCCCATGGACTAAATTTTTCCCCTAAATTTTTTTTGGCTTGTGATAAATTAGAGATCCAATTAAACTTGAACCATGGATCAACTTTGGTGACTTGTAATGGTGATTGATAATTGATTTATTTAGAATGATAACAAATAAATATGTTAATAAACGTAATAATTTTACATGGAAAGTATATTTATTATTAATTTTTTATTTTGCACGGAAAATATAGTTATTGGTCATTTTTTTCTTTTTCCATATTTTTTATTTAGTTAATTAATGAAAACTTGATAGAGGTTCAAGTTTCATTATTAATTCAATGATATCACAATCATGAGGAGTCGGGACTAGTTCCTTCTAAGTTTAAAATAATAACGCCATGGACTTCTTTAACTCCTCAAAGCGTCATCAATGAAAACATCTACATTTCAATTTTAGTTATAAAAGCAACTCCTACATTTGAAGGCATAGTAAGAACATTTGACAAAGCCCCGCGATTAAGGCATGTTGCTTCTTTCTTAAGCATTGTTCTAGGTATCATAGATGGAATATCCCACCCTCAAGATTTACTCTCTTTCACTCCACATTTTGGGAGAGACTTTAGGACAGAATACCACCATGACAAATCATTTAACAAACATTGAACCTAAAAGGTGTATTATTGTAACCGAGTTGTTCAACCCAATGAAAAATAATAATTTTATTTGGGTTCCCCTTTATTGAATCAAGATCAACACAGAGGAATACACAAGTAACAAGAGCTACATGGTGTCCCTAATATTTCCATTGCCAAGTACTGATGCGAGATGGGAAATGCTATAGGAGTAAGAAGATCTTGTCATGTTTCATTGGTGACGGGATAATAATACTAGCTCTCCAAAAAATGTAATTACAACAATGCCTTAACAACTAACAATACAATGGAGTTTCCACATAAACGATAATTTGAATTATGGATTTGATTCAGACTGTGCAACAAACATCCTTCAATCTACCGAGAAGCCTTGGTCGTAAGAAGTGATACAAAGTGCGCATGATCATGCCCATCATTTGGTGCAAATAAACATGTTATAACATTAAAACCAAGTTTGGCAAAGTGTAAGCAAATCATTAAATTTCTTTTGAGCACAATTCAAATTATTAAAATATTTTATTATTTAAAATTATAACATTTATATATTTTTAACATATAGATTGAATGGAAACCTCGTACATCTTGTCACTGCAATAAACTTCAATGTGCCATTCCTTCGACTTCAATAAATGGCAGTCCATCCACATAAAGGAAGGCATGAGATTATAGGAAAAACTTTATATCTGCATGTTATTTGAAGTGTCACAAAGAACTAGCACATGTATATACAAAATACCCATATTGATTGGCATCTAAGTCATTCTAAGCTTTTAATTATGGTGTTGTAGGTGGTAAAGAGAATCTAGATGGACTAGTTGGGCTTGTGCCATGACAAAATGGTAAATCATATTTCTTATTAAAATCATATTTTTTACACATACTAGATTATTTAGCCATTATAATACAAACTCAAACCTTTAGAATAACCTTGGTATTGCTTATGATAATATGAACTAACATTGAATTAATCACATTGTAATTGCCAAATAGGTGCATTAATTCGAGAATATAAACCAAAACATTGTTCTTTCATAAATGTGGTTGATCTCATTAATAATAATCTATGTGCAAACCCTTGAAGGGTTAAACCCTTAGATTGGGAAAATTACAAAATTAAGAGTTTGAATTTTTTAGAAGATTAAACCCTAAAAAGGTCCACTAAATTAACGGTATGGTATTTCAATTAACTATTTCTGAAATTAAAGAAATTTAGGTCAGAAAACCTCCTTTGTATTTAAATTCATAAAACAATATAGCTGAGTTCTAACCCTAACCTGTCCATGCCTTATATTTTGCTCTAGATATTTTTATTTATAGATCTCATATAATTAACGCATTTCCAAAGAATTGACAAGTTCGCCAAGAAGATATCAACCTGGTACCCTGTAAATAAACGGAAAAACATAGTATTAGAACTTAATAATGAACATAGGAGATGTTTTTAGTAATAAAATAAGTAATGCGATGTATCTACCTGTCAACTCTCGAGTGGCGTCCTCTCATCTGCAATAATGAACCAGATAGACTCCTCCATCCCTGTATGGAGATATTCAGACAATAATAAATTCTTAAGAAGTCAAAGGGGTAAACAATAAATAATTATCATTCATATAAATCTTTTTCAATGGGAAAATGTTACTTGAACGGCACCAATCCTGAGCAACCCGGTCGCAGAGCGTGGATTGAACCCTTTTTCACCTGTAATATAACCCCCAACAACTGTTACAATCTGAAATTTTTTTATGATGGCCCGAACTCTATTGCTTGATTATTTATTTAGTGAACTAGTTGGGTTGTTCCATACCTCCTTCTAAATAAGGTCGGTCTCTTTTACTTCGTTACAGTCAAGCAAAGGTGTTCTCCTTATCTATGAATGTTGTTGAAAGTGCATGCAACATGTAAGAGAATTGAAAATGAATGCGGGTTAAAATCATTCTCAAATTTCATTTTAAGCCAACCAGTTAACAAATACAAGAGAGGTTAGGGACCAGGATAGGACGAAAGTGAAAGATACTGTGAATGGGATCGTGACCCCAATATATTTAAAACTCACTGGCGTTGGGAATTTTATCACACCTAAGATTTAGCTTCCTGCAAAGGCATATCCCATCCCAGTTCCATGTACAATTGAGTCGAGACCATACATAAAGGTAAGACTTCAGGGCCACCAAATAGATATAAATCTCTATGGATAACTACTTATTTTGTACTGGAATACCTATTAATCCAATTACAGTGATAGGATCTTCAGGATCACTGCACTTTTCGGTTTGTCCATATCCATACCAAATTTTATAGTGAAGTGAAATTTTAACCAAGTAGATATGAATCGTTCCTGAGACAATGAGACATCCTTAAAACTCCTGAAAAATCAGAAGCATATTTGAAAATTAATCTCATGACTCTCCTATACAGGAAACCTTGAGTGACCATCATGTCCAATACCACAATAGTTGTTTTAACAATGTAGCACATGGCCAAAATCCAAATATTATGCTTATGGTTTTCCAAACAATGTAGCACATGGCCAAAATCCAAATATTATGCTTATGGTTTTCCAAACAATGTAGCACATAGCCAAAATCCAAATATTATGCTTATGGTTTTCCAAACAATGTAGCACATGGCCAAAATCCAAATATTATGCTTATGGTTTTCCATAATTTGTCAACAACTATCTCTCCCTTTGTTACTTACTCTACCATGGATGTAACGAGCTATTTCTACTCCTTACTGTTTGAGGATATTCGCAGGTTGCAAATATTTTTAATATGTCTCTGTATGGACATATTCAGACCTAATCAATTCAGAAGAAGTCAAAGGGGTAAATAATAAATAATTATCATTCATATAAAGCTTTTTCAATGGGAAAATCTTAGCCATATAAAGCTTTTTCAATGGGAAAATATTAGCCAGAAGGGACCAATCCTGAGTAACCCTTTTTTCACCTGTAATATAACCCCCAAGAGTTGTTACCATCTAAAAAAAATTTAAGCAAGAATTTGTTTTGAACTCTCTAAAACTATTGGGAAATCTAAGAAGATTTACCTCAATCGAAACTGGAACTGTGAGCTCGTGCTCATAATCCGAGTTCAATTACCTTGCTGAGATGAAGTTATCTTTGAAATATATGCAGAGAACGGTAACTATTCTTTACACCGGCTAATCCTCAAACAGATATGATAATGATTCTAGCTATGTGTTTTCTAAAGAAGTCAAGAACAGAAATTAGGGCTAAAACCTGCCATCTCTCGCAATGCAGAGAAGGGCATAGTCTTCTATCTCAAATCAACTTAACGCAATTAACAAAATGACCAAGGTAAGGATTGGAACACACTAGAAGGAGGCCTCTCCTATCGAGACCAACTCGGAGGACTGACTGTACTATCCTCTCATTAATAACAAATGTACATTTTACCAGGTGGCCCACAAAAAATCACAAGTGTGAGTTGTCTCAGCTATGATATTTTAAATTCCCAATAAAGGATTCATTCAAGTCCTTCAACTTGCAAGTGTGCTCTAGATCATAATAATGCATGTCGGTTTCCAATTGTGCCTTGGAGAACAACTAAAGTGTATAATCTCATAATGAAATTTTTGTATTGACCTCTGGAAAACGTGACGCTCAAGAAATTATAATTGATCGGGCGTAGGTTGTAGCCTGTCCAGACTCAACACCCATCTTGTAACCAGCTGTCATCCGCTCTAAGTGTTAAAATTTTGTTGTGAAGCATTTAACCAGCAAGTCAGACAATCCAGGATGACGTTCACTCGCCGCCCCCTCCCGGGAAGGGAAAAACGAGGCAAACGTCAGCAAATTAAAGCCAATCACGATTCAAATAAATGTTTTTTTTAATTGTAATTAATATATAATATTCAGTACATTGTTTAACATTACAAAATATAAAAATTTATAGCCTCCAGGCCAAATTAATAAGAGGTTGGCAATATAAATGATCCCCTTCGGAGACATAATAATGCCCAAAATCAACATATAGAAATACACAAATAATAATGCCCTTTGAAACTAGTCGATGTCAAAACATAGAAAACATATAAGAAAAATCCAATTTATCAATCATGGTTAGAAGCTACAAATACAGGAAAGAAAGATTCAACAAAATCACCTACATATAGGCAATCGTATAATAATTGTAACTGAATTGAATCCTTAAACTAAAATGTAACGGAAATAATTTTCTACTTATAAATCAATTACAATTGCTAATAATAATATAATAAATAATAAATTCATTTTTTAGGTACAACACTTATGTAAAGATATTTAATTATTAAAAAAAAAATTACAACAATTTAATATAATTTGTTATATATATTGTAAAGTTATCCTTCTAATCATAAATTCTTTCTTTTAATAATAGTCATTCATAATCTGGTTTACAAAACATTTGCAAAAGAAATACACATGAAGGTTACTTCAACGAATACAAAAAATGATAGAAGAGATGGAAAACATCAAGTTCTATCACACCTTGAAATGGCTCAACTCAAGGGTATATGCAACAACCAATAAGGCCTACAATCTATTACTCATAAAGGTTTGGTAAAATGGTGAAGAGGAATTCAATAACAACCTCCCCTAAATTTTATACCCACTAAACAATTCTTAATGAGCTCATTAAAGTAATTGAACAAGTGGTGATGCCACACCAACATCCATTTGCATATGAATGGATGGATAGGTTGTTGTCTTCTCCACTTGATGACATAGGTGTTCTCCTTAATGAATTTTGTTAGGATGGGATGGAGAAAATCATTTGGGATTTTCTCCTCAATGGGCATGGGTATCTAGATGATTCAACCTCAGTTATGGAGGAGAGGTTGCATTTTCTTCTTTATATTGTGTTGGAGCATGTTACCTCTAAAAGTGAGAACTGGTTGTATGTATTGTTATTATGGGTGTGATTTCCCTCTTCAATTAAGGTCATTGGTTTGTGGGGCTTGAGATTCTTGACATCAATATTCTCAAGTAGAGGACTTAGATAGTCACTTAGATATGTAGTCATAATACACGCTGAGGCGACCCCTCTTTCACATGGGGGCAACCAAATTCAAGCAACAGTCAAGATAATTACTACAATTTATAATATTTTACCCTCACATGGATTTAGGTTTATGATACGGTTTGTTTGAACAAATAATTTTAATTTCAAACATTGTTTATCTATGGAAAGCATGGTTGGTAAAACTTGGGTAATTCACAATAGTAGGGGTCCTTTGTTATATACAATAGCTCCTTTTATCTTGCATATTTACATGCTTCTAGTGACATTTTTTTGGCAATTCAATCATGATGTGGCCTCGTGGACAATCATGACCATCCAAACCATTACATGTTTTGTGAACATTCTATTCTCTATGATTCAATCTAAATGTGTGAATTTCATAATGATGACAACGAAGAAAGCATGGCTTTGACAATAGGAAGATCAAAGAACTAGAGAAAAGAATGGGAACACAATTATGCTAGGGACCTAAAAATAAACCAAAACGAAACTAATAAGGATGAAATCACAATTGTAAAGGCACAAAGGAAAGGTTGTGGACTATTGGAAATTAGAGAAGAAACCAATAGAGATAAATTGAAGGAACAAGAGAACATGATAAAGGAGTTTCAAGAGAAATTTCATCACTTAGAGCTAGAGAGAAAATCAAGCTTTGAGGAATTGAGGAAATTTACTTCCCTAGCATCACCAATAGGTTCATTTGGAAAACACCAAGAAACAACCATGTGAGAATTCATCATTGAGAAATAGATAGAACAAGATAGGAATAATGACCCCTCTTTATTATCTTTAGCGGTGGAAAGAAGAAAGAATTGCCAACTGAGGCAAGGACACACGCAAAAATTCTCCTAATGTTTTGTAAAACTTTATTTTTTCTTGGTCAATTTGTAAATCTATATACAAGCCGAGTAGTTATAAGAAGTAGAATGCAGAAAATAGGGAAGATATGACCTAGTTTATAGCTCTCCTTGAACTCTTTGGAGACTTTTTGGACTAATGAATCTTGTTTTTGTTTGTATTAAAAGGTTGGATGGTGTGGCCACAACCCTCTTTTCATCAGATATTAATTCAAAATAGTAACCAATTTTGTGAAAAAAATAACTCCATCGCTTTTAATATAATTTGTTTAATATAATATGAAATTATTATTTGTCAATTTGGAGTAGCCCGAGTGGTTGTGGGATGGAGTAATATCCTCCCCACCCAGGTTCTATTCCCGTAAGTGACATTCCTTAGCATTGTTCCCTAAAGAATATAGGGTTTACCCTAGGTACCATCCTCAAAATGAGGGGAAGTACATGGGGGTTCTCCTTGGGTTTTGTATCATAGAAAAAAATGGAAATTATTATTTATTTAAATTATTAAACCTAATTGCTTTCGACTAAATTGAAATAAATATAAATACCTAGTTCATGATGAATAACTCTATGCTTTCTTTGAATCATCCCTTTGGAAATCCACAAATAATATTGAAATTGTAATTATATATATAACATAAAAATTTACTTTTGTTTATTGGTTATCTATAACACATGCTCCCAAAGGAATCCTTAAGAAGACCAAGAATAAATGATTTGGTTTCCTTAATTGGATATCCAAAAAGCAATCAAATGGAATCCCACTTGTTAAATGGACAGAACTTGCAACACCAAAATAGGAAGGAGGATATGGTTTGAAGAACACTTTCCTTTTTAGTGAGGCTTTCCCTGCTAAAAGCATGTGGATATTCTTCTTCAATGATGGATTGGGGGAAAAGTCATGAGAACTAAATATTTCAAAGCTAGCTCCTTTGAGAAATGGGTTAGGTTAGAAAAAAAATTTCAAGGGTGCATGTATTGTATGAAAGGGGTTGGTGACAGCTTTCCCTATCATTGGAAAAAGGGTTTCTTGGAAATTTGGAAGAGGTGACAACCTTATAGTTGGGGAATATCCTTGGGTTGGATGTAGTGGAAACTTTAGATTGTTAAGAGAGCTAAAGGCCAACCTACAAGCATAAGCTAAATCAAAGCTAGCATATGTTTCCATTCTCGAGGAATCATGGGGTTGGTTTCAGTCTTGTATAAGATCTAATTTTTCATGGTAACATGGGGGCAGAATGGACCAAATATATCTTTCTTATAAATCATGGTGCAATTATTTTACAAGATCACAGAGATAGACTGAAATGGACCTGGAATAAATAAATACACACTCTTTTTTCTAATATAGGACATGATGTTTTGATATCCCAAGACATATTTGGGATAGGGATTGGTGGTGGAGATTGATTTGGAAGTTGGAGCCTGGTATGCCCACTCAAAGTTAGAATCTTTTCCTATCTTGTGTCATCCAATATGATTCTTACCTAAGATAATGGACACAAATGAAGTTGGAATGGCCCAAATCGATGTATTATTTGAAAGGTAAAGGAATAAAATAGATGTGTGAATTTCATAATAATGACAATGAAGAAATCATGGCTTTGACAATAGGAAGATCAAATAACTAGAGAAAAGAATGGGAAAAAAATTATGCCAGGGACCTAAAAATAAACCAAAAGGCAACTAATAAGGATGAAATCACAATTGTAAAGGCACAAAGGAAAGGTTATGGACTATGGGAAATTAGAGAAGAAACCAATAGAGATAAATTGAAGGAACAAGAGGACATGATAAATGAGTTGCAAGAGAAATTTCATCACTTAGAGCTAGAGCAAAAATCAAGCTTTGAGGAATTGAGAAAATTTGCTTCCCTAGCCTCCTCAATAGGTTCATTTGGAAAACACCAAGCAACAACCATGTAAGAAGACATCATTGAGTAATAGATAGAACAAGATAGGAATAATAACCCCTCTTTATTATCTTTAGCGGTGGAAAGAAGAAAGAATTGCCAACTGAGGCAAGGACACAAGCAAAAATTCTCGTAATGTTTTGTAAAAAATTATTTTTTCTTCGTCAATTTGTAAAGCTATATACAAACCAAATAGCTATAAGAAGTAGAATTCAAAAAATAGGGAAGATAGGACCTATTTTATGGCTCTCCTTGAACTCTTTGGAGACTTTTTGGACTAAAGAATCTTGTTTTGTTTGTATTAAAAAGTTGGATGGTGTGGCTACAACCCTCTTTTCATAATATATTAATACTAAATAGTAACCAATTTTGTGAAGAAAAATAGGTCCATAAATTTTAATATAACTCCATCATATAGCCTGCCCCGCTCCCACTACTCTACTACTCAACTACTCCACTCATAAATGTATGTGGACAAAACTCCTAACTAACTTACTCAACTCCGCCCTTGACATAGTCAAAATTCCCATCATCCTCGACTCTCGATCGCTACATCGGATTTGACTCTTCTTCGCCTGGGCCTTGTTCACACCAAAAATGCGCAAAACTTTACCCAAAACTTTACCTAGCCCAACAATTAGCCTGGTTAGGGATTTTTGGAGATCTTTTGTATCAGATCCATAAGATTCGTCCATGCATGGGTTATTGACTAAACTTAAAAAACTGAAGCAGATTGTGTTTGAGTGGGAAAAGGAGAAGAAATCCCACTTTAGGCAGAAACTTCTTCATATCGAAGAACATATATCTATATTGTTCTCTAAAAACACCTTTGGGTGTTTTAAATCGGAACAAAATGATGTTTTATTAAAGCTGGAAGCTAGGAAAAACAAAATTCTAAAAATTGATATGGAATCATGGAGACTTAAGAGCTGAGCTATATGGATAAAACAAGGGGGACTGTGACTCAATTTTTTCCATAAATTTTCCAACCACCACATAAATCAAAATTCAATTTGGGATTTAAGGAATCTAATGGTAAGGGGATTTGTTCACAAGTAGACTTGGAAAAAGAAGCAACCCATCATTTTGAGCATATCCTTAATGATCACGGTACCTCAGAGATAGATGAACAAATTAAGGTGATTTTTCAGATGAAGAAGGCGCTCCAGTGGGAAGGGAGGTCACTTTGGGGGAGATAGAAGCAGTATTGAATAAGTTAGCCAGAGATAAGAGTCCAGGCCCTGATGGCTAGATTATGGAATTATATTTCAAGTTTTTTGATATTATTGGAAATGATCTATTGGTAGTTGTAGAGGAGTCTCAGAAGAAAGGGTATGTTTCTAGATCTTTGAATTCCACCTTCATTGCTCTTATCCCAAAGTGCTCAAAGCCATAATCTTTTAATGACTACAGGGAAATTTCTTTATGCAATCTAGTGTACTAGATTATTACCAAACTTATATCCAATCGGATCAAGCCATACTTGGCAAAATGTATGTTAATGGAACAGTTTTACTTTCTTCCAAGCAAACAAATTCAGGATGCTATAGGGGTAGCTCAAGAGGGCCTCCACTCTATTAAAATTAAGAAAACAAATTCTTTGATTCTAAAGATAGATTTGACTAAGGCCTATGATAGGGTGGACTGGTTATATCTACAGTTAATCCTTCTCCAAATTGGCCTCCCCTTTTGCATGTTACAGAAGTGGTTTGCTTTCATTTAATAGTTAAACATTATGATTAAGTACTAAAGAAAAAGTATAAATAAAATAATATATTTATGTAATTTCAATAGTTTAGAGTATTGCTTTCATATATATTAAATTTTCGGTACATATACACAAAATTACAAAACTCTCGTTAGATAAATAATTATCCAATTAACTATGAAAACATTAGATAAATAATTATCCAATCAACTATGTAAACATTAGATTCTCTATGATTTAAATGTCATTTGTGTTTCTTAAAAAAAATTATATAAGTAGAAGTAGTAGTACGCAGGCACATTATTTCAAAATATCATACTTTACAATAAAATAAATAATTATAAATTTGTAGAGATATTTAATTTATGAATTAAAAATTGGAAAAATATATAAATGTAAAAAACGATTATCTAGTCAGCATAGATCTATTTTAAGAGGATCAAATCTCTCGAAGTTTAAACCTCTTTTTAGAGTGTAAATGTTGAAGAAGCATTTTAATTTATCTAATTTGTGTAATTTTATATACATATTGTTGTAAATGTTTTAAATAATCAACATGTTATTTTTTATAATATTTTTTTTATTTTTTTTAAAACACGTATCAACTCCAAATAGAACATAAAAAAAATTACACATCCTCCCTACTAAATTGTAAAATATACATCTTCAACACAATAACAATAATACATCACTTTAACCAAAAATAAAAATCTTCATAATAAATTACGATGATCCATCATCGACCTTTGATTGCCATTTTATTAAACAATCCTATCAAAATTGGATTGGGGCGTGTTTCATATTTAATTCTTTGGTTACCTACAACATCTAAAGCCCATGAGGTTACTTGTAGATTTTGATTCATGTTGTGGAGCATAAACACACCATACGCTACCCATGTAAACTCTTTTTCAAAATATATCCCCGTGTACGCAAAACATCATTTTAATTTTTTAAGTTATGTCAAATTGGTTCATTTGAATAATAAGTTATGTCAAATTGGTTCATTTGAATAACAATCGTATGTTAAAAATATACCTACTCCATAAACAATAAACGCTAACGCTAACATTCTTTTAAGATGGTTTGTTCCTTGCTCTTTCAACCATACACTACTTAAAAAATACCTACTCCCACACTAATAACATGTTTTTGAAATTGAGAAAGATGGTTCCCTTCTCTTCAACCATATACCTACCACTACTTGTTTTTGGCTCATGGAAACACCAATCTCTGAAAGGGAAAGGGATTGTTAAGGTTCATCTACCTTTTAAAATTTGGCACATCCTAACCATGCCTCAACTTATTCTTAATGTGATTACCTATTTTAAAAGTGAAAATGGTATTTACTTCTTAAAAAAATCCAATTAAATTTGAGAAAAACTTGTGATGGATAAAATTTAATGATTGATAATGAGTATTGATACTTATTTATTTTAGTATGATAACATATATATATATACTTGGAAATATGTCAACATTTGTTATTCTGGAGAATCTAGGTATGGTTAGATTACATAATTCACTCAATCATTACATAGGGGTTCAATAAGACCATCATGTCACTTACAAGAATTGAACTTGGGGGAGGTTAACAATCATTACTCCCAACCACCCAAGCTACATCCAATAAACTATGATAACATAAATATATAATAATAATGACAATTGAGTGAGTAATTTTTAATGAGATAAAGCTTGATATTCAATCACTAATTCTTTTCATCAAATATATAAAAAAAAAAGTTAATTATTAAATTTGAGATTTAAATGGATTGCGAAAAAAAGTTAATTATTAAATTTGATTCGATTAAATCTAAAAATGTAATTATTAAATTTGAAATTTAAATGGATTGTGAGATGATAGTTATAAATATGAAGAAGAAAAACAATAATTTTGTATAAAAAATAAAATATTAATGGATCAATTTTTCTTCTCCTTCTTATTTCAAATATTCTTCTACTTAGTTGATTAATGCAACCTCGATGAAGGCTCAAGTGTCACTATCAATTCATCAACATCACAGTCAATTACTATGACTAATTCATTGACTTATTTAATACATCAAAATTATGTGACCTCTTCAAATTCCAAAGGAATTATTAGTGAAAAACTACTTACATTTTACGGCTAGGATCGATGGTTGGAATTGTATTTATAGAACTAGCTCCTATATCTAAAGGTGAAATAGAAACTTTTGATAAAGCCCCATGCTAAGGGCTATTGCTTCTTTCTTGAACATTGCTCTAGGCTCACAAGTGGAATATCCCACCCTCAAGGTTTACTAGTTTTCCCCTTCCCTTCCACACTTTGGGAGAGAGGAATCTTAAGAAAGACATCCTTCAAATGATTTGTCTTTTAATAGATATATGAAACTTAGAAAGTATCTTCTTATTGAATACAATGAAATCCATCACTCTAAACCGATTTTATTTGAAACACTTTTTCTGATATCAAGATCAACACAAAAACATACATAAATTAATTGTTGAATATAATGAAAATCATCACTATAAAATGATTTTATTTGAAACACTATTTCTCATATCAAGATCAACACAAAAATATACACAAGTAACAACCAATGCCTTTTTGAAAGTGCTTGATGCCAAACTTTAGAAAACACATCAAAGTAAATCGAATTTGCTCAGTCATATTTAGAAGCTACAAAGTGAAAGATTTAACAACTCACTCTAACACATAAGTGATTGCATCGAGAGTAGCGATGTGCTTACAACTTGGTATGGGGGAGATGTGTAACGTAATGTAACAATGTCACGTTATGTACCAAAAATAAAAATAAAAGTAATTAATTTTTTTATGTCGGCTCATAAAATAAAAAAATGAAAACCAAATAAAAATTAATTAAAAAATCCATATCCACTTATAAGATAAAAATTTAAAACCAAATAAAAAATCATTAAAAAAATAGTACCAAGAGGACCTCAAGGAATTGGATGCCTCTTGGTGCTTAATAGATCCACATTTATGATGAATCTATGTCAGTAGTAATAACAATAATTGCTAAATTGAATGCTCCCAATCTTGATGAAATAAAATAATATTTTTTCTTAACAACAATAACTAATAATAATAAATTATTAATCATTTTTTAAATGCAACACATATGTGAACAAATAATATTAAAGAATTCTTAATTGCTCAACTTTTTTTTTAAAAATTAACTCATTATAATATAATTTATTACGTATAATTTAAAACTATGATTCTAAACCTAAATACTTTCCCTCAAATAAGCAATGAATATAAGTTCATATTTTTTATTAACAATTTTATAACTTTTGGTATAATTTATTATATAAAAATTTAAAATTGTTATTGACGACCAAATTTAAATAAATATAAACATCTACGTCATGATCAATAACTCTGCTTTTATTATATCATCCCATATAAATCAACAAATAATATTAACAACTCTATAACTTTTAATATATTTATCATATAAAAATTTGAAATTATTATCCATTTATATCATTAAAATTAACTACTTTCTACCAAATTGAAATAAATATAAACACCTACTAGTTCACGAAGAATAACTTTAGTTTTTATTATATCATTCTTTTGCAAATTAACAAATAATATTTCAATTGTAATAATAATAACAATAAATAATGGGCAAGGTTCAATTCCAATGAGGGTCGAATCTGGAGCCATGGGGGCACCTTGAGGTAGTGGTCGAACGTGTGGTTCCACCCAGAGAGATTGTATTAAATGATCTCGTGAATCGTGGACACATAAATGGATCAAATGCCACCCCCATGTCCTCCTAACATTTTTTCCCAAAGGGGTTGGATCCATTGGTGAAGATCAAGGATTTTTTCACAAGTGGGAAAAGTTCAATTCCAATGAGGGCCGAGCCTGGAGCCATTGGGGCACCGTGAGGTAGTGGTCGAACGTGTGGTTCCACCCAGAGAGATTGTATTAAATGATCTCGTGACCGTGGACATATAAGTGGATCAAATCCCACCCCCGTGTCCTCCTAACATTTTAAATTCAATTCTCGCTAGCTCATTCGGTTAAGGTGTGGGTCTCATTAGCAGGGCGAATTGAGTTCAATTCCCCTTACGGATGCGCTAGTTGGGAGCAGACACCCAAAAATATAGCCATCATAAAGGTTGGTGTGGCCTAGGCTGGGTGCAATCCCCGGGTGACTTTGATGGCTTAGATGCCCCTGGGTTGTTGTTCTTAACCAATGGTTCATTGCTACCGGCCCCGAGTGACGAGAAATCGAACAAAAAAAATAATAACAACAAATAATATTACAATAGTAATAATATATATGTATATAAGAGGAATAACTTACTATTATATCATAAAAAACAGAGTTACAAAGATCACGCGATAAAAAAGGATCATCCTCCCTCGAGGAGAGACCAAACTAAAGAAAAAATATTGAAGCTTGAATCTGTCCACAAAATTTTTGATAAAACTTACTACAATATCTTGCTTACTCCTGGGCTTAGCATAGTTTTTGGTGGTGCAAAGACGAATGTTTATAAAAATATCAAAAAAACCAATAAGACAAAGATAGCTGCTAGCCAGATTATCAAGGAGACTAGATGTTGTCTGCATAGAAAAACAGAGGGACAACTGGTTATCCGTGCATAGGAGCAACATCATCTTCAATGAGGATGGGGGAGTCGCTGGAAGCTCCTGGGGTGGATAAGGCCTTGGTTCCACCCGCTTCGAGGTGTTCCAACATAATTCACATCTTAGTCACCATGAGTCTATTCAAGCGTTTATGATCCTCCACAAGCAGAAGACTTTCGGCTCTGACTGTTTCTTCAGCTTCTTTGTCCCTCAACAAAGAGTAGGTGAGGTTGCAAAGAACCTAGTGGAATTCCATCGAACGGTTATAATGCTCCACTGCTTTCTTGATCCCTCCAGGATTCTAAATCCATTGTTCCAAGGGATTAATAGGATTGTCATGAACCATCACAGCCGGATGTGGGCTTTCGTAGTTGACTCCCCAGTTTCCTGTTAGCCATGCTTGCATTTTCCTATGCCTGTTATCTCTTGCTCTAGGTTCTTGGGCGAATTCCACTGGACAAATTCAATTTTGATGCATCTTTCCAGTTGGGTAAGATTGTCGTTGAGAATGTTAGCTTTGTGGTGCAGATTGTTGAGAGTCTCTTGCATGTTGATCGAGGTCATGTCCCGCGGGGATTTCTCCGTTAGTACTTTCCCTAGAGTGATTTTCCTTGTCCATAACGCCACGAGAGTTCTGTGATAAAGGTCCAACCTCCCCCTCATTGAGACTGGGTTAGATTTCCTAAAGTTGAATGCCTTTGTAGGTTGAAGGTGACGAAGGGTTTGGTAGTTGTTCCAAATTTCATTTTCTTTCTCCTCTATACGTCTCCTTACTCCTTGGGCTACCAGATTTTTATAACCAATAGCTGCTTCAGCCACCTTCAGTTGGTTCTCGAGAAGCCCTTTTTTCCATATTGTCCCAAGTGAGGGTTCTTTTTTTGGCCAGGAGCCGGAGAAATGTAGCTACCTTTGGCCAAAGGTTCCTTTTTCAAATTTGGGGCCAAATAACGTCATCCGAGAGATATTTATATGCTGTTAAGATGGTGTAGCCTTCTTTAATGGTGAAGTGCCCCTTGGGTAGGTAACCCCATCTGAGTTTGTCGCCATTAGTCCTTTTTTTATTCTTTCGTTATCCAGTTGTTTTACAGTTGTTATCCTTACCTCTACCCTTGGTTGGAGGGGCCATTAAGGGCATCCATCTTTGCCAGTCCTCATTTTTAGCATCGTTGGCCCAAAAGTGATGGAATTTGTAGAGATTCCTTCTCTCTAGTTCCCCTTTGAAGATGGGACCATTAAGAAGGTTTTGGAGTTTTGGAGCTTGCTGCTAGGATTCTTCCCAAAAAAGAGCACTTCTTCCATTTCTGATTCCCCAAAAGCTATGGTTTTGGATCAGATTGTGGTTTTCCCAAGCTAGATTCCAAATGATGGATCCCTAAACCTAATCATTGAAACGAATTAGGTCCTGTTGCTGCCAGTGTGGGTTGTATTTGTCCCACCATCCAAGAACCACAGGTTCCGGATTATGGGTGATCCAGAGTCCACCAAATTTTGGCTCCCATTACTTGATTAATCGGGTCTAGATCCTTGAGACCGAGTCCTCCTTTGAGTTTGGGTCTACAAGCTTCATGACAAAGTGTCCTCAGACACATAACTTTATTAATGAAGAAGGAAAATTACATCACAGAGATGTGAGGGCTAAATCCCGAAAGATTACCTCACATGGAAAACTCGATGGATTTAAATATCCAAAGAGTAACAACTAATTTACCGTTACCAAAACTAACTAAGGGACACCTCACATAATCACGTGAGTGTGTAGATGCCCTTTTACATTTATTAAACTAAACTTCTATTTATTACATTTTTGGATCATAATTCCTAACAATCCCCCCTTTGATCCAAAAATTCTTTTGAACAAATACCAAGTTCATTTCTAAACTTATCAAATTTGACCCTTCCAAGAGATTTTGTAAAAATATCTGCAGTTTGATCTTCTGATGGACAATACTTTGGCTTGATGATTTGTTTGACGACGAGAGCCCGAATGTAATGATACTTAGTATCCACATGCTTAGTTTTTGAATGAAAAACAGGATTTTTGGCTAACTTGATTGCTGACTGATTATCAATAAATAATGAAGTTGCTTCTTTCTGATCAACTTTGAGGTCTTGCAAAATCCTTCTTAACCAAACTATCTCACAAGCAGCTTCCCAAGCTGAAATATATTCTGCTTCTGCTGTAGAATTTGCAATTGTATCCTGCTTTTTATAACTCCATGCCACCGCAGCTGATCCCATATTCATTAAGTAACCTGAAGTAGATGCCCTGTCATCAACATCTCTAGCAAAATCCGCATCTGAATAGCCAACAAGTTTGAAATTTTTGTTTCTTTTAAACTCAAGTCCAAAATCCTTTGTTCCTTGAAGATACCTTAACACCCTTTTTGCTGCATTCCAATGACTTTCTCTAGGTTCCTGCATATATCTGGAAAGTATGCTAACTGCATAAGATAGATCAGGACGAGTATTCATCAAGTAAATCAAACATCCAATTAACTGTCTATATCCAGTACAATTTACAAGTTCCCCCCCTTCAAACTTAGAAAGTTTTAAATTTTGTTCCATGGGAGTAATTGCTGGTTTACATTCCTCCATTCCAAACTTCTTCAATAATCCAGATATGTACTTAGCTTGAGAAATAAATATACTTCCTTCCTGCTGCTTTACTTCAACTCCAAGATAGTAATGAAGTAAACCCAAGTCTGTCATTTCAAAACCTGTTTGAAGTTCTTTCTTAACCTGAAATATATGATCATTATTGTTACCTGTTATGAGCAAATCATCAACATACATAACCAAGATGACTAAGTTGTTTTCCTGGATTCGAACATACAAAGTATCATCTGACTCACTACGAAGAAAACCAACTTTCTGTAGATAGGCATCCATTTTTGCATACCAAGCTCTGGGAGCCTGTTTCAATCCATACAATGCCTTAACCAGTTTACAAACTTGATTTTCTTTCCCTGGAACCTCAAAACCAGGAGGTTGAGTCATATAAACATCCTCTTGTAGATCACCGTTTAGAAATGCACTTTTTACATCCATTTGATGCACTTTCCATCCATTTTGTGCAGCTAAAGCTAGCACAATCCTGATAGTATTCCATTTCGCTGTTGGAGCAAAAGTTTCTTCATAATCAATCCCTTCTTTCTGAGCAAAACCCTTTGCCACCAATCTTGCCTTATATTTATCAATATCTCCATTTGCTTTGTACTTAATTCTGTAAACCCACTTACAACCAATGGGTTTAACACCATGTGGACAATCAACTATTTTCCAAGTCTGATTCTTCATTACTGCATCATACTCACTTTGCATGGCCATTTTCCATTCATCATACTCAACTGCTTCATTAAAAGTAGTTGGTTCAACAACTGAAAGAGCAAAATTTTCTGAACCTGTATGAGAACTCCGTGTACCTGTTTTGCCTTTTTCATCAGACTTAACATCCTGAAGTAACTTAGTTGCCCATTTTGGTTTGTTCTTTTCAATGGTAACTTGATTTGAATCATCCAAGTTAACTTGTGAAGAATTCAAAGTATCTTCAACCTATTCATCATCCTGTACTTCTGAAGTGAGATCAAACCATTGTTCATTCCTTGTCTTATTTAAGTGTTGCATCCTTAATTGTTCCTTAGTTACTTTTTCCTCTAAGTGACTAAGTTGTTTATCAACCTCTTCTATACCTAAACTTTCAGTTTCATCAAAAATCACATCCCTGCTGACAATAAACTTTCCATCTGACAGAAGCCTATACCCCTTTTTTTCATGAGAATAACCAATCAATATGCACTTAACACTTCTAGACTCTAACTTCTTTCGTTTTTCTTTTGGGACAAGTGCATAACAAACTGAACCAAAAACTCTCAAATGTTTGACCATAGGTTTGAATCCATACCAAGCCTCAAAAGGAGTTATTCCATCAAGTGATGATGAAGGAGATCGATTCCTCAAATAAACTGCTGTATGAACTGCTTCTGCCCAATAACATGATTTCAACCCTTTGAAAAATAACATTGCTCTAGCCATGCCCAATAAAGTCTGATTCATCCTTTCTGATACTCCATTTTGCTGTGGAGTATAAAAATTGGTCAACTGTCTCTTAATCCCTTTTTCCTGACAATAAGTCAAAAAATGATTTGATGTAAACTCACCACCATTATCAGTTCTCAAAGTAGCAATTTTTTCCTTTGTTGCTGTTTCAACCAAATTTTGAAATGACTGAAACTTTTCAAACACTTCTGATTTTTCCTTCAAAAAATACACCCAAACCATTCTGCTAAAATCATCAATAAACAACAAAAAATATTTACAACCACCAAGTGAAGTTTCCAAAGGACCACAAACATCACTATGAATAAGCTGTAATCTCCTTGTTGCTCTCCAAGTGCTTTTTGAAAAAGCTATCCTCCTCTGTTTGCCATAAATGCAAGCTTCACACTTTGCATTTTCCTTCCGAAAAGTAGGCAATCCTTTTACCATTCCTTGTTTTTGAAGCTGTACAAGACTATCAACATTCAAGTGTCCAAAACGAATGTGCCACAATCGGACAGGTGAAACATCAGTTTCAACTAAACCTGCAAATTCCTTCAAATGTTCCTGTGACCTAGGAATGACTGTTCCCTTCATCCTAAGAAGCTTTCCGTCTTCATAACCTGTCATAACTGTTTTGTATGCATCCTTTGTTGAATTAACAAAAAGGATACCACCTTCCATTACAACTTGATGTCCTAATTGACGAATGACAACTAAAGACAACAAATTTTTCTTAAATGTAGGCACATACCAAACATTAGAAATCAATCTTTCTCCAATTCCAGGCAAATCAACCTTAACTGTTCCTTTTCCTTGTGGTAAATGAATAGAATCATCTGCAAGAAAAATTGAATTTAAATGACAATCTTCATAACTCCAAAAGAAATCTTTCCTATATGACATATGCTGAGTAGCCCCTGTATCCATAATCCAAGCATCTTCAAAATCATTTTTGAAACAAGAAGAAGACTGAACAAAATTCACTGATTCCAACTGATGAACTTGAACAAAATCCATTGATTCTGATTGTCCAAGTGCTGTAAAGACATATTCACAATTTTCACTATCGTCTGCATGAGCATAATGTGCCGCTGATGAAGATTCTTTAGATTCTCTTTCTTTGAGAATTTTTTCAAATGGAACTCTACAGTCTGAAGCATAATGTCCAACTCTATTACAACGAAAACATGTGACTTGTTTATTAGCTCTTCCTCTTCCAGAGACCTGTTGGTTACCTGAACCTCTTCCTCTTCCAGAAAACTGTGACTGTGTACTTTCAGAACCTCTTCCTTGATTTCTTCCTCTTCCTCTTCCGCGGCCTCTTCCTCTTCCAAAACCCTGACCACGACCTCTATTTGAATTTTGAAAAACTTTCTGATCATGGCCTCTTTGATGATTACCTGGAGATTGTTTGCTAGTACTTGCAACCAAAACATCTTCTCCTGCTTGCTTTGTTTTACCAAAAATCTTTTCATGTGTGGCAAGTAATTCACTTAGTTCATCAAAAGAAACGGTATCCAATTTATTTGTAATTTGTAAAGTTTCCAAAAAATGCTTATATGTCTCAGGCAATCCTGCGATCAAAATGGTCACCATCATGCTGTCTTCAATTTTATCAAAACCAGCTCTTGAAATTTCTTGTTTGATATTTTTTAATCTAGAAATGTACTCCATGACATCACCTCCTGAAGACAATTTTTGTTGAAACAACTTCAATTGAAGATCAATTTTCTTAGCTTCACTTTGAGAATCAAATAAATCTTTCAATGTCTTCCAAGCTGACCACGCATCAGGACTATTTTCAATATGCACATAAATATCATCAGAAACAGTATTGTGAATCAATGCTAAGGCCTTTTCATCTTTTACTTCCCACTTTGCAAGCTGATCATGATTAGTTGGTTTGATAGGTTTAGCATTACAGAAACCCTTCCATAATTCATTATAAATAAGAGTGCTTTGAATATGACGACTCCAAACTTTATAATTTTTCGATCCTTCCAACTTGTCAGAGTCATTAAAAAGACTTATAACTTTAGACATTGTAAAAAAAACACCTTATAACTCCAGAAGATGTGTATTATGCAAATCTTATAGCTCCAAGCATCAAAGAAAGCACCTTATATCACCACCAACATTAAAAGAAAATTACGCATCAACAAGTGTCACCATGAAAGAAATGCTTGCAAGAAACACCACACACCATGCAAAAGAAAGCTATAGGGGCTTGGCCTTGACCCACTTATAGCCTCAAGAAAAGAATTTGATAGAGCTTCACTTTGCTCTAATCAAACCTTGAGAGAAAATACAAGTACTCCTTATGACACCAACAATGCTCCTTATTACTCCAATGCCCAATAAAAAATTACACCTTATTACTCCAAAAGATAACAAATCTTTATAGGTGAATTGGAGAGATACAATATTATGGAGTGGGAGGTCACAAGATCCAGTCCCATCAACTTCAAAAAAAAAATTTAAGATTATTTCTCTCCAAAAATAAAAATACCTTATCTCTCCAAACAAATTATGTACTTTTCAAAATTTTACATTGAATTAAATGAGAAGTAAAAAAAATACGATCTCTCCATAGGTATTTAAATTCTATTTAAATTCCACAGGCTTTAAATTGTTTTCAAATATCTACATAATACTCTTACCACTTAAACACGTCTTCGATTCCAGCAAACAACAACTCCTCCACAGACTTCTCCACGCTCAGGCTTGAACTCCACCACTGCACCGGTACACCAAAAGGCAATCGACCACACTTCCAGCACTGCGCGGGGATTCACCGTAGACTCAGCAGACCAGAAATGAAGGAAATGACGGCCCTTCTCTCATCCAGGGTTCACGCGCTCTTCTCCACAGCCTTCAGCTCCACGAGCAACTCCTCCACGGCCGGCTCTCTTTTCTGCAGAGCGCCCAGGTGACTCCTCCACGAAATGATGACTCTCTTCCTGCGATTTGGGTATGGCAACTCTCTTCCTGCGATTTGGGTATGGCAACTCTCTTCCTGCGATTTGGGTATCTGCAGAGCGCCCAGGTGACTCCTCCACGAAATGATGACTCTCTTCCCTCCACGAAATAAAGACTGAGTGCGTCTCTCTAATGGTCTCTTCTCTCCACGAAATAAAGACTGGGTGCCTCCACGAGCAACTCGTCTCAGATTTTTTATTGTTTTGATACTGTAAGGACAGAAACACTGGGTGCGTCTCTCGCTTCAACGGACCACTGCTCTTGTCGCATAGCAGGAGGATCAAGTTCTCTCCAGAATTCAACTTGGTACCACCGTTGAAGATGATGCTGCTGAGCTCAAATTTCTTCCCAGCAATCTCAGCCGGCCTCTGGCTGTATAAATCGCTCTTTGTAGGTTTAATTGCGAACCAGAAGAATCTTGCTTTGGCCTGTATTTCTTCCTGAAGTTGTTGGAGATTTCAAGAATTTGTAGCTGAAGGGTTTCACCGTATTATTTTTCGTAAGTGAAAAAGTTTGGAGCTCGCGCCCCTAAGAAGAGTAACAGCACTAGGTATTATGAAATACAGCACTAGGTATTATGAAATCCTGGGAGTGCCAAAAAATGCATTGGACGATCTTCTATATTCTTTAGACATGATATCTTTACTTAAAAAAAATATAGTGCAGCAGCAAGGTCGACATGCTATCTCTCTCACCACAAAATTTTTATATAACCTTCCCTTAAAAAATGCTATCTCTCTCACCACAAAATTTTTATATAACCTTGCCTTAAAATATAATATTTTACTCTCTCCAAGTAAAAAATTCTGCAGAAATCCTTTATTTTTTTATTTTTTTATTTTTAGCCCAAAAGAACTGCCCAAAAGAATAGGAAGCATTAACTTACGGTTAAAATTTCGCTATTCCAAAACCTTGAAAGTCACCTTCTTCAAACAACCTTTAGCACCTTCCAACCAAGTTCCAACCAGACCATGCTTCAACCAGACCAAGCTTCAACCGCGTGCTCTGATACCACTTTGACAAAGTGTCCTCAGACACATAACTTTATTAATGAAGAAGGAAAATTACATCACAGAGATGTGAGGGCTAAATCCCGAAAGATTACCTCACATGGAAAACTCGATGGATTTAAATATCCAAAGAGTAACAACTAATTTACCGTTACCAAAACTAACTAAGGGACACCTCACATAATCACGTGAGTGTGTAGATGCCCTTTTACATTTATTAAACTAAACTTCTATTTATTACATTTTTGGATCATAATTCCTAACACTTCATACCAATTGACCAATGCCCATTTTCTTTAATGCTCATTGCTTCCCCAAAGAAAATTTCTTTGGATATTTCTTATCCTTTTAATGATGCTTTTGGGAGCTGTCAGGATTGAGAAAAGATAAAGGGGCATAGCCCAAAGGACAAAATTCACCGAGATTAGTCTCATCGCTAGGTTGAGTTAGCGAAAGGACAAGCTTGTTAAACGATTTTTTAGGAGAGTCGGGAGGTCTTCCCAATTGGCTTGCCGAAGAGGTTTTTCCATCAGAGGGGATCCCAAATACTTTGATGGTAGGTTTTTTATGGTGAGACCGAGACAACTTGATATTCGTCTTTGAATCAAAGGAGCCATGTTGAAGAAGAAGAGCTGAGATTTATCGAGATTGATGCTAGCTCCTGACACTTTTTCAAAACGTTTAAGAATAACCTTGAAGATTTTGTCTTCCTTGTAAGAGGGCTAGCCCATGAGAAACGTATCATCCACAAATTGTTGATGGGAACAGGTGGGAGCATTTATGTGCAGTTTGAGACCTTTGAGATTGAGATTCTGGAGTTTAGCTCAAATCGTCCTTCCAAGGCCCTCTGCCATTAAAATGAAAAAGAAGGGGGAAAGTGGGTCACCTTTCCTGATGCCTCTAGAGGGTGAGAAGGGGGTAGATGGGGAACCATTAACAAGGATGGAAAAAAAGCAGAGGAAATTAGGGAAGGATCCAATCAATCCAGATCTGGCTGAAGCCAAAGGCTTGAAGAATTTTGGAGATGCAAGTCCAATTGAGTTTGTTGAAATCCTTAGACATACCTATCTTAATTAACATCTCTAGTTTCTTGGTGGTTTTGAGGAAGTGGGTGACCTCGTGAGCTAGAATGACACCATCCAAAATATGTCGGCCTTCCATGTAGCCCGACTTCTCCAAGGATATCATAACGGGGAGGAGAGGCTTGAGTCGATTAGCAATGACCTTGGTTATTAATTTGTATATCACATTACACATTGCAATTGGTCTAAATTTATCTGGGGTGGAGGGATTGGATCCTTTGGGGATGAGGGTGATAAAGGTAGCATTGAAGGCTGAGAGGATTCCTTTGGACTGATGGGAGTCTTTGGAAATTTCTATGACTTCATCTTTGATGATATCCCAACATGCATGAAATAAGTCTGTAGCAAAGCTGTTCAACCTTGGAGATTTTCCTGCTTGCATGGATTTGATAGTAGACTCCACCTCTTGCATGGCGATCACCCTCATTAAACCCTCATTATGGTCTCTTGTGAGGTGACAAGGGATTTTTTTGGTCATGTAATCAATTTCTTCTCGTTGATCAACCTAAGGTTTTGAGAGCAGAGTTTTGAAGAAGGAATTATGTTCAATAGAGATATCCTCATGATGGTGCAAGCATCTTTCATTATTATCTCTGAGAATTACAATTTTGTTGTGCTGTTAGCACTAGAGCATTGAGTTTTGGAATAATTTGGTATTTTTTTCTCTTTTTATCCAATTGATTCTCGATTTTTGACACCAGAGGATTTCCTCCCGCTTCAATATTTCGTCCAATTGGTTATTGAGGAGTTCTTCCTTTTGAGCATACTAGGAGTATTATCTCTTGTTGAAGCTTAACCATCCTGTTGTCTTCAATTCGTTTTTTGTCCTCAAATATGTTTCCAAAAGTGGTTATGTTCCATTCTTTGAGTCTTTGTTTCATATTTTTCATTTTTTGTTGAAATTTATACATAAGGGAGCATGCTGGAATTGTTGCCTCCTGCCACCAATTCTTAATGTTAGCTTTGAAGTCTGGGTGGTTGAGCCATAATTTTTTGAATCGAAAAGGTCTGTTCTAGGATGCTCTATCTCTGGTCCAATGAAGACAGATCGACCAATGGTTTGATCCATTGGCTGGTAGGATGGAGGTATCCCACTCGTCACCTCTGATGTAGATATTGTTTGAAAGAAGAAAATGGTCTATTCTCGAGGAAATTTGGTGTTGTTTTCCTATTCTATTATTCCAAGTGTGAATTCCATTGGTTGTCTCAAGGTCGATCATTCTATTGTTTTCTATGAAGGTTTTGAAGGCTTCATTGTCCCTATCCAGACGTTTGATGCCACCATTTTTTTTATAGTGGATCTGTGACCATGTTGAAATCCCCCCCAATGATCCAATGATCATCCGGATGAGAGTATCTGAACCATTGGAGGTGATTGAGAAGACTGGTATTTTGATTCATGTCTTGGGGACCATATATGTTAGTTATTAGGCCTCTTTTGTTTGTGCCTATTAGATGGAAACTTGCAAAGAGTGTTCTAGGGGTTGCCTCAAATTTTCTCAACATTATTTCATTTGGGTTCCATAATAAGGAGAGACATCTAGATGCTCCCATTGCATCCACAACAATGGTATTGGAGATATTCCATATTTTTTGGCGATCTTGTCCAAAGTTTGGGTAGAGAACTTAGTTTCTTGAAGCATAAGTATGGTTGGATTTCCCATTGCGACTTTATTTTTAAGTAGACGTTGCTTGGAGGGGTCGTTCAACCCTCTTATATTCTAGGAAATTATCTTCATTTACGATGAGGGGGGGGAGCAGATAAGAACTCCATTAGATGACTATATTGGCTCATGTTTGACAGACAATCTACCAAGAGCAGACTCGAGGCCTGAATCTACTTCCCCAGATCAATTACAGATCAAGTACTTAGATATCGTACCTTTCAGATCGTGGATCCCTCTCCTTGTTGCTCCAAGTCCCATGGTCGTCAGATCTCCAGCTGCAAGACCTGCCAAGACAATATGGAAATAATACAAGCAGTACAATATATCTAAACAATAACTAGTCTAAACTAACAGTTGAGGAAGAAATTTCTAAACATCATCAATGAGACAACATTCATGGAAAGAGATTAAATTAACTATATTAAAAGGTGGGAATACATAGAAAAGATGAATCTACAACCAAAGCCTCAACGTCGCATCCTCCATCCTACATGTCCAAGCCAAGCCTCCAAGGTGGTACAAGCTCCCAATCACAAATATGGATTCTACCAGCATAAGGATACCATAGACCTTCCTCCCCTCCCATGGAGAGAGTGGGTGTTTATATAGGGCTAAAGAGACAGGGTAGGTTGAGGATTAGGGGGATATGGTTAAGGGATCCTCCCATTAGGTTAGGAACCTAAATTCCACCTCACCTAGAGCCTAGGGATAGGCCTCCACCTCAACAAACTTCTAGAGAGACCTTGAGACTCCCCAAAATAGCCTTTAACCAACCTCGTTGCACCCTTGTAGAGGACACAGAGCGACAGAGGGGCCTGTCGCACTTTTCCTGAGGACAAACTGCGACAGTGTCTCACCCTACCTGACCAAGAACTGCGACAAAGGGGGTCTGTTGCACCCTGCAGGAAGACAAAGTGCGACAGCCTACTCAAAGAGGTCAACTAGCCAGGGAAATAGCTCAGTTGGAAATATCTCATCTTGATCTCTTTACTGTGTTGATGTCGACGTTTAAGTGTCGTTTAATAACATCGTATGTTGAAAAGATGATTACATTATTTTTGTTGAAGGGGCGTTCTTGTGACAACCCAAGGCTTACTTAGCTTTCATGAAGCTAATGCATGTTGATGTGTTTTTACATGTTCCAGGTAATATTTTATACTACCACCAAGTGATTTTGAGATTTAAATATCAATCATTCTAAGGTGAAAGGCGCACTAACTAACCCTAGCTAATAGTTTTAACATAACAAAACTAATCCTTGACTCCAACTATAGGAAAGATGGGTTTCCTAGCTAGGAGATCGATGGTGTTGATCTAAGTGTAAAAGTATGAATGAAACTATGGACAAAGGAGTAATTAGTAACATAGCTCCAAGGCATTAAAAGAAGGTTTATTTATGGACTGGATACTATAGTTAAGAGGGTAAGAATTTAAAATGAAATGGGAAACAACTGTAGGTTTTAATGCAACCACGTGAAGGCCTTGAGGTTTGAGTTTCCACGTGGGTGGCTAAACCCTAATTGCCTTCTTCGATGTGCTGAGTTGATTTTATTTTGTTCTTTGCACTTGGGAGATCCAAGCTCTCGGCTCTCGGTCGTCAAGACTGTGGATAAAACATCCATGCAGGTGCTAACTATTTGGGTTATCATGGTTCAAGGAAGGAGCTTCTTAAGCATAAATAGTTTGTGGTTATGGTGCAATACTCGCAGAGGTAAAATCCCTGCACCAACTTGATTTTGTTTCAAATCTTTTATTAAATTTTAATGCAATGTAATAAATCTTTTAACACCCAGTTTATAATGTGTTGACAGGAGGGTTTCACGCTTTCCAAGTGTTCTCTGGTCGTGTTTTCGGAGCTCGGCGGTATCATTGGTGGATTTTGGAAGCTCCAGTGGTTTGGGGAAGCCACGATAAGCCTCGGGCCTTCCACATGTAACATCTATGTCAACGATGCTTATGTTGATGTACTCTACTAGCGTTGGTCTGCTCTAGGGTTTGTTTGGTTTTGAAATCCAAATGGCAATCTTGGGCAATGTTGTTGTATTGTAAAGTTTCTAGCTGCATGCCAAAGTTGGGGTTTCGCCCGAGATTAAGTTGACAGCCTTCGGGAAAACAAAGAAGATTGATTTTACAGAGTTCAAGTTTAAATTTAGAAATCTTTTGTTTACAGACTTTTGAGTATATGTGATGGGATAAGATCTATGTGCTGTTTGTTTAAACTTTACTGTATAAATTATATACCCTTGCAACTATTATGATTTTGGTCTCTATTCTGCGTAAATCTCGTAATGGTTTGAAAAGTTGCTTCTGTGTGTTAATATGTTATTTTCCCAATGGAAAAATAATGATTGTATTTAATTAAAGCATTGAGCATTGTTCTGAATGTAAGGGCGTGCTTGGTTAAGGGTTTTCGATTTCCATTTTCCAGAATTCCTAAACTCTGTGTAAAATGAAAAGAATGGATAAGATGACAAATGGCTCTGTGTTGTTTTATTTCTAGGGTTTTTATTCTGTAAAACGTTGTAGAAAGATTCAGCTCGGTAGCTAAAAGTACCTCTATTGTAAGTGATTGATAAAAGCGTTCGTTATGTTCTTTACCTTTGGTCAAACCCTATTTTTAAATTATATATATATATATATATATATATATATATATATATATATATATATATATATATATATATATATATATAGTTTGTTTACAGATTGAATATGTCCCTGCTTCAATGATAATTGATGTCAGACTTTGACTCTGTGAATGATAAGCCTTTCGGCTGTATGGAAAGTAATTTTATTATAAAATAGTAATAAGAAACCAAGGGTTTAGAACCCTTGACAAATGCCATCACGACTTAAATCTGAGTATGTTGATTTAAGTTGGACAAGTTATAAATATGGGATTCGATCCCTCTCTGTTGTATTTTCCGGAATTTCTTTTAAATTGTCTAAACAATGTTTTAAAATAACTTAGAGATCTCAATTTGATGTAAAGTGACTAGGACTTCTAGTTTTTGGTTGAGCCTTGCCCTTCTACAGGATTCGATCCAATAATGAGTGTAAAATATTATTACAGCTTTTATGTTCTTGTTTATTATAATTTACATTTGATTTAAATGTGTACTATTGGAAAAAGTATTTTGATTATTCAAACCCTATGTTAATTATATATATTAATATAATGATATTGTATGAGATTTTACTGGTTAGATTATATGTAATTTGGGTGAAATTCTACATTTAGAAAGTATTACTTCGAAATTGATGCTAATTATTATTTATGTTTATGTATATAAATATGTATACTGTAATTGCTAACTATGTATGAATGATCTAAGAACTATAGTGCATATACTATATAGTTTACTGAAAAATCAATATAAACTAGAACATGCATTTCGACATATAATTTTGATACTTAATAAAATACAATATTTCCTAACCTAAATACTAGAAGTAGTTACTAACCTATATTATCATTTACTACTGAAGATTGATAAAACCCTAATCTAGATACTAATAGTAAATTAATATTAACAGCATATAATCCATAGCAAACATAAGTTTTTCATTAATAGAAAATAAACATTTATTTGAAAACAAATAAAAACAGTAAGGAAGTAAAAATAATATTCCAGAACAAATAAGAAACCTGTTTAACTGTAGAAGTGGACAAACATCTAAAGAACACCGTTCCTCCCAACTGTCTCCTGAAAGCATCCAATATTAGTTGCTTTAGAACCCCCGAGCCTGTTCACTGAACCACCGGGACAAAGACTAGGTGTAGAAAATTATGTTCACTATGCAACTCAGCAGTCAATACTTGCAGTAATCTCACTTTAGCTTCTCCTCATCGAATCACCTCTTATGTGGTTAAATTTTCAATATGCAGCATAACCACAAGGAAAATTGTGTGAGCCTCATGCTCATTCGATGGATATATGCTTTCCTAGGTCTTTGGGTCAGTTTTTAACTTAAATGAGCCACCTGCTCAGTTCCTCCTTTCTTGGGGAACATGACCATAATTTTAGGGAAGATGCCTCCTGCATCAGCTAGAAAGTGAATGTTGTGGATGCCATTTGTCATTTTTTCCTTCTACACCAGATCATTCCTCCTAGTGGGTCAGTGAACACTCTTCAACAGTCCTCTTTGGATAGGTGTCTCTTCTTTTATTTATTTAAATAATAAAATATTCAATTACAGTCATCTTTGACCATCCTTGGTCAACAACATAAATCATTACAATAACTTTTAAGATAATGTTTTTCCAAAACATAAAATGTCTTTAGTTATATGTGGGTTACAAACACCCCCTCTTAAGTTCAACATCGTCCTCGAAGTTTCTTAAGTATCATTCGAGCCTTCCTGAAACAGAATTGGATATGCTTCCTGCATATGACTCTTCAATTCCCAGGTTGCTTCATCTGGACTAAGGTGCTTCCATTTCACCTTTACCTGTCCAATGGTGCGATTCTGGAGTAAAATTTCTCTCCTATCGAGGATACAATCTGGTTCCACCTAAAAATATCCTTCTGGTTATACCTGGATAAAATTCCAATCGATTACATGAATAGCATCATGTACATATTTTTTTAATATAGAAATATGAAATACATTATGTACTTTGAGATTAGGTGGCAAAGCTAACTGATAAGCCACTGGTCCAACTCTTGACAACATCTCAAATGGTCCACAATACCTGGGTGCTAATTTAGCACAACTCCAACCTAAAGGATCTTTTCTTGGGTCTAACCTTGACAAAGACATGCTCACCTACTTGGAATTATTTCTGAGTTCTTTTAAGGTCTACATGACTCTTCTGTCTGTCTTGTGCAATTTTCAAATTTCTTTGTACCTATTTCACTGTTAGTTCCATTTCTTTCAACAATTTTGGTCCTAACATTAATCTTCCGACCGCATTACTCCATGAAATGGGAGTATTACACTTTCGGTCATACAGTATTTCAAAAGGACTAAGTTTAGCTGAAGCTTGATAATCATTGTTATAATCAAACTCAACTAAGTGCAAATATTCTTCTCACTTGTTTGGTTGATCCCTAACATACATTCTAAGCATATATTCTAAAACTTCATTTACTCTTTCAGTTTGTCCATCCGTTTGCGGATGATAAGCTGTACTGAAATTTAATTTAGTATACAAACCTTTAAACAATGATTTCCAGAAATTACCAGTAAACTTAGAATCTTTATCAAAAATTATTAACTTAGGAATTCCATGCAAACAAAAAACTCGTTTCATAAACACATCAGCAATATTAGCAGCCTTATAAGTAGATTTAACATGTATAAAGTGAGATGCATTGCTAAGTTTATCTACTACTACCATCACAGAATCATTTTGATTTTGATTTTTAGGTAGTCCTATTATAAAATCAATACTGATAATTTCCCATTTCCAATCTAGGACTAGTAATGGCTGCAATAGACCCACTGGGTGTTGATGCCCAGCTTTAACTTGTTGACATTCAATACACTTAGCTATATATTCATCCACTTCATTCTTCATGTTAGGCCAAAAATAATATTTCCTTAACATTGTTATCATCTTTTGGTAACCAGGATGTCCTGAGTAAGGACTCTTATGTACTTCATTTAATATCAGTAATTTAATTTTTGGTACATTAAGTACATATAATCTGTTTTTATACATCATTAAACCTTTTTCATTAAAACTGAAATCTGTTTTTACATTTTCAGATTCATTTTCTGCAACTTTTTCTCTTAAATTATTATAATTTTTATCCATTTGTACTCCATCTTCAAACTTATCTTCCAAATATGTTTTGCAGCTGCTAAAGCGGCTACAAAATTCAATCTTGCATTTCTGCTTAAAGCATCAGCCACTTTATTCTCCTTCCCTTTTATATGTTTGATTTCAAAATCATATTCGCTAAGGAAAGCTAACCATCTCACTTCCCTGGCGTTTAGATTTTGTTGATCAAAGAAATATTTTAAACTTGTGTTATCAGTCATTAATAGAAATTTTCTACCGATTAGATGATGGCGCCACATTTTCAAGGCATGAATTACAGCAGCCAACTCTAAATCATAGGTAGCATAATTATTTTCATGTATTTTTAACTTTCTTGATTCATAAGCTATTACATGACCTTCTTGAGTTAACACTCCACCTAAGCCTTCATTGCATGTATTAGTGCATACAACGAAGTCTTTGTTCGGATCTGTTATTCTTTTAACTTTTTAAAGTTTTCTTCACATTTTAAGTCCCATACAAATTTCTTTCCCTTTTTTCTGTAAAGATGTTATAGGATTCACAATTCTCGAAAATCCTTCTATGAATTTTCGATAATAACCTGTAATTCCCATAAATGATCGTACATCTGTTACATCATTAGGGACATGCCATTCATTTATTGCTCTTATTTTATCCGGGTCAACTAAGATTCCTTCTTTGGATATCACATGACCTAGATATTGTATCTTATCTTTAAAGAATTCGCATTTACTAAATTTAGCATATAATTTATGTTCTCTTAGGACTTGTAAAATTATCTACAAATGTTCATCATGTTCTTCCTTTGTTTTTGAATAAATTAGTATGTCATCAATGAAAACAATTACGAATTTATCCAAATATTTATTTAAGACATTGTTCATTAAACACATAAAAACTGCTGGAGCATTAGTTATCCCAAAAGGCATAACTACAAATTCATCATGCCTGTAACGGGTTCTAAATACAGTTTTAAATATGTCTTTGTCTTTAATTCTAACTTGATGATATCCATATCTCAAGCCTATCTTTGACAATATCATTTTTCCACGTACTTGATCAAATAGATCATCTATGCGGGGAAACGAGTATCTGTTTTTAATTGTCATTTTGTTTAACTGATGATAATCTATACACAGAAGTAAGGTACCGTCTTTCTTTTTAACGAATATGACAGGTGCTCCCCAAGGAGATACACTCGGTCTTATATAATTTTTATCTATTAACTCCTTCAATTGTAGTTTTAATTCATTAAGTTCTAGGATATTCATCCGGTAAGGTGCCTTTGAATTTGGTACAGCTCCAGGTACCAACTCAATAGTAAAATCCAATTCTCTTTTAGGAGGTAATATTGGAATCTCTTCCGGGAATACATCTGAAAATTATTTTAAGATTGGTATGTCTTCAATTTTTAATTTATCTTCTTTATTCAAGTGTTCATCATTCATTACATGTATAGAAAAAACTTTACAACCTTTACGTACAGCCTTTTTCATTTGTAATGCTGAAATCTGTCTAACAAAAACTTTCCTAGGAATTCCTTTCACTATGATAGTTTCTCCTTTTTCATTTAAGCATGTAAATGTTTTCTCAAATCAATTTAAAACTACTCTGTGGTTTTCCAACCAATCCATACCTATTAAAACATCATAAGATTCTAGAGGTAACACATTCAACTTCACTTGAGTTTTGAATTGACTCATAAACATTTCACAATCTTTAACATAGCTAACTACCTTTATTTTAGTTCCTGTAGCTAACTGTACCATCCAAGACTTTTCAAACTTATTCAAACGCAATTTACAACTTTCTACTATACTAGGTGACACATAACTTAGGCTTGCACCTAGGTCTATCATAATAGAAATTGGTTTTTTCTTTATCATACCTTCAATATCCACCATAGATGTCTGATGATCAGCCTGTCGATTCTCCAGTGCTGCATTAATTATGGGCATCTCGTTTGCTATGTCACCAACAATTGCTTCTTCCCGTACTGTATGCACATTGCTGAGATTTATTTTTCTATTAGGACAATTAGTTGCATAATGCGGTCCTTGACATTCCCAGCATTTTATAGGTTCTCTTTGTTCAGTATTTTTAGCATAAGTATTAGATATGTCTCTGTTCTTTACTGCTAAAAAATTCTTATGTGTATTACCCTTAAAGTTTGTCCCTTGATAATTATTTTTAGGATAATTCCAGGAACCATTTCCAAAATTTATGTTGAATTTAAAATTCTTTCTTCTTTGTTCAAAGTGATTTGTTCTTTTAGCCTTCCAATTAGGTACACCTTCTCTTTTATTTCTACTTTGTTCAAAACAGAAATTTGCCTTGCTCATAGCTTCCTCAAGGGTCTTAGGGTTATCACATTCAATTCTGTCCTTGAAGGTAAGAGGTAAGCAACTTAGGAACCTCTATATTTTGGGATTTTCATCAATGATATAAGGTACATATCGTAATAAACTTAAAAATTTACTACTTAGTTCCTTTATATTCATTGAACCTAGCTTTAGATCGTAAAATTCCTTAGCCCTTTCCTCGTAATATTGTTCATACAAATATTTCTTCTTAAAGTATTTTTTAAAGGTTCTCCAAGTTACATACTTTTCCTTAATATTTTTCACTATTTTTATGTCGTGTCACCAAATATCAGCTTTTCCAGTTAAATTGTAAATATCCCTTTTAGCCTTCAGGCTATCTGAGTAATTATAAATTTGAAAATATATTTTCATCCCAGGCGGCCATGCCTCGACTTCTTCTACTTTTTCTACCTCACCATTAAACATTAGTGGTTTTATCTTTTTAAACTCTCCTGAAATTTCTTCATAAGGTTTATATTTTCTCTTCTTATGGCTACTATCACTACTTTCACTAGAATAATTATATTTTTCTCTATGTGGCTTAACATCATTTTATGTGGAGGAATTACTTTCATAATCAGAAAATTTTAACTTTTTACCTTTACGCTTGTAAGATATAGTTCCAGATTCAGTTTCAAGTTCTTTCCTTTTATCCTTCTCTCCACCATGTCATTTACTCAGCAATACATTATTTAATTCTTCTTGTGCCCTCAAAATTCTTTCATTATCTTCCTTAACATTTTGTATTTTAGTTTTTAAGTCTCTCACAGTTTGGAGTAATTTAGTTGAGTTATTATTTATTTTATTATTCAGTTCTACATATATATTATCGTTACTAACATGTTCACGACTGTGATGTGTGCCATCTTCAGTAGATGCCTCTGCTCCTTCCATTTCCTGCAAATAAATATTTATATTTCTATACAGAAACAATTTAAACATAAATCAGTAAATTTTGTTTTCCTGTTTTATCTTGGAATGCGCAAGTTGAGCCAACTTTCAGGCCTAGTGTTTGTAACCGCGCTCTGATACCACATGTAACAACTCAAAAATCCATAAAATAAAATAAAAATTGTATATAGTATAATTGCTCATAAGATCTAGAATTTATGCTTAAGATTTACGTCTTATCTTGTTATCTGCTTGAATGTATACTCATAATCAAAGACAATACGTTGGTGAAGTTTGAGTTTAACTTGTTTATATTCAAGTTACAAAATCGACATTTAATTCTCAATTTGAAAAATGATAGTTGATCTCTTTATTGTGTTGATGTCGACGTTTAAGTGTCGTTTAATAACATCGTATAAATATTTCATAGTTTGATGTTGAAAAGTTGATTACGTTCTTTTTGTTGAAGGGACGTTCTTGTGACGACCCGGGGCTTACTTAGCTTTCATGAAGCTAATGCACGTTGATGTGTTTGTACATGTTCCAGGTAAGATTTTCTACTACCACCAAGTGATTTTGAGATTTAAATATCAATAATGCTAAGGTGAAAGGATCCCTAGCTAACCCTAGCTAAGAGTTTTAACACAACAAAACTAATTCTTGACTCCAACTATAGGAAAGATGGGTTTCCTAGCTAGGAGATTGATGGTGTTGATCTAAGTGTAAAAGTATGAACAAAACTATGGACAAAGGCATAATTAGTAACATAGCTCCAAGGCATTAAAATAAGGTTTATTTGTGGACTTGATACTACAGGTAAGAGGGTAAGAATTTAAAATGAAATGGGAAACAACTGTAGGTTTTCATGTGACCACGTGAAGGCCTTGAGGTTTGGGATTCCACGTGGGTGTATAAACCCTAACCCCCTTCTTCGTTGTGTTGAGTTGATTTTGTTTTGTTCTTTGCACTTGGGAGAGCCAATCTCTCGGCTCTTGGTCGTCAAGATTGTGGAGAAAATCTCCACGCAGGTGCTAACTATTTGAGTTATCATGGTTCAAGGAAGGAGCTTCTTAAACAGAAATAGTTCATGGTTGTGGTGCAATACTCGCAGAGGTAAAAGCCCTGCACTAACTTGATTTTATTTCAAATCTTTTATTAAATTTTAATGGAATTTACTAAATCTTTTAACGCCCAGTTTGTAATGTGTTGACATGAGGGTTTCACGCTTTCCATGTGTTCTCTGGTCGTGTTTTGGGAGCTCAATAGTATCATTGGTGGAATGTGGAAGCTCTAGTGGTTTGTGGAAGCCATGGTAAGCCTCGAGCCTTACACATGTAACATCTCTGTCAACGATGCGTGTGTTGATGTACTCTGCCAGCATTGGTCTGCTCTAGGGTTTGTTTGTTTTTGAAATCCAAATGGCAATGTTGGGAAGCATTGTTGTTTTAATTTTATGGCTACATGCCAAAGTTGGGGTTTCGCCCGAGATTAAGTTGAAAGCCTTCGAGCAAACAAAGAAAATTGATTTTACAGAGTTCGAGTTTAAATTTAGAAATATTTTGTTTATAGGCTTTTGAGTCTGTGTGATGGGATAAGATCTATGCGCTGTTTGTTTAAACTTTACTATATAAATTATATACCCTTGCAACTATTATGATTTTGGACTCTATTCTGCCTAAATCTCGTAATGGTTTGAAAAGTTGCTTCTGTGTGTTAATATGTTATTTTCCCAATAGAAAAATAATGATTGTATTTAATTAAAGAACTGGGCATTGTTCTGAATGTAAGGGCGTGCTTGGTTAAGGGTTTTCGATTTCCATTTTCCAGAATTCCTAAACTGTGTATAAAATGAAAAGAATGGATACGATGGCAAATGGCTCTCTGTTGTTTTATTTCTAGGGATTTTATTCTGTAAAACGTTGTAGAAAGATTAAGCTCGGTATCTAAAAGCACCTATATTGTAAGTGATTGATAAAAGTGTTTGTTATGTTCTTTACCTCTGGTCAAACCCTATTTTTAAATTATATATATATATATATATAGTTTGTTTATAGATTGAATCTGTCCATGCTTCAATGATAATTGATGTCACACTTTGACTCTGTGAATGATAAGCCTTTCGGATGTATGGAAAGTACTTTTATTATAAAATAGTAATAAGAAACCAAGGATTTAGAACCCTTGACAGATGCCATCGCGACTTAAATCTGAGTATGTTGATTTAAGTTGGACAAGTTATAAATATGGGATTTGCTCCCTCTCTAAATTTGTTGTATTTTCCAGATTTTTTTTTAAATTATCTAAACATTGTTTTAAAATAACTTAGAGATCTCAGTTTGATATAAAGTGACTTGGACTTCTAGTTTTTGGTTGAGCCTTGCCCTTCTACAAGATTCGATCCAATGCTAAGTGTAAAATCTTATTATAGCTTTTATGTTCTTGTTTATTATAATTTACATTTTATATAACTGTGTACTATTAGAAAAAGTATTTTGATTATTAAAACCCTATGTTAATTATATATATTAATATAATGATATTGTATGATATTTCACTGGTTAGATTATATGTAATTTGGGCGAGATTCTACATTCAGAAAGTATTACTTGGAAATTGATGCTAATTATTATTTATGTTTATGTATATAAATATGTATACTGTAATTGATAATTGTGTATGAATGATCTAAGAACTATAGTGCATATGCTATATAGTTTACTGAAAAATCAATATAAACTAGAACATGCATTTCGACATATAATTTTGATACTTAATAAAATACAATATTTTCTGACCTAAATACTAGAAGTAGTTACTAACATATATTATCATTTATTACTGAAGATTGATAAAACCCTAATCTAGATACTAACAGTAACTTAATATTAACAGCATGTAATCCACAACAAATATAAGTTTTCCATTAACAGAAACTAAACATTTATTTGAAAACAAATAAAAACAGTAAGGACATCAAAATACTATTCCAGAACAAATAAGAAGCATGTTTACAAACATCCAAAGAAGATTGTTCCTCCCAACTGTCTCCTGAAAGCAGCCAAGATTACTTTATTTAGGACCCCCGAGCGTGTTCACTGAACCACCAGGACAAAGACTAGGTGTAGAAAATTCTGTTCACTCTGTAACTCAACAGTCACTACTTGCAGTCAATACTTGAAGTAATACTTGCAGTAATCTCACTTTAGCTCCCCCTCATCGAATCACCTCTTATGTGCTTAACTTTTCAGTATGCAGCATAACCACAAGGAAAATTGTGTGAGCCTCATGCTCATTCAATGGATATATGCTTTCCTAGGTCTTTGGGTCAGTTTTTAAATTAAATGAGCCACCTGCTCAGTTCCTCCTTTCTTGGGGAACATGACCACAATTTTAGGGAAGATGCCTCCTGCATCAGCTAGAAAGTGAATGTTGTTGCTGTCATTTGTCATTTTTTCCTTCTACACCAAATCATTCCTCCTAGTGGGTCAGTGAACACTCTTCAATAGTCCTATTTGGATAGGTGTCTCTTCTTTTATTTATTTAAATAATAAAATATTCAATTACAGTCATCTTTGACCATCCTTGGTCAACAACATAAAACTTTACAATAAATTTTAAGATAATGTTTTTCCAAAACATAAAATTTCTTTAATTCTAGGTGGGTTACAATCGAGGGTTTGAATCCATTCTGAGTCTCTATAATCTAGGCAGATGGTTTCCGGAAGGGGTTGTGATATATTCATATAGACACAGATTCTGGAAAAGGAAGTGTATCTTCCATTTAGAGTGGCTTTTGATACTTTGACAAAGCATCCCAAGGTGTTTCCTATTCCTTCAAGAGTTTCGAGATCCCAATATTCTCATAGGAGGGAAAAAGGTCTTATCCAGACTAGGGCTTCTTTGAAGTCTTATTTCTCTAGATTGTAGTTTTCTCTCCAGGGTCTCATGTACAGTCCAACATTATTAAAGAAGTAGGGATATCCTTCAAATGCTACAATGTAGTTGTATGGATGGTTAAAGGTGACTGTAAAAAAGCATTTGGAACTGAGCTTAAGGTTATAGTGGCCCTTAGGGTTCCATTTGTGCTTGATCCACCCTGCTAGGGCATGCTCCGTTGGCCATAACCCCATGAACTTGTAAATGATCGTGTGATCATGCATGTAGTGAATGTATTTAGAGACTCTTAGAGAGGTTATTTCATACCTTGGTACTGTAGCTACTTTTGGAATGCATGTTCTAGCTCCTTTATGCTCCTGGTCCCTTTTGGTCCTAGTTGTCTATGTGTCATTGGGTGCTCCCTTATCCATGTTATTTTTAGGCTCCTCTAATCCTGATGTGATTCTACCCTTTTCAACATTGCACGAAGGTTTTTTTTGTCTGCAACCTTTGTCATGTTTCCATATGACTGGGAGGTTAGTTGTCGCCCCCTTGGCGGGGCCATCGAGGGTAAGATCAGGTACGTTGTAAGATTCCCACCAATCCTAACAAGGTGGGGTAGGCACTGTAAAGAACCCTAAAAAATCTGTGTTCTTATTTTTCGCAATGCAAAAGGTGGATCACATATTGAACTCACAGTTACAATTCATAGATTTCACCAATTAGTAATAATAATATATTATTATTATTGATAAAAAAAACCTTTAATTGTCAATATAAGCTTATAATATACATAATTTTTGTATATTAAAGGTTGGTAAGTAAATTTAATGGATCCTATTACTAGCACATGTGCAACACTTGTAGATGGAAAACATCATAGATATCACAAAGTAAGAAAATGTTTAATATATCCATTTCCAACAGACGTTCTATATACGTTTCCAGCAGACAAGATCACCAGCCTTGGAGTTATTTTTTGGGTTTTGCATAATATGGGTATATCTCATTGCTGTCCAAAAAAAGGGATCAGTGGGAGAGCCTGTAACGCAGATGGGGATACTATTCTCTCCAAATATATTAGAAAATGAATTTTGAAAAGAGAAGCAAATAAATCTATGGTAAACTCGCGATCACAAATGAGTTCAAACCCTTAACCAACACTTAACAAACCCTATGAGAAAGTGTGTCTTGTACACAAACATGGATTCATTCATTATAAAAGAATAAATTTTGAAAGGAAAAACAATCTCACAAATGGTCGTATTGATAGAAAATCAAAATATGATTTCCAAAATATGTTACATCCTAAGAACCAAAATTAATGGCGTCCTCAAAACCGCTCGCAGTCACCTCTATGCAGTTGCTCCTTGCTCGTAGGTTTATTATGGACTTTTCTAGGGTTCATTCTTCCTTGGATGTAAGGGTTGCACAACAAAAGACATTGAAAAGGACACTTAGAGCATGTTCTATCTGTGTCAAAGTTACTTAATGCTTGTGATATCCTTCAACTGTAGAGGGTTAGGGAACCCCTCAAAGAATCTCATCCTTAAAATATTGGTATAACTTCATCATCTAGATGTGATTCGTTTATAGGAAACTCTTGCATTGGGAGATGCTATTTTGGAAGATCTAAGGAACCTATTGCTAGGATGGGATTTTATATGTCTTGATGCTATAGTTAGATCTGGGGGAATTATTATAGGATGGATTACTAGATCTTATCTTTGTACTAATAGCTGGGCAATTTTCACAGGTTTGGGCATTGTGCTATTTTTCAAAGAATTTGGTCAGGAATTCACTCTTTTAAATATATATGGACCGCATATTCACCGGATGTCCTATTGGGAGAAGATTTTCATCTTTGGATTTCAAAATGTGGAAAGATTTATTTTAGGGGAATATTTAAACTTCTCCATAAGAGAAACCGAGCCCTAGGGTTGCAATGCTCACAAAGACCCTCTTTCATCTTACTTTATCAATATGCTCGAGGAGGTATCCCTATTTGACATTCCACCTATCGCCTTAAGATCTACTTGGATAAATACACGTACTATTCCTAACAAGATAGCCAAAAGGATGGATAGATTCATTGTCAATGGACCCAAACATTAATCAATGGGTCGGTGAAGGTGGGGAATCAGATCATTTCCCTATTTTCCTTGAAATGAAGGTAGATCAAGGTAAATGGTCTAGTCCCTTTAATTTCAATGCTACCTGGTTAGAAGAGGAGGGTTATCTACAGATGGTTAATAGTTTATGGACTCATTATGATGTAAATAGTCAAGTTTTGGTTGCAGTATAGTTTCTAAATAACCTGAAAAGGATCAAAACACATTCTATTTTTTGGGTTGTGGAAAGAAGCAAGAATCATGGTCTAGATCTTGGTAGGATTGAAGCACAGTTGGATTGATTTCATGTGGATAACCCTGAAGGTTTATCTTCTATAGATCATAAACGATATATTGTGGATCTGAAGCCTAGGAGAAGAAAAAATCTAAACGAGAAAGAGGCATCTATTAGACTCAAAAGCAGAGCAATATGGCCACAAAAAGGGGATGATAATACAAAATACTTCCATAATTATCTCAAACAAAGGAACAATATTTATACACTTTGGTAGCTTGAAGAGGAAGAAGGTAGACAAGTGGTAGGATTTAGAAACCTTTCTACACTACAAGGAGAACACCCTCTAGCGGAGGTTATAGAGGAAGCCCCTAAAAAAAGAGCCCAAATATCCATTTATAGCGGATGTCTTTAGTGAAGGTTTTACAGGAAGTTTTTTATCGCGGCTTTCGTAGATAAAATGCATCGGTGCGGTTAAAATGTGGACGCACCGGTGCAAAGAAAATATTAACGCTCTAGTCATGAAAATACCAATTTGATACGACAAAACAAGTTGTTATATTAAAAAAAATAGCAACACCTGTGCGTTCACCACAAGGAACACACTGGTGCATACATAAATTGAACACATTGTAGCTGGCCCAAAAACCCATAGTCCAAGAATAATATATTTTAAAAAAAAAATAACATAAACGATGCACTAGATATTTATATACGCACCGGACTCACCAGTGAGGAGAAAATATTAATTCATCAATCACGAAAACCCCATTTCGATACAAGAAAAAATGTTGTTATATTAAAACAATAGCAATATCGGTGTGTTCACCACATGGAACACACCAGTGCATACGTAAATTTCATGCACCGTATCTGGCCCAAAAACCCATAGGTTAAGAATAATATATTTTAAAAAAACAAAAGAACATAAATGGTGCACTGGATACTTATGTACGCACCGTTGTATTATGTGTATTGAAGCACCGAATCAAGTAAAATTAAAAAAATCGCATAACCAATTTTTTTTCTATAACATAACGGTGCGCTTGTATTATTATGAAGCACCGGTGTGCCATATAAAATAACGACCCAGTGCATCTTAGTATCGGGCACACCGAAGAAGGGTTAAATAAAAAAAGTACTAGCCAAACTATTCAGTTTTACCATTCTACGGTGCTCTTCAGCTCTCAAGCACTAGTGCAACCTTTTCCTCCCTAAAGCGCCCTGTCATTAGTGCTCCTATTACCTGCATTTCTCATGTCCATTGTTTGGTATGAATTTTTTTTAAGCTTTCTAAATGGTAGACAACCTTCATTTTTTGGACTATGTGGAAACCGTGCCTCTCTGACTAGAAAATGTCTAGGTAATCTCTTTGTTTTCTTCTAACTTAAACTTTTAGCTGATTAAAATTTGAAATTAAGCTTAAATTTTCACTATTTAAAAATAAATAAAAATTATGCATAGTGCATTCGCTAGCTTTGGTTCACACCGCTCCTCAGTGCACGCTATAAAATTACAGGGTGCACCATTGCTGGTGCGCTAATGACAGTTGGATGTAGCACATTGTTTGATGATGCGCTATATTATAGAGCACTGCCACAAATAAATTTAAAAAAATTATATAAAAATATGGTGCACTCATGGTATATAGTGCATTGGTGCCATTTAATTTAAAATTATAAATCGTAAAAAATGGTGGTTCAATTTATATCAATGCACTAGTGCATTCAAAGCATCGCACTGCAATCGATGCTCCCACCACCAGTAAACCAACCGCACCATAGAACAGTGCACTCAATTATAGAGCACCACCGCATATCAATTAAAAAATGTATATAACAATCATGTGTGTTCATTGTAAATAGCACATTGGTCATTTTAATTTTGAAATTATAAATCATAAAATTGGTGCTTTAATTTATATTAATGCACTGGTGCGTTCAATGCCTCACACTGCAACCGGTGCTCCCACTACCATTAAACCAACCACACCATAAAATGGTTCGCTCAATTATAGAGCACCACCACATATAAACTAAAAATTCATATAACAATCTGGTGCATTCATCATATATAATGCACCAGAGCCATTTAATTTAAAATTTAAAATCTCAAAACAATGTTGTAATTTATATCCACCCACCGGTGTGTTCAACTCCTCGCACTACAATGGTTGCGCCCACAACTGATAAACATACGACACCATATAACAGTGTGCTCAATTATAGAGCACCGCCACATATAAATTTAAAAAATAAATAAATAACGATCCGGTGCATTCGTGGTAGATATTGCACCAGTGCATTATGTTACATGAGGTGCACAAATACATGTGCACCATTTTTTATTTTTATCACAACGATCTTAGCGCATCGGACAATATCAATTAAAAATTAAAATGTTTATTTTAATGTGTTACTTTTACAGTAAATTGGTGCATTGTATTCTTTGTTATACACTGTGCCGGTGCTAATCGTTATGAATGCACCGGTTATTTTTATGTATAAAGCACACCGTGTCAATTTGTATTACAAAAAAGTAGTGTAAGTGGTCAAAGTGGGCCAAAGGAGATCCTCTTCCAAGAGGAGGGGAGGAAAATGTATCTAGATTCTCTCTAAGGGGAGAAAATGAAGGGGAACCTCTTCCAATAGTGGAGGAGGTATAAGGATCGACACTCTCTCTTAGAGGAGAAAATGAACCGAGCAAGGAGTGGCCTCACCCTGATGATCCTATCAATGTGGCCTGGGAGCGGCCCCGGATAGAGTATCTTCCACATGAACCACAGGGAAAAGGTGTAAAAACAACCCTTGAGAGAGGGGATAGGCCTTGTAGTCTTTGGGACTGCCTTGTGGGGTTGCTTTGTTCCTCAATGGTGAAGGCTTAGTGTCAAGTGAGAGTGATGGTGGAATTTTAAACACAATTGAAAAAATGCAAAAATATGCCAACCATGACAAATGCAATATGGTGCAACAAGTGAGTGATATGTGCAAAGTCGGTTTAGTGTAATAGTTCCCACATGTAGGTTCTTTTTAATTACGAGTTAGTGAACTTGTATTTAGAAATAAAATAAGTGTAAATTCCCTAAAATTACCTAATGTCCTTCCTCTCAAATGTAACCGGGCCTTCCAAAATCACAATTGATGGTGATAGTGGGATCCACACACCAATTGACTAGTGAAGGTAACAAAGATCCAGTTCTACCGATGATGGTACCAATGTTCCAATCAAGAAGACTTGGAAACACCTCCTAACGGAAATAGATTACTTCAGGAGTCAATTGCACCCACAATTGCTCCTTGGAATTATCCTAAGTTTGGCCACTAAGATACCTTACGTCAAGTGTGGATCAGTGGTTCGGCCTGCACATTATAGTGTCATCTCCCTAAGACAAGTTGATTGATTCATAGGGAAGAGCAGGGAAACTATACCTAGGATTTCACCTCCTTGTTCATGGCGCACTTATGATCCAGGTTTTCTTTGAACACTTTCTTATAGAAAGATTTTGATAGTACCATATAAGTCAATAATGCTATGTTTCAAAATATCACTAATGAAACTAGATTGGTGAGCATTAATGGATGCCTATCCCAATCAATCCTACCTAACTAACATATTTTTTTGTGACCTCCTGTGGAGGATTTTAGTTGGTTGGAAAATTACAAAGTTGATCTTAAAGGTCTATTTTTTATTAAGGTGTGTAAGGGAGGTATTTCATGATTATGTTCCTTTCTAATTCACCAAGCTCACAAGAAGTGCGACGTGAAGAGCATACTTGGAGTGAGAAATTTTTTAGGTCCCTTAGTGTGTGTTAGTGGTGAAAACACATGTGAGGTAAGCAAATTGATTTTTTCAAATTAACTAGAAGAGTGTAATGTAAATTCAAATGGAGATCAACTTTTAACTCTAAAAGATGCTAATGGTCATGCTTTGCAAACAAAGCGCTAATGAAGTAAAAGTGTGGAATGGAGGTATTTCACACTTCCCACCCCTTTCTGATTCACCAATCTCACAAGAAGTGTGAGGTGAAGAGAAAACTTGGGGAGACAAGAGTCATTACGTCCTTGCTTGTGTGCAAAAAGTGGATTCTACACTATCTTTGATCCTAAGAACATGTCAAGTAAACAAAAGCACAAGATGTCTTGAATACTAGTGACAACAATGAGGCCAATTGAAAGCCTCAAGGTTGGTTACCTAAGAAGTTTCAAGAGAGAAGGAATCTTTACTCCCTAATCTTAGTCTAAGTGAGCTAATTACTATAGAAAATGTAAACTATTACAAGTTAATTAATTATGGTTCATTAGTGAGCAGCAATGGGGCTGCAAAAATTGTGAAGAACATGTATAAAGCAAATAAAAAATGGATCCATGTGGAAAAAAATTAACAGACGCGTGGTAGCATGGAAAAAAGATTCACTGGTTCGTGGTAGCACGGTTACAATGTGAAAAGGTTGTGCGGGTCGGTTGCACATAAATCCGCGTAGGTGAAGATCTGTTAATATGTGTGGTAGCGTGACTGTCTGGGAATCATCCACACAGACAGTGCGACCGAGACACTAGGATCCATGCATCTTTTGAAACGACAATTGTGGCCCAAATGAGGACTATTTTCTAGATTGAAGGGTGTGATCCTCTTATTTTGCACAACACAATATACTAGAAATTATCCACTCAACAAAAAACAACGTAGTTTAAGAGAAATGAACTAAAATAAGTGGAGTCTCCATAAATACTGTTGTGGAAAAAAATTGCACAAGAGTGAATCATTCCCACTTGGTGAGGGGAAAGGCCTTGTAGGATGCAACAAGGCCTTAGTATTAGGTTCCCCTTTGTGGTGGGTTTGTGCTCCAAGTCATCCTACAAGTGGTTTTCAGTGGAAATAGATAAACAAGAGATAAAAATGAAATAAAACAAATAACAAGAAGGGGTAGAGATGCAAACTTCAACAACCAATGGATGCCAAACCACTTTATATTGCCTAATGGTCAAGCATGTAAAACACCTAGGATATGTGAGCTCCAATGGAGACAAATAATCCCCCTTAGGGAGGTCTATTTAATCCATACTAGATGTTAAGTGGCTTGAAGAACAAATGAGAAAACTCTTTCCCTTTGAAGGAAGGTGGCAAAAGAGCTTGGAAAATGTTAAACAAGAGGGAAGAGGTGATCTCTAAGGGAGCTCAAGCACAATTCCAACAGCAGAACTTGCTCTTGTTTTCTCCTCCTTAGATATATTCCCATGGCTTCCTTTTATAGGCCAAGAGGTGGGAAAGAAACAACTAGATCCATGTATGAACCCATTAACTCCGTGATTTGGCCCCAAAGTACACAAAGTGGGGCCATTCAATGAATCCAAGTACATGGGGAGGCCATAATTTAATTCTTGGAGGTAATGAGGCTTTGATGAGCCTTTAATGTGCAACAAGTTTTTGTGGTCCCATCATTTCTGACAGTCGCACAAGTATCGAAGGATTATCCACGTTGGTCGCGCGACTACAATTCTGATAATATGTGCAGTAGCGCGAGTTAACAGACATGTACCCGTGCGGTTGTAGTTTTTTACTTTTCTTGGCCATTTTTTTACTCATGCTACTTCTTGGGTTTGATGAGGGTTCCCTCAGTGGGCTGTATGCTATATGTTGATGACGCTTTACCGTGAAAATTGTAGAAATGTCGCATGTGTGTGAGATTTGCGCATTAACAAGCCATATGAAGGAATCCTAGTACATAAGGGGACCCAACAATGAAAAAATAATCTGTACTTTATACATACATTATGTAAAATGAACAATGAATTTTTTTAGTTTATTACATCACCTTCTCTAACAAGATCCAAAATACTATCGCCACTAGATGATACTACTATGTCTTCTGATTCCAACTCCTCCAAGCTTGCAAGTGGCATTTTTCCCTTTGGATTAATATCTAGTATGTGTTTCCAAAGGTTTGCATAGTTGTTCATTATGTTTTCATAGACTTATGTAGGTTCAACATTTTCAATGCAAATAGGACAAAAGCAAGATATCTTTTTACTATCAAATGCAAATACGTTTTGGAAGGATTTTGTTTGAACCAAGTGCAAATCTCTAGTCCCATGTATGGTGCCAGCGTCATATGGGATTGATATTTCTATATATTGAATTACAATAAGCCAAAAAAATCCATGATATAACAAATCATGAAGGACAAATTTTAATGTTAGTGTATATGTTTTAAAGATATATTTACGATTTGCAAGTAATATTTTTTTTAATTTACAATTAATATAAATTTTTAAAACAAAATATGTGTACATACTTGCACACATCTTTTGATTGTTTATTATAATCACGGCTTAGATTTAATTGACACTATTTGAAAACATGATCAGTTGAATTAAATTGCTCGGTAGAATGGTTCATTTTCCATCTTCGAAGTGCTTGTTTTACACATGCTCATGCACCATCGTGTTCTCCTTTTCCATGGACACTTTCAAATAAATTCCAACGATGTATAATGTTCGATGCTCTATGAAGATGACATAACCAAAATAATGGTCGTGAATATTTAAATTGTCCTGCACATCAATCTGACCATATCCAATGTTCATTGAATTCAACTTCATGTTTTTCAGTGATTCATAGAAATCATTTTCAATACAATGGTGTAGAAAATGTGCATCATGTGTACGATCATCACTGATGTAAAAATGATATTCTTTGATCACATGTCAACTATCACTCATTCTTTAAATGTCATCAATATTGTGTTGAGCATGTCTATATAGAACATGAAGAAATATAGAAACTTGGTCAGAATGATAGTATTCACTTTGTATCTCATTTTGTGCAGCAAATGTATAGTTTTTGCAAAATCAACCATAGAAAAAAAATTGCCAGGTGGAAAAACTTCATGAGACTATTTGAACTAAAGGTATTTCCATTGTGCTTTATGTGAATGCTTGATGGATTTATAAATTTCTTTTTCAAATTTCTTCAAAAAATCTATCACACATATCTTATCTTCTCGTAAACCAATTCTTATAAAAAGAGCATTACTAGAACTTGTAGCATTATTGATATATTCATATCTCCTCCAGTCAACGGTTATATTTGACAATGATTGATCATTATCAATAGGATATTTATAGTGGAATAAAGCTATATTTCCACAACGATCGCATTTTTTCCATTAACACAATTCTTACAATAAAATAGTTCGTTGTCATCTCTCTCACATAGAATTTTAAATATGAAAGCATGTATTATGGGAGGAGGAGGTGAATTTGGCCAAAATGTTTTACCAAATCAAGGAAAGTGTCATAATATAATTCAAATTCCACGTGATAACAAAAACAACATGTGTTACGAACAATGATAGGTCTAACATACCATGGTTTCTATTGCATAAATGTAGTGATCAACATTTTAATTCCAAAGTAATCCTCCTTGAATTTATTGAACAATTGTACTCATGTCATTTCCAATATATTTTTTGCATGGGTTTTGTATTCATTTCATGATACTCTTCATCGTATCACATGCCTTGTATTTGGTGAAACTCGAGCATGTGCCAAGCAATATTGTTGTACATTAGCTTTAACACCTTCTCCCATTCTATCTTTATAAGGTTGTCGATAAATAATTGCCCAACAAGCAAGTTCATCATTTTCATCTATTTGCAATCATAATTTGTTATGTTTGTACAATGACTTTCTTGAGGTAAGTTCATATTGCTTTTTCCAATTGAGTCATCAAATGTTTTTGTCTCGTACTAGTTGAAATAATTGTTGTTTGAATGAATCTACATGCAACGCTTGTTTATTTCTTTCTGGATTTTCTAAATTGTTTTATTGCATCGTTTATATTTTCCATCATGTTATGTTTCACCTTTGACTCTTTTGTCGCCTTTTTAATACCCAATAATGATGTAGCATCTTTTAAATTTTTGGACACTAACAAACATCTCAAAAATTGAGCTTGTGATGTTATTGATTCTTTTTTAAGAGCATCCTCGTAAATTCAGTTAGCACAATATCGTGCAACGTGATCGGCTAATTTATTCCCATATTTGTCACAATCAATGTTTTGCAACATTTCATCATCAATGTGGAAAGCACCTATATATTTCAGTTAAATTTAATTTAGCATATATTGAATATTAATTGTTCACTTAAGATAAAATATAGATTCCAAATTTATTAATTAGCTTTAAAAAAACGAAATTCAATCATGAATTAAATTAAATATACTGAAAATTTACACACACACACACACACATATGTACATACGTGAGCTTGACTTGATTTTGGTTTGATTGTGGGTTTCATCGATGTCTTTCAACAACTTGATCTACATTATGAGACCGTTCTCTCTATGTTTGTTATGGAACATTTTGAAAATTACAATTCATTATAAAAAAATGGATTTAAAAAATGTATGGTATATACATACCAGGTTCGATTTCTTGTTCTTGATCTTGATTTTCAATATTCAGTTCATCAACATTATGATGCAAATTTCTATTTACATCTCCAGCAACTTTCTCTTCAAGTTCTATTTCCTGTTCTTGTACTCGATTTTCAATATCCATTTCTTCAACATTAGGATGTACATCTATATTTACATATTCATTAATCGTCTCTTCAATTTGTGCAAGCCTTCATCTTTTGGCATAGAGTCTTTGTTTTTCATTAAGAATTGTATCAACTCATTTACGAGCACTTTTGATTTGTCAATTTCTTTTACTACCCATGATTGTTTAATCTATATAGGTTTTTAAAAAATCAACACTTTATAACAAAAAAAAAAAAAAATAGATTAAAAAAACACATTTTTTTGTGTCTTTCAACCATTTAGAAAATACATTAAGAGAAATTTCCTTTGAGTCTTTCACCTAAAAAAAAAATCTTTGAGAAAAAAAGATCCCTTAGAGTCTTAGAGTCTTCGACAAAACACCTTAAGAGAAATCATCTTTGAGCTTTTGACATAAAAAAAATTCTTTGACAAAAAAAATCACCTTAAAAGAGTCCCTTAGAGTCTTTGAGCTTTTTAGAAAACACCTTAAGAGAAATTGTTTTTGAGTCATTGACTTAAAAAAAATAAACCTATGAGAAAAAAATTACCTTTAAAAAAGTAACTTAGATTCTTTGAGACTTTGAGAAAACACTTTAAGAGAAGTTGTATTTGAGCCTTTCACCTAAAAAAGAACTCATTGAGAAAAAAATAATCTTAGAAAAAGTCATTTAGAGTCTTTCAACCTTTGAGAAAACACCTAAAGAGAAATTGCCTCGAGCCTTTGACACAAAAAAAATGTCTATGAGAAAAATATCATCTTAAAAAAAGTTAGGAGAGTCTTATAGCCATAAAGAAAACACTTTAAGAGATTTTTTTTTTGAATTTTTGTTCTAAAAAAAGTAAAGTCCCTTAGAGAACACTTTGAGATAAATTGCCTTAGGACCTTTGAGAAAAAAAAATTCTTAAAGAAATCTCCCCAAAAAATCTTCTTAAAAAAATATGATTTAAAAGAAATCTCCGTAAAGAAGTTCCTAAAAACAATATCATTTGAAAATAAATCTCCTTAAAGAAGTTCTTTAGAAAACAAATCTCCAAAATAATCCTCTAGAAAAAAAATGTCTCCTAAATTTTATTTTAAAAAATATTTTTTATTTTATTTTCTTTATAATAAATCATATGTATTTACAATTATACAAATTGTACAATTTACTGTATAATTTGGATGTCAAATTCATTTATAAATTTAATGCTTATTTTAACAATTAAAAATAACTTTAATTTGTTTATGAATCTTTAATTTGTTTTTATTTATAAATTATTTCATGACATTAAATAACATTGTTACAATATCTAAAAGGCTAAAATGAATACCACAAGAGCGAGAAATATCCCTGAAATATCCCTTCCCTTGTACAAAGTCATTTTACTGAGTAATAGTTTTAAGAAACGATGTATTAGTAATATTGATTTCACTAAGTTATAATTTTTAAGATTTATTATATTGATGATAAATATACAAATATGTTTTTAGTTATATCACTGAGTTATAGTTTTTAATATTTACTTTATTGATTATAATATATATACAAACAATCTTTAAAACAATCTTTAATTACATGATTATTACATTTTTTTATTTTAACTAAAAGATTATAATAACATGATTAAAATAGCTCCCTGGATGCGGGTGCTAATACCACGCAACTGCTAGATGGCGGCACCATGGCGACACCTGGTCACCCGATCTCCACGCACACCACCGATGAGATCATTGAAACAACGTTAGACAGAGAGGCTAGTTAATATGCATGTCCTCGACGTCGCCTCAGTCGCTCTGGCTAGCATGACAATGGCTCTCCTGCGTGTGAACCACAGGCACAGGGATCAAGGCCACCATCACTCTGCTACTTGTTCGATGACGCTCTCCGGCGAGTTCATTCTCCAGGCTCTCCATGTTCTAAGCCTCTCGCTCTCTGTGTTCGAATACTTCTGTGCCTTCCACCACCTGCAGGAAAATTCCTATGTTTGTATCGCCATTCCAGCGGCGACGATGGGCAAAACCAAGGGTGCTAAGACCAAAAACAAGGAGGACGCGAATGCCGCCGTGGAAGCTCCCCTGAGAAAGGGCTATGGACCTGCTATCTCTATCCCAATCCGTAAGCTGCTGGACAATTGGGAGGCCAGGATCCTCGGAGAAACACTGACACCTAGGAATCAGGAGCCGACTTGGGACCCGTACTGGCTGGTTAAGAACATGATGGGGAAGATGATGGAAAACATGTAGTCTAACTGGATTACAGCGCACCAGGAAACCCAATTCCTGCTGGCCACCCTGCCCAATTGGACTTCTACTCTTGGTGCGCTGAGCAACACGCAGAGCTAGGACTCCTATGCTCCCACCCATTCCTTTGGTCATGACCTTCGCTCAGGGAGCACAACCCCTGGAGCCACCTCGTCGGTCGTTGCCCTGAATTCTACACTTGGCTTTAACAATCTCAACCCTGGTGGTAGCCCTGTATGTTTGACTTGCAGCAAAGCTCGGAGAAAAGGAAAGGAGAAGACTCTGGCCCCCTTCCCTGTACCAAGCACTCTGGGCCCTATACTTGCTAAATGCACCCGCAATGAGCAGTCTACATTCACCCCTGTGATGCCCAGAAAAACCGCTCTTCTACCTGTCAAACAACCGGTTCCTGGTACGTCGGCTTCAACGAAGGAGAATGCTACTCTGATTTCTGACAAGGTGTGGCAGGACAATGCTCCCTACAACTGCCCAATCTTGGAGGAGACTCCATAGGCTTCTTAATTTGCAGGTTTTTTTGTTGTTTTGTCTGTTTTGATTACCCAACTAGTTTTAGTTTGTAGAATGCCGAGTAGGCTATGAACTCTTTAAATTTCCACCTGGTTCTCCCCTCTGTAGATAGGGGATTTTTGTATGGCAACTTTTTAATTTTCATCGACTCTCTAGCTAGACATGGATGGCACTCTTGGGCCAGACCATCATCAAATGTAATCTATTTTGTAGCTCTATTAATCTAATACAATCTACAACTAATACAAAAAAAAACATAATTAAAATAGCTAAACAATTTTCACTATTATAATGATTATAATAGTGATAAAAATTTTAATTATATAAATAATGTAATATTTTTTATTTTTTACCTTTTCACTAAAAAATATACATCTAAATACATTGGTAACTATTTTTATTTTTTATTTTTTTTACGATGAGCGTAACTACTATCACTCTTCCAACATAGATAATGAAGAAGAACGACTATATACAGGGCCATGTAGAGCATGGTTACATGTCCAAACCTATGATGCTCACAATTTTTCCTTAGTTTATTGATGTAGCAAGGTGGAACTTTATATTGTCTCTCTCCATCAGTGTTCCCCTTAGGCCTCCCATTGCCAATAGCAAGGTGGAACTTTAAATTGTCTCTCTCCATCAGTGTTCCCCTTAGGCCTCCCATTGCCAATGTTTTAGATTGGATGGATCATTATATGGAGTTTGACTCTCCATCAATGATGTCATTTTTTAAACGATTTTTTTTTTTTTATGGAGCTCGGTTAATGTATTGCATATTTTCTAGTTTTTTCTTTTTTAATTTTTTTGTGCATAGGTAAATTATTTGAATAGAATGACTCAGAGAAAAAAGGACTAATCAATTTTAGACAAATTTTATAGATATTCTATAATGTCAAAACATTCCAATGTTGAAGATATTTCATGTATGTACATGACTTGAAGGATGAGCCTAATGAAGAAATGGATGAAGAGCTTGTTGATGATTTAGGAATTCTTGGACATGACAAGGAAATTGGATCTAGGAGTTCGACTATAAGGAAGACCTCTAAACGTGAATTTTGAGAAGTGGAAAATAAAACATCCTCATGTGTATATATCAATGTTGTAGATGGAAAGACCCATATGAAGTGCATACTTTGTGAGAAATACAAGGCTCAAGGTCTATGGGGTATTGGAAATGGATGTAATACCATTCAATGTGACGTTATGAAAACTCATTCAAAATTTTCTATTCATCAAACATTAGTTCAAAAACAATTGTATGAATTTGAAAGGTTGGAAAAGCCCATTCCAAAACACATAGTGACTATAAATTAGGCTAATTGGAAAAGGGTGATAACCACTATGAAGATAGCATATTTTATTGCACAAAAGGATATTGCAATTGCTACTTATATGCCTTCACAAGTGGATCATTCTTCAGACTATATAAATAGAAAAGTTGCAATTGAATTTGTTCATTATCATATTATCTTGAAGAGGTGCAAGTTAGGAATATGTTAGAAAATCCACTTTTCTCTATGATGTTAGATGAAAATATAAACCATGGTTTGGAACAACACCTTGTTGTGTAACATATCTAGACTCAAACGTTTTGGGGCCTCCAATATCACAGTTTATGAAAATTATAAGTGTTCTTGATGGAAAAGGAAAGACTATATTTGATACAGTCATTAATTTAAAGGAAAAAAGACAGTTGAAAAATCAAAAGCTAATAGCAATTTTCACTAATGGTGTTTCATCATTGGTTGAGTGTGAAAATGGATTTGTCACATTGCTAAAGAATGATCTACCAAATATTATCGGTACTCAATGCATTGCATACAATGAGGCACTTGCAGCATCGGATGCTTCAAAGAAGATATCCAAATTTTTTTATGTTGAAAAAATAGCAAATAAAGTGTACTCATGGGTAGGAAATTCAACAAAGAGAAATAATGAATTGATTTCCTTACAATAGATAACGGAATTAAAATCCTTACAAGTTCTTCAAATCTATGGGATGATATGGATGTCTAGGGGTCAAGTAGTTGAAATACTTGTTAGGTTGATGCCTGCTATTTTGAGCTTGTGGAAGAAAGGAAGAAAGAACACATGGTATCTTAAGCAAGGATTTTCGCAATTCAATTTTGTTTGAATATGCTTGTTGATGTTTTGATGGAGTTCAATAATTTAAACAAAAAATTCCAAGTTGATAATGTGGATGTCATATCACTTGGAATAGTTATTGTCCGTACATTAAATACTCTTAAAAGATATTTATGTAAGCTAGATTCTTTTGTAGAAGGTGCAGTGCATCTTACTAAATTCTTGGAAGACTCTAAAGATGGATTTCTTGAAAATATTGACAAAGAGGGGACTACACATAGACCTAATTTTTTATATATTCAATCCATGATTATCAAATTTCACAACCAATGGAAACCTGCATCGATGGCTCCCTTGAAAGTTGCATGCAACTTACAAGGAATTACATTCAAGCAATGGTTGAGATCTTCAATTCAAGATTCCCATATCTTCCTCTCTTTTAATGCAATGAGGTTGTTTAGTCGTTGCCATTATCCACCAGATCTTTATGTGAGAGAAACTAATGCAAAGCATTGGCATGAAGGCATTTTTTGCATTTTCAACATAAAACATGCAATGAAGGTGAAAATGTACCATTGTTTGACATTGAAGCTTGTAAAAGAGAGTTCTGTGAATTTAATGATGTGCTTTATTTAAATGGAAAAATATTTCCGATGAAATATGTATGGAATTTGTTTGCTCAAACAAATGATTGGCATTCTTGATATCCAAATAAGTTAAAATTATGGCAAGCATTGCTTTCCATACTAGCAAGCACTATTGCATGTGAATGAGGCTTCTCTAAACAAAATCTAATAAAAGATATAAGGAGAATAAGACTATCAATCAATACACTTGATGCATTAATGGGTGTATCATTGATAGGTCCTGATATTTTGGAGGTGGACTGGTAATGAGTTTATGAGATTTGGCACAATGCAAAGGAAAGGAGACTTTATGACATGTGAGAGTTGTCAAAGTATATGTTTTTTCTACTTTTTATATATTTTATAGAGAAGCAATTTTCATATTTGTGTTGTCTTGCATTGCAATTTTAACTATGTTTTCACTTGTGATATATGAAACTCTAATGTTTGTTTTATATTTATGGAATGTGGAATACAAGTGCTTTTAGTTACATGGATGTCTTTACATTTCAACATGTGATTTTGTATATGCCAGGAATTATTTCAAAGACATGGATTTTTTTGTTCCAACACTCAGTAAAAATGGATTATTTTATTGCAACCTGGAATATAAAGAGGATCAAAGTTATCCTAAGAAAGGGTATTGGCATGTGTAGAATATTTTGTATGTCTTAGCTGTATTTGTTAGGATTGATATACTTCTTAGCATCTCTACTAAATTTTTAGCTCTTATTTCAAACTATGTGATCTTACTATTGACTTGCAATTTGTTGCTAAAATATTAACATATTGCTACAAGTTCATGGCATCTATGTAGTGATTTTCGGTACTTATTTCAAATTTTTGAAACTCTGGTCAAAATATGAAGCATACTTCCCATCAAGTATTGGTGTGGGAGTGCAAAATCTGTGTTTATAATTTATTTTGGTAGATTGAAATTACACAAAAAAAATTGATGCATGTATTACCATCATGATCATTTCATATATGATAATCATTCATCTTCACATGGTTATATTTTTCATGATAGGATTGCATATTGGCTTGAGGATTCATATCTCAAGAACTTTTCAATCAATAGTAAGGCCTTATTTTCCTGATTTGTAAATAAAGACTTGAATGGTAAGCATCATGCATTTTCTTTAATATTACTTTTATTGATGTGTCATTTACTAATTGAAAATGGTGTTTATCTTGTAGGATTGACAACGCTTCGGTGGCTTCACTAGATATTTCATTTCACCTAATTGTATTACATTTGATTTTACTATACATATGTATATATGTAGTTTAGAAAATATTAGACTTTGTTTGTTTTCTTTTGCTCTCTTTGTGTCATTTGAATAATGCAGTTATGAATGTGTGTCAATATCAAATTAGGAGAAGATATCTCTTGAAACAGGACATCAGAAGTAAACATTACTTTTCTTATTTGTTTTATTGCATGTCATTTCATGTTATCCGTTTAAGTCGTACTTTTGAAATTCTATTATTTTCAACTTTGGCACAATCTATATTATTACAAATGACAATTAAGAAAAACTTAAATAAACAATTAAAAGGATTACAATCTTAAATCACACTTAATAAACGTTACTTTAAAAATGTCGTATTCTAAATCAATTATTAATTTTACAACTTAATCATTGAATGGTTATGATCACTTTTCAAAATGTTCAAATCACAAATACTTCAAAGGAACAAACAATAAATGATGATGTTTAATATATATTTTTGTTCTTTTTTAGAAGTGATTCAAAGTAAGTACTTTGCATATCCTGAAATCGACAATTGTAAACATATTTTTATTTTTCTTTCAATTTTTTTCATGTAGATAATTTTAATAAGAAGGGCCTCATCGATGTAACGTCTTATGCAACAATTACCTCGTCTTAATTTTTAATCCCATTTTACTATGCTGCAAAGGAGTTTTTGTATTATCATTAATACAATTAACTAAATCAATCTATCCACGGTTTACTAGTCAATTTAATCAATTCACATTTTTATTCCATTTGCAATACAAATTTCTTACTATTAATTTTCAATACGACCACAATATTACGTTACTTTCGCATAAGATGATTAGCTAAGTTAATAACGCTTGTTTTTAGTTTTATTTTTAGAGTTGTTTTATCATTTTTCTCTTTATTAGAATAAAAGGGGGCCTAATCTAGTTTATAACATTTCACATATATTTATTTTTATTTTTATTTTCTATTATAATTATGTTATAGAAAGACATTTATTAAAGAATTTATAGGGATTTAAATTCAAATTTATAATCTTATTCCTTGTTATTTAGTCTTTCTAAACTAATAATTCTAATTTATTCATTTTCTATAAGATGTTGATTTCTTTAAAGGCCATATTTTACCTTATTTTTACATGCTTGTGCTTCTTAACTTATTTAAGATTTGGATTTTATTAGTTCCTGCCATAGGCAGGAGACTATATGTTCCGCTTTTAACAATTAATTTGATAACAAGATATAATTATACATTATGTTTTATAAAGTTAATACAAATATAATATTTTTTTATATTTTATATTTTTTTTCGAAGTTCATTAAATAAAACCTCTAGATTTGACAAACTTTAGCCACAGTGATATGCTTCAAATTGCAGTGATATGCTTCAAATTGCAGAACAGCTATTAAACTGTGTTTAAACTTTATTTTAGTTTTAAACTGTTTTGAATTGCAGATCTTTTTTTTTTTTTGGCTTTTGGGGACTGGTTATCCCTTTGAATTCTAGATAAAAATGTTAGGCTTCAATGCTATTAGAGCAGTAGCATCAGTTCCTTCCCCCACCCCCTAGTTTAGGGAATTGACACACTTCAAGATCTCGTTACATCCTGCTAGCGTTGCCCCATTTTTGTGCCAAGGTACCTGAATCTAGAATGAGGAGGGGAAGTCTTCTCATTGTGTCTGCCATTCGAGCACTTGGAGGCAGATCATATCCTTGAAAGCAAAGTATCCATTGGCCACCATAAGGCATTGCTTCATATGCCTATTTTTTCCGTGAGTGATTTGAATCCCAGCGATAGCTGGCCTTCTGTAGCTCGTCATCTCTCTGTGAAGAACATAACGCAGGGTTTCTGTGCACAAGCATTGTGGCAATTCTGTAAGTTTCTTTCCAAATGGCTTAAATCTGGGTAAAACAATGGATGTCTTCTAGTTTCACTATTTTCTCAGGCATGTGGAAGCAGATTAGCTAAATCTAGCTGTAATGGTGAAAACTTATCTCCCAGGATTGCTGCATTTCTTTGGTGATGGTCTTCTTTATGCTTTGAATCTGGATCAAGTCTTAAAATGTCTTGGGTTTGGCAGTGTTGAACAGTATCTACCACTTATCCGGTTGATCTGTGAGAATTTCATCTTTCAGTGCTAGGTCAAGTTGTTTAAGTTTGGTGAACTTAATGCATACATGATCCTGCAACTCTGAACATAATGGCCTGCTTTCACTGCTCGATGAAATATGTGTATACAGATGAGCTATTACTTCAAGCAATTGATGATTTTCTGAAATTAGTTATGGCCCTTGCATTCATATGATCAATAGATTGATTCTATATTCTTCTACTTGTATTGACGCGGCACATTAACAAGTACTGATTTGTGTTGTCCAAAATTTGTACCGAGAAATGATGTTAGTTCGTTGAATGCGTTCACGGTCTGTCGACATAGACAGCTTCTAAATTGAGTCCTAGATAATAGATAGTTTAGAAATCTATCCTGGTAAAAGCAATGCCCTAGAATTCCTGGTTATATTTATACAATATATATATATTGGACCTTCGAGCCTACAGATCTCAACGCTAAGGGAGGCTTATACCATTAAACTATGACTATGGACTCCAATGATGGTGTCTCCATATGGAAAATTACTTTTAAATTGTCCAGTATGATGCCCCATACCTTTTTATTCGTGATTCCGCATTAAAGACACCTGCTTGATTATTTTTAAACAATTTCATGAGATTTTGCATCACATTTTATTATGATTGTTGATACTGCATGCAGGCATAGGACATAAATATTGATGGCTCGCTCCTTTCACTGTTTGGATGTCTACAATGGTGAAATGTCATTCATTCTTACACTGTGAATAGGTTTGCCAACATTCAAGAGCAATATATTTGGGTATCAATGATAGTTCACCAGAATCCTTCTTTGTAAGGGGTAAGCTTATGATATTTAGCTTTGTTTTAACAGTCCTACCTAATATCTATTTTATTCCGAAGCCTAAAAATTTTAATGGTGTTTTAATTGTTTTGTTCATGTGCAGGTTCATAGTGGACAAAGAAAGAGAAAGGGAAATTGGAAATTACTTGGCATTGTCCCTAAGTACATCTTCATCCCAAAACCCTATGCATTCATTTGATCTGTTGCTTAATTATCCCGACCATTTATAAATATGAATACATTTATAAATTATCCTACAGAACAGATTGGTACGGGATGATTGCAGTTTGGTATCCTTTCTTTTGTTTGGATGGAAGGGGATGGATTGGGATACTCGGTCGTGGGTCCTTTCTCGTTTGTTTAATTTGTTTATAGGGGATTATATAGAAACTAAGTTATAAATGGATTATATGATTTTTAAAATGTTCCTGGTTATATGAATGGATTTCATCTAATGGCCAGATATAGTTATTAGCCAAAGAAATTGCAGAATAAATAAAAACAACTTAACAGGTCAAGGATATAAAGTTTTTACCTCATGAGTTGTTCAAGGACCATATATAGTTTAACCGAAAGAGATAGAATCGATCCTTTAGTTTTTGTTTTTTCATTTGGTTTAAGTGGAAATTGCATGTATTTCAAAGAAATTGCAGTACCTTTGGAAATTTTCGAAGTGGAATATGTATCCACAGGCATAGCATAAGCATGTAGTGCAGATGGGTTTGGAAACAATGAGTCATTGTTCTTCTCGTGGAGGGATTTGTTCAACTTCTTTTCTTTGGACGAAGATAATGCTTTCGTTACTGGAATTACTACGTTGAAGTCCACAAATTTAATAGTAAAACGAGAAATTAAACTTTTCTACTTTGATGTTCAATTGTTTATAATATATATTATATGTATATATTGTATATGCATTAACTTGTATATAATTTACATATAATTTATTTTTACGAATCCTCTATGTAATAACAAAAGAGTCTTACTCTTCATTTTTTGCTGGATTTTTATGTAGAATCTCATCATGTAAATTCCTTCCTTTCTATTTTTTTTTACGAAATGTTACCTTGTTGTCTACATAGAAAATATGTAATATCTGTCCAACTATTTCTCCTCGACATTTATTTGTAGTAAAAAAGCTATAACCATAAGATAGAGAGTACACAATTAAAATGCCTTGTCATAATGATATATATATTTTTACTTTTCATCATTTTATTTGATTACAATATAAAATGTGTTTTTTTTAACTTTTCATCATTTTATCTTACCAAAATATCTATCCAACAATTTCTCCATAACATTTACTTGTAGTAAAAAAGATATAATCATAAAATAGTTTTTACCATCATAACATATATATTCATTTAATATTTATCTTAAACATAAATGAATTAATACTTAAAATAATAATCCTCATTATAATAATGATTAATACACTTTTCATCATTTTATTTAATCAAATTATAATCATTTTATTTAATTTTTATTCTATTTTATTGTTATTTAATATTATTTTTTGTTCTATATTCTAAGGTAGGGACTAAGCTGCACGCAACTCTTGTTTTTATATACATTTGAGTCATTGAGATTAGATTTTTTTTTGGGTTTATTTGATTTTTGTCTGAGGTTTCTTTAGCTTGTGTGGATTTCAATAAAAAGGGTTATTAATAAAATGTGGCATTTGGTTTCACTCTTGGATATTTCTTTTATGTCTTTTTCATGCAAATCTAGAGATTTACATTTAGGAAATATTGTCAAGAAAATTCCTTTCTTACTAAGGACTATTTATCATGATACAAAAAGTACTTGATTTTGAAATATTTATGCCTATCATTAGAAAAATCAGAAAAAGTTTTACATTACTATCCAAAGATTGTATCTATTCAAGAAACCTTAATGTTTGAATATGTTTACTTTCAAGGGAATTTTTCTTTAAAAACTAAGGGAAGTCGATGATACTAGTAATCAATTGGCCTTTTATGTCATCCTATCTCTTAATGAGTCTTTAGACTTGCTCCCCCATTTACTAGACAATCTCAATGGAGATTAACTTAAATTATTCGTAGTTTTAACTCCTTGTTATTCTGACTTTGTGGGACAAGGGTACTTAGGTAAAAAGGGTTTAAGAGTTGACCATGTCGAGGCTATGGACGCCTCATGGCAGCAAGTGGCTCCGTCTATGGCATAAGAGATTCCAAATTGAAATTCAAATACATTAAAATTCAAATGTAAATCTTTCAGAATCTGCATGTCATCCCACGCCTTTAAAAGGATTCTAAGTCTACTCCCCTAGTAGCAAATAGGAAGGATGCATAACTATGTACCTTTAATTAGTGTAATGGGATCAAAGCATCTAATTTGGGTTAAAAGGAAACCATATCGAGGCTATGGACGCCTGCTGGAAGCAGAGGCCATGCCTATGGTATCAAGGCCATCCTCATATACTAGTTACTCGTATGACTTCCTAGTTTTCCTTCTAGCAGAGGCCATGCCTATGGTATCAAGGCCATCCTCATATACTAGTTACTCGTATGACTTCCTAGTTTTCCTTAGAATCGATTCCTGATAAAGTATGTTTTCATTTACCATTAAACTAGTTTCTTATTCTTTTAAAGTTCTTTTGGATAATAATGGAGAAAAAAATTATTGGGATAACTAAATCATGTTTTTAGAAATTAGCATGACCGAAAGACTCTTATCTTTAATTCCTTACGTTTGTAAATCTTTAGATCGTTCTCAACCAGAGATAACTGGTTCACCCAACCTGTCGCCATTTGTTGGCACCCCAACAACTTCCCTAAAAAATTCCCACAAAATTTTTGGGGCCCCCATTCATAATTTTCTAAGTACTCTTCTTGTTGGATTTTGATTTGTTTTTTATGGTCTTACGAGTGTGATTAGATGGTCTCCTTTCTTGGCTGCTTGGCTTGGTTTTCAATATATGAGCATTTGATGGTTTAACATGGTCTTTGTCGTGGACATCTTTTGGCTTCATAGTTATCTTCATGATCTGTTTTCGAGAATTATTTTATGACTCTTTTTCTTCTTGCAAAACAAACATGTTAATATTAATAAAATTTGTAAATAATGTTAATATTATAAATGATGTAAATAAATAAAATAAAATAAAAATAATAATATTAAAGATTTTGTATATAATAAAGCTTTTAAAGTTTGTTTTATTTACTTTTCTAAATAATAAGTTGCTTTATATAATTTGAATGGTATATAATAATTAAAACTTGTGTAATTATATAGTATATTATGTTATAACAAAATCTTAAAAGTTTTTTTTAATTTTGTAAATAGAGATATATTGTATATTAATACATTATACTTAGATTAGAGTTTTTTCATTTTTAGTTCCTGTTGTAGGAAGAGACTATATGTTCTGCCTTTTGCAATTAGTTTAAGATCAATTTATTGAAAAGTATAATGTTTATTAAGGTTAAATAACATAATCTTATTTTCCAAATTCTTTTATTAGATTTTTTCTTAAAGTTTATTGGACTAAAGCTATTGATTAGACAATTTTTATCATTGCAAATTAAAACGGTGTTTTAATCTATGATCTATTATTATTAATCATATAAAATATGATTAACACCGATGTGTTAATTTTTATTATTAACGGTAGGCATCATATTTTATATTCCAACTTGCAAAGTGCCTCTTAATACAGATGGTGCTAGCATTTATGAAACGATATACTTCTCATTAATATAAATTTTGAGAACTTACAATGGTGTGCATGTTTGTTGACTAATTCGTTACGCAGACGAGCCACATTCTAACAATTTAATTAACTATATTCTGGTCTCGGAAGGACCCCTAGCTATGACATAAACGTAAGATTACTGGCAAGAAAACAAACAAACACATCAAACCCATGGAAACATTGAAGTAGCCTACCTAACCCAAACCCAATTCATTATGCACACAACACGATTACCTCGGGATTACATTCTCAAAATCTAATTAACTATATTCTTACTCTCCTTTCTATTTATTTATTCAAACTGTCGTTCGCATTTTAACTTTCCAGCTAGCGCATAGTCACGGCCCACCAAGGAGTAGTCTCCTTTTCCGTCGCTCGAGGTTTCCACTTCTGCATATACAGGAACAAAACACGAGGGGACATGTTAAAACGGATTTTTACGTCCAGTGAAGACGACCTCACCTATTCCTCCATATTAGTAAAAATATAGTGAAGACAACCTCACCAGCGGGGACACACAAACTGTATCATATTTCTCCATATTAGTAAACTTCGTAAATAAATATGAAAAAAACATTAGTGGGATGACCTCCAACATATGCTCATAGATACCGGCATTGAAAATATCATTTTATTAAAGAGAATTATTTTGAGGTGAAAACCATTAAAAATAAACCATAGGGTAATAAAAAAAATGCGTCGCTAAAGTACGAAAAAGCTATGGGTAAAATGCGTTGCTAAAGTACGGAAAAGACCTGCCGGTTGGTGTTCTGTTTGCCGGGTCCTGGTTCCTCTCGGCAAATTGCTGGGTACCGGTTGCTCTTGGCACACTGCATAAATCTTGCTGGAGAATTTCTATCAGCTGAATTCCCTGAAATAGGAGCTCCAAGTTAAGCAGTGAAGCGAGTTTGACATGTTTGTCGATATCTGAAATTAGCCTGGTGATCTGCTTGCTCTCTTTATAACCACGAATAACGTTCCACCATGGTACAACGACACCCGATATTTTCTCTGCTTGGTCGATACGTTTATGTAGGTTGGTTAACACACCGGTGTGTTAATCTATGATCTATTTGTGTGAGAGGTTTCTCAAGGTGATCAATCTTTTGGAAGTATCCTATGATAGTCGAACATGGTACTAGTGCTCAAGTCTCAGGTTCAATTCCCCCAAGTTATGTTGGAGGGGGGGTGTTTGGAGTATCGGTTGAATAACTGTCACACCTCTGAATATAATGTGGACTAACCACCACACTGGGATAATGGGATTCAAACTTTGTACCACTTGCACTTTACTCGAAGTAGATGCCACCTTGTATTGTCAACTTGTTGGTATTCTCTTATACTTGACTCATACCCATCATGGTATTTCCTTTGCTATTGGTCTTGTTTCCCGCTATATGAAAATACCCCATGAAATCCATTAGAAAGCAGCAAAAACGATACTTTGATATGTTTAGGGTACAATTCCGTTTGGGATTCATTACAGTCCAGGGGGGACTCCTTTGTTGGTTGGTTTCACTTAATCATATTGGGCCGACGATATTGATGATAAGAAGTCTACTCTAGGTTACGTTTTCAATCTTGGTTCTAGACCTATCACTTGGGATTGTAAGAAACAAGAAGCTCTTGCTCTTTCTTTAGTAGAAGCAGAGTATCGATCCATTGTTAATGCCATCCAGGAAGCTTTGTGGCTTTGACAGATCCTTTCAGAGTTTGGATTCGAGCAGAAGCATCTTACTACACTTTAGTGCGAAAATCATAGTGCCATCAAGCTCGCCAAAGATCTAGTTCAACATTAGCGCAAAAAACACATTGAGATACATATGCACTTCACCATAAAGCTTGTTCATGATCGCATTCTCAAAGTGCTCTTTTTCCCTACAAATGATCAAGTTGCAGACATCTTCATAAAGTCTCTTACAAAAGCAAAGTTTTCTAAACTTCGATCTATGTTAGGAGTTCAGGAAGTTGTCTTTAAGGGGGCATACGCTCTAATGCCTCCTTCCTTCTCCTATAGTGTCACTTTTGTAAGTCCTTCAATCCTATACCAAGTTGTTTTTATCTGGGTATGTTAGGATATTTAGACACTTAGGAGTTAGTTAAGATCAACTTGTCTTAATATATTTGTTAGGTAAAGTGTGTTTATTTAGTATGCATTTGTATATATATAATCCGATGGTCACGATATGATATTCACATAAGGTGATCCAACGATTCTTTTTCTCCTCGACCTTAGTGACTATTGATCCATGGCTTAACACCCTATTGGTCCATGATCTCTATTTAAAGAGTGATCAGTCCCAGTTTTGGTAAGTATATACCATATTCTAAGCACAACAAGGGGAAAAAGGAGCATTGATTAAGGAATGGTTAACACAGTTTGAGGTTATTATACACGTTTAACAAAAGAATGTTGATGATTGAAAGTGATTCACCTTCTTCTTGTTGATTTACATTAGTTTGCGAATAAAATTATCTAATGTGTGGAATTAGTGCATGAATGCTCACTATAGGAAAAAGGAATAACAACTAAATACCAATGATAAATAAAGATTAGTGTTGATGATTTCAGAGGTTAATGAGGAGGGATACATAGCCATTTACTAGTACATCGAGACCTCTGAGATTGTGAACACTGTTGATCACTTCCGCAATCATAGGAACGAAGACTCTATTGTGACTGAGATATAGAATTTAGTTTTAGATCTCTTTTATCTATTTAGATCTTGTTTAAAATTGTAATAAATAAGCCCTCAGGCATAGACACGAGGGTTTGACTCTTATCTCTATTTTGAAGACATATCATTTTTTAGTTGTAGTTTATATATTTCATGTGGATTCTGAACAGTTCAGATTTTAATGAAGAACCAGCGTTTGTTACATCTTGTGAGTTTTTTAGTTCTATTTGGATTCCTATACTTTCCTTGGGGAGGGACCCCTCAAGGTAATACAGAAGTCTTATCAACTATGGTTAAGGTAACTTAGATTAGATTTCAATTAGTTTCATTATTTATTACTGCTTTGTTTTCCTGAAGGATTTGATCTTAATGTTTGTAGTTCATTTCATCATCTTCTGTAGTTTTCTGTCAATTCAGTGTTTGCAGCATTTTCCTTCTGTTCTATCATTTCTTGCATTATATACAGTAGATTAGCTAAGAATTATTATTGCATGTAGTTATTTGATAAATGCATTTCCTTCAGTAGTTTCTTATTGATTTGTCATTCCATACGCTTAGATTTATTTGGTGATTGAGTAGTTAGACTAGTGATTGTTGAATTTAAGAGAATACTGTTTGAAAATATTTTCAACTTGTGCATAGATAGTTCATCGATATTTTGATTAAATTCCCTCTTAGCATTTTAGCTAATTACATGCTCTTGATTCTTAGGTGAATAGTTATTTCTTATAGCGTTTCAGTAGATCTGTTTATTTAGTGACTCATACCAATTCCTTCATTTCAGTAATTCATGCATTTTGTTTTAATCTAGTAAACTGCTTCATTTTCCCTTAGAGTAGCATGGAAACTCTTAGTAGTCGCATATATAGTTCCCATCACCTATTAAGTTTGTACATTCCCGGATTGATAATTAAAGTAAGTAGTCATGTTCATAGCGTTTAATCGTTGCTATATCAATGATTCACCACTTTTTGGCACTATTGTCAAGGAGGTGCTAACACTCTAACAAAAAAAAAAATTTAAAAAGGAAAAACCAAAAATTAAAAAAAAATAACCCTTTATAATATGCATGTCTCCACGACAACGAAGGGATGAATTTGGACGCTTCCTACCAAACTAACCTAGTATGAACGGGCCAGTCCCCAAATACTTTATATTTGGCAGCTCTAACAGTTCTGAAGACCATGAAAATTTTGAAAACCCTCTCGCATATTTTGAAAACCCACTTGCAGACTTTGAAAATCATATTGCTAGTGTAAACAATGAATTAGATAACATGGTCAGTGAGGAGAAACCAAAAATATTTGATTTTCCCATCCAAGGAACCAATGATCAAGCTCGGGTGAACAATATAATCCCTACGATCCTACCAAATTTCCATGGTTTAACTTCATAGGACCTGGATATTTTTTTACTCAAGTTTGAAGTAGTCTGTAGAACCTATGACTACTCCTCAGATGTTCAGAAACTTAAACTATTCCCTTCCACTTTGAAATATCTAACATTGAGATGGTTTATCAGCCTAGAATGGAAGAGCATCTTCTCATGGGATCAAATGAAACAAACCTTTTTAGATAAATACATGGATTACTATAAATACAAGGATACCAGAGATGAAATCTTTAGGATACAATGAGGATAAAAGGAGTTTGTAGAGGACTATGAAGAAAGGTTTCAATGGAGCTACAAGAGAGCCCATAACTGCACCTTGGATGAGGAATCCTTGAATTTGGTACTCCTTCGAGGAGTATGGGACAACCAGATGGAAATACTAAACCTTATAGCCGATGGGTACATATTCCAACAAGACTATGAGGAGATTAAGCATATCTTAAAAAACTACTCTAGGTTTGTTAGTAAGAAAGGGGAAAATAATAGGAGCACTCTTTTCCCTCCAACTAAGTCAAAAACATCAACTCTTACCAAATCTGACTTAGAAGTCCTACTAGATTATATGAAAACATATATTATGCAATCCCTTGCCATGCAGCTAGATGTGATGCAACTTAAGAGGAAACAAGAAGAGGTTGTGCATGCATTGTTGTCTTTTGTCCTAAATGCAAAAAAAAACATGAAAAAAGGTCAAAGCCCATTAAACGTAGTATACATATGTGGCCTATGTGTAGAAAACCATTCAACATATAGGTCCCCACTACTTCCTCCATGCAAATCAGCAATGCAATACCAAGGGTCAGGGGACCCAATGAAACAATTATATTTTGTCAATCAAAAGAGACCTGGTTTCTCTCGGCCATTCCAACAAAACAAACATCCCTAGGTTCCTCCATATGGGAACCCATATCAGTCCCCTTACTAGCCTCAGATGGGTCAGCAATCTTGGCCAATGCAATCCCAAAACCCTTGGAAGACTGCTCAAAATCAGTATCACCAACCTCCATTTTATCCTCAACCGTCTCAGCCTTACCACCAATACCATTAGAACCAACAATATCTTGTTAATTTTCCACAGCCAAACTAGAATCAACACCCTTCCTCATTTGGTTGAAGACCTTAGCAGCTCCAAGATGCTCTGATGCCTCCATAACCACCACCAAGGCCACCTCAAATGCCAAACAACCTACTCCAAATCCCAACAATAGCACGAAATTCCAACCCGTATATACTAATGAGATGGTTAACATTCAAACCTATGTTGTAGACACTCTAGATCTACATAATGTGAATTTACGATCAAGAAGGGTAGTACAGGACCCTGTGCCACCTATTGTCATGGATAATCCACAAGATCAAAATACGTTTCCAACACATTTGGACACACGTGTGGGAGAAAACATTGACCAAAATATTTAACCACACACCCTGCAAAACCCTCCATTTCCTAAAAGACTGAGACATAATATTGATGTTCAACCAGAGAGTGTTATTATAAATGAACTTAAACATAAGAATATACAAATTCCACTTCTCCAAACAATTAGAGAAGTACCAATATGTAATAAGTTCATTAAAGATACATGTATCAAAAGGCCTAGAAGAAGAAAGAAAGACCCCCCCACGATAAATGTTATAGGGCAATCGGAAAACCTAATGTTGGGGAAGGTCATCAATCCCAAATATTTGGACATAGGCAGTCTACAGTTAATGTATACATCAATCAAACTTTGATACCAAATACACTCATAGATTTAGGGGAAAAAATCAATGTAACAACTCAGGACACAGTGACAACCTTAAAAATGGCTTCATTACTAAGGCCTACACCAATAGTGCTACAGCTAGCAGAAACCTCAACTATGCGACTAGAAGGAATCCTCTAGGACATCATTGTAACTATCAACTCATGGGAATACCCTACTGACTTCATTGTCCTAGAGGATAAAACCAAGCTAAGTGGTTATCTCCTTATCCTCGGCAGACCTTGACTAGATACAATAGATGCCTACATTGGCTACAAAGTAGGGGATATGGCCATTACAATTACAATCAAACCATTTTCCTAGTTCGTAGCATAAACACAACTCTTGCACTCAGGAATGAGGATGATGACACAATTTTATCTAATTTCTACAAAATATTTATCCTAACGCTAACATACTTGAAGATATTTTTGCAACAGGTGAAGAGGAAGAGATGATAGGGGATCCTAGAGACCCCTATACGCCATGGAAAAGAGTGTTCTATGTGGAACAGAAACGTACAACTGTTAAGATCATGGAGATTCTTCCTAGCAAGACATTTAAAATCAATCAAAACTGTAATGTACTCGCCCGTGGACCCAACTCAAGGAAGGGAACATGATACCATTCTATGGGGATTTTACATGATCTCAGCCCATTCATTAGATTCACAATAATAAAATAAATGTGTGCAGAGGTAAATTCAACAAACATGCACAGCGGTAATAAGAACATCATCCACAGACATTTCTTACGCATTCAGCATATTATAAACAACCATCAAATTATAACATTTCATAGGAAAAACACATAGATAGAAAAACACTTATCTTTGTTGTGCAATTGTTCCAAACAACTAGCTATGTCGCTGCAACGTTCCACCCAACCATAGGTCTCTGCTCAGCCTATATTCTTTCAGCACTCAGAGACCACCCCCGAGCTGGGCATGATATCTACAAGGAAATTGGGGACTCTTAAGCTCAACACAGCCCAAAGCAATGGATACCCAACTCAACCCCAGCATTCTCATGCACCCAAAACTCAGATATGGGCTAGAAAACACAATTTCAACAATGGGACTTAGAGCTAGATGGACATGGGATTTCCCCAAAACATAGGCACACCAAAAACGGATTTGTGAGAAGGAAAATCGACCATAGGGAAGAAAACAATTTCTCCCACAGATATACAAGCAATCAGTGAGCCAAAACAACCTCTATGGTCCCCAAATCGATCTCCCTTTATTCCCCACTATTATACAACACAAAAATGCCCTTCCCAGCTAGGAGAATGAAGGAAACACAACAAAACCATGGAGGAAAACACCCAAGTAGCCCCAAACTCGTGAGAGAGAAAAACTTATTGGTGAATAATGGATTGGGGGGCAATTTCGTGGCTCTTTTCTTGCCCAAGAATCCAAACACGAAATTCTAGGAAGGGTGGCTTGCCCATACTCGAATTTGGACAGCCATACCTCTCCATTCCCCAAGGCATTAACTTCCTCAACCAACTCTTGGAGGAATTAAATGATTGGGTAGAAAGTCAGCATTGGTAGTTGAGGGTTGATGGGTTCTCTCATTGACACTTGGCTTGACTTGATTGGCTCAAGGGTTTGAATATTTCCCTCCCAATTCCTTGTAAACATCATGCCCCCATCTCTTGTTGCATTGCATAGCTAGTTGTGGGCACTTATATATTAAAATGCATATTTACAATTCCCATGGTTCACTAGCACATGGGTAGCATAATATCCAATACTTCCCTCTTCAAGGTTGAACGTTCACTAGCGGGGCCTTGGCCTTGAGCTCCACGCTAGGAATCATACATAATATGCATACAATATTTACATTATAGCCCAAAATATTACAAGGGTCAAAATAGGGACATTACAAAAACCTAGAGGTAGATCAAGAAAAATGACTAATTAAAATCCTTACAGAATGAAGTGCAACCTTTGCTTGGAGTTATACATATCTGAAGGGGATACATCCGGACATATGTAAACAACACATTTACATAAAAGAAGATGTCGTTCCCATAAGGAAACCGTAGAGAAGGATGAATCTAGCTTATTAACTTTAGGAATGGGTACCTAATTGGGGTAGCTAAACCAGAAGTATACTTTAATTATCGACCAGGGAGCGTACAAACTTGAGAGGTACTCAGCACTGTATGTGCACTATGAGAGGATCTTTGTCATTCTAAGTGTTCTAAAGAATGTTCTAGAGAAGCAGGAAATATTAATCTATGAAAACTAGAAAGCATAAAGATGAAAGTATGTAAATCTATTCTACTGAATCAAATGTTGAAAGCTGGTACATCTATCTTATAAGATTGAATGTTGAAAGCAATTAAATCCTATTTTATCAAATTGAAATGCTGAAAGCAAATAACATCTATCTTATAAAATTGAATGCTGAAAACAATTAAATCCTATTTTATCATATTGAAATGTTGAAAGCAAATAACATCTATCTTATAAAATTGAATGCTGAAAACAATTAAATCCTATTTTATCATATTGAAATGCTGAAAACAATGAAATCCTATTTTATCAAATTGAATTTTGAAAATTGACAAATCGATTCTATTAAATTGAATGCTGAAAATTATTAAATCTATTCGATTAAATCGAGAAAAAGGAACCATGCATAACTCTGATTTTAAAAGCTTGAATCTAATCTAAAAACGTAGAGGTCCATTCGATCAGTAATCATGAATTATTATCTTAGAAGCATGAAAACATAGATCTGGTCTTTTTCTGGAAATGCTGTAAAAACGTGGAAATTAAAATATGAAATTCGCCTATGCAGATGGCATGTACAGGACTACAGACAGTGTGTTACCAAACTACAGATGCAGTGTTATCGGACTACGGAAAAGAAGTGGCTATGCTAAAATCGAAATCTGATATTTTAACTGAATGCTGAAATTGATTCACACAAAATGATAACATAAGTAACTAATAGAATGCATGAGAAATCCCTTAAACCAAAGCACGAAACTCATTATCTATGTATTGAGGGGGCCCTCCCCAACATGTATTTTTGGAGGGAAATAAGCTTATAAACTCATGAGATTAATAGAATGTTGGTCTTTCATTATCAGTTCATAAATCCAGGTTACAGAAACTGTAAAACGAAAAATGTCTTAACTACAAAAATGCTGAAGATTGTTTTTCAGAAATGTCTCCAAACCCCCTGCTACCCAAGGGGTCCCTATTTATCATTACTTCTAACCTATCTCTACATAGAAAATAACGATCCTGTTCAACAGGATTATTTTCTATAAATCGGGAGGAAATGGGATCGTTGTGTCTCCTGCAATCTTCAGTTTGGAGCTTGGTCACTTGATATTCTTCCATGTCACCTGTGCCCTGTCACACATGTCTTTATTCAAATGATTAGTAATTAGAAATGCTAAAACATAAGAAAATATAATCTCTAAATTCCTTTATTTAATCATCAACCAAAATGCATTCTCTCGTACAAAAGAGGTGCTTTCTTATCCTTTCTTTGGTTATGTGTGGCATAAAAGGAGTCCATGGAGTACCTATATTCTGAACTCATCATCTCCCCCGGACTTGAAGATGTCACCCATCCTTGGGTGACACATCTTGCTCCATGATGGCCTCCCTAATATCCCAAGCAACAACTCTAGGAGCCCCTGGCTATCTATAGTATCCTTGGCTCAGTTCTTCTTTGGACCATGCTCTCTTTTCCTCATCTTCATCAATTTTTTCCTTAATAGCCAGAGGAAGAAAGAAAGGTGGGATTAATTTCATTCCTATCCATCTGAATTGGTTCTTTATTAAGGACTCCGTGTACAACCTTGCTCTGGTGAGTGCGACTTCCAACCTAAAGGTGGAGTGAGGCTCCCACTTTTTCAAGTCCTTTGTGATTTTTCTCCACCTCTCACCGATAGCTTCCTGAACTTCGTTGTAGGTGCTTTGGGTGGTGTTGTCAAAATGTGAGATTGCTTCCCACTACTTTTCGAGAAGTATGGGAATCAAATCCTCATCGGAGGTTATAGCTAAGTGGTCCTAAATTACCTTCTCGGGATGTGTAGCTTCAGCCCTGATCCATAGTGGGTTCTTCCATTCTTCTACATGGTAGAGATGAACATCCTGGGCTCTTTCTATTTCATGATTCATCCTAGAGCATAATGCCCTTACTTGGAAGTCACCCATGTATGGGTTCGGTGACCAATTGGGTGAGTTCAGTACCACAAAATTATGCAGGAAGAATTCACATAAACGATCTTTTTCTAACTCAGTGCAAGCTAGGGAGGTGTCTGCAAACTACTTAGGAGTGGTTAAATCCAAGGGTAAACCCTGCTTCAACCTCTGCAATTGGAACCAACCCCATTTTTATTTAGGTAGACTATGTAGACTCTCGATGGCGGCCTGAACCCAAGTATTTCTTCATAAATCTTGGCAATGATGGCTAAAGTGTCTTCCAACAGTAGGATTTTCTGGTCTTTCTGGGTCAACTCCTCCTGGGCTTGTCCCAATTTTTCTTTCAGTGCCAAATTCTGCTACTCTATCAGCTTTAGTTCACCTGCGTGCTGCATTTTTAATATTTGGGTCTTTTCGTGCATGAATGGTGGCAATGTCGGTGAAACGGGCTGGCTTCTGTGGAATGCGCTTCGATTTTTAAAGTGGACAGCTCCTCTTTGACCTTTTCCAGCTCGTTCAATGCTTCATTCAGTTGCTCATTCTTTTCAGTGTTCATTTTCTCATCCCCAAAGTCTTGCTGGAAGGTGTCTTCTTCAATAGGTGTAAAATGATCTTCCTGTCCTACCCCGTTATCTTCAGAGTCCGACATGTCCTGTATTATGGGTCTCATTTCTTTTTCTTTCTTTTTCATCAACTTGGCTCTGGTCTGCTGTGCCAACCTCCCGCTTTGGTGCTTCGACCTTTTCTTGCCAGTAGGTTTCCTTGAGGTTTTCTAGTGGGAGGTATCCCTAGAGTGCTTTATTTTGATAAGAGTCTCAACCATCACCTCGTTATCACTGTCACTGTCTAGGTTGATTTTTCGTTTGGCTCCTGGAGCAGTGGTAGAATTTTCCTCCTTTGGTCCCGAGGCAGGGGTTGTGCCTTTCATTCTTTGAACATCATCAGTCGACACCAGGACGAATTTCTCCCATGAGAGTTCTAGGATTTGAACCTTCAACTCTTCATAAATAATTAACTTGATTAGTTTGTGGTGAGCCAACGCGTCCTCCTTTCCTTGCACTACCTTCTTGCTCATCTCCCAGAGGGACTGCAGAAGGTAGAAGGGGATACCGATGTTGTTGTTCGTACTGATATGGCCCCTGTTCCTTAGGAGGTCCAAAATTTTGAAGTGAGAAGTGGGAATGTAGTTGATCCTTTTCGTGCATGTGATATATCTCATGACGACGGTAGCCACCTCGTCCCATGGTCTATGCATAGTGTCTCTTTTAACACCATTCTTATCTTCTTTGTAGCTCTCACCCTGTCCAAAGAAGGTTTCTTTTGCCCTCAGGTTGGCTTCTTTGTCATCCCTTCCCCAATGCAGCCCCATGGGAAAGCCTGTATATTTTTCAATTGACTCCTCATCTAATTTGATGCGCAACCCCCTTACCCGAGTAACATATTGCTCCTCCTTTAAATTTTTCAAGTTTCGGGCAAACTCTAAGGCTACTTCCATGTCATATCCCCTTAGGCCAGTAATAAATGGCATCCATTCTGTTGTGCGGAGGATGGTCAATACCTGAGGTTTTTCATAAATGGGTGTATGGTCGTCCGACTCACTTTTCTTAAATACTTTTGTCATTTCTGTAATTGATGAATAGCATCAAACCACAAAACTTGGGGGTGAATGACTTACTTGCCTGCCTAGGATCGATCGATGGTCTGTTTTCTGAGTGTCAATTTCTTCCCTCTATATCCTCCCTTCCTCAGAATACTTGTATCGCCCGCTGGATCTTCTTACTTATCCCTTTCTATCTTATTTGCTTAATTTATGCATTCATTCTCATCATTACAAAAACTCTTGTTGGTGCCTTGATTATCAAAGGATATAGCGGCGAGATATGGAGGTCGTCATTTCCTTGACATGGATGAGGTAAGTCATCATGACTCAGTAAGGTTACTTGTGGTCATTCATCATTTATTCAGCAGGGATACTCTGAACCGTGCCGCCGAACTTACTTGAGAGTTGTCCTCAGCCGAAAAATAGTAGTTTTTATAAGGAGAATGATTTGATTGAAAATACAAACAAAGAATTTAGTGATTACCTTTTATGCTTAGCATACCTTAGTGGATGATGTGGGCTTATTCGTATGGGCGTAGGGTTCCGTAGTAGGTTGTGTCTTTGTCTGTGGTTATTTTGGGCATATCAGTAGTTATGCTTCTTATTATTCTCTGCTGTTGGCTCGCTTGATTTTTGCCATTTGCTTGCCTAATTTTCTGTGTTGGCTTGCTTGATTTGACCTTTGATTTTGTTGAATCTTTCTCTTTGTTGATTTTTCTGGCTGAGTTGATTTTTTCGTTTTCTTGGATGATTTTTGTGCTGGCTCGATTGATTGGATATTTGATTTTTTTACTATTGCTTCTTGATGCTTGTTTGTGGCTCGCTTGAGATTTCTTCTTGTCCGATTTTGCTTCTTTGCTGGCTCTCTTGATTTGGCCTGCTTTGCTTCAATTTGATTTTCAATTGTGTAGCTGCTGGCTTTTTTTATGTTTTTTTTTTCTTTTTTTTCTTTTTTTCATGTGTTCCTTTCTTTTCTTTTTTTCATGTTTTCCTTTCTTTTCTTTTTTTTCTTTTTTTCTTTTCTTTTTCATTTTTTTCATTTTTTTTTATATATATTTTTAACAATAATCAGCAATTATCTATGTCCTCTATCAGCATTAGATTTTTCTGATAGAGTGTTTGTGTGAACTCCTCCCTGGACTGTGGTTTCTTATATAATTTGAGTCTATGTCCATTCACCAACATGGAGAATTATGTTTCATCTATTGTTGTGATTTTGACTGCTCCATTGTTATAAATTGTGTCAATGATGTAGGGTCCGAGCCATCTGGTGGGAGTTTTCCTTGAAAATTTTGAAACCTGGAATCATATATTAGTGCCCAATCACCTTCTTTGAATTTCTTTTTTTTGATGTTCTTTTCATGCCATTTCTTTCTCTACTGCTGGATAATTTCGGTGTGGGCGAGGGCTTGTTGGCGGTGCTCATCCAGCTGGTTTAGCTGGAGCATACGTTCTTCTTGTATTTCTGAAAGTTGCATGTTTAATCTGGCTGCAATTCTCAATGTCTTGATTTCAAATTCAGTGGGGAGCATTATTTTCTTTCCATATACCAATTCATATGGGGTAAAGCCTACTGTTGTTTTCCATGGTGTGCTATAAGCCCAGACTGCTTCACTTAATCTGTTTTCCCAATCCCTTTTATGTAGTTGCATTGTTTTTGTCAACATTCTTTCAAGTTCTTTGTTTGTAACCTCGGCTTGACCATTAGCTTGTGGGTGGTAGGATGAGGACCTTCGACGTTTAACATTGTTTCTTCGAAGTAGGTCCTCAATGAGGTTGGACGTAAACTGCTTTCCTTGGTCAAAGACTAACTCTCTTGGAACTCCAAATCTGTGGAAGATTTGTTCTGAAAAGAATTTTGCTACATTTGTTTCATTTGCTGCTGCAAGTGCTTCCACTTCTGCCCATTTTGTAAGGTAGTCAGTGCATACTAAGATGTAGCTTTTATGATTTGATAAGGGATTAAATGGACCAACAAAGTCAAATCCCCACTTTTCAAATGCTTCCAAAGATATTTGGGGGGGCTTAAGGCATCCTCCATCATCCAACACGAGGAACACTCAAATGGTATGAGCTGATGTGGAGTAGTACAAGTAACAAGACTGACACTAGGATGGACGAAACATGAGTTCAAAGGAAACTGCAGAATGGTTGACACAGGCTATATCCTTGAACAGTAAGCACGACACAAAGTGACTTAGGCAGTTTTCAACATGATGGGAAAGTGATATAAGCCCGCAATGTAGGAGACATTAGCAGACCCTCCATATGGTTGGAAGAATAACCAACCGGGGGAGTAAACAACTCGGAGATCAGGTTCACCCTAAGGTCAAAAACTAAACCCAACTAAAATGATAGACTCAAATAAGTGTTGTGCTCAAGGATAGGACTAACTGAACTGCCTTTGAAACTGCAAGATGTGATATACCCTTCTTATCCCTTATTCTTTTTAGATAAAAGAATACATTTCTTGTTGTTTTAATGAGTCCAAGAAAGAATGAAAACTCAATATATACAACCATGTAAAAATTTTAACGAGCCCATGGGAGGAAGACTCGGGACCTTCTTCATTGTTTACAGAGTTCGAAGAAGAGATAGAAGAATACTCTATAATACTGATCTCTGGATTTTAATATCGAGCCGAGATCTGTTCTTACTCGCCAGTGTTTTCAATTTTAAGGAGTCTGAAAAACTTAAACAATAACTCCATACACCTACTCGTGGATTTTAATATCGAGCCCAAGTAGGTTAATGCTCGCCGGTGTTTTCCTGTTTATAGAGTTTGAAAAACTTAAACAATCCTCTATTTACCCTCTCGTGGATTTCACATCGAGCCCGAGTAGGTGAATGCTGTCTTGGTGTTTTCATGTTTCGAGAGCCTGAGAACCCTAAAGAAGGCTCCAAAAGGTCCTTTTTCGTAAATTTAGTCCCCTCCCCCGAAAAAAGTATAAAACAATGGAAGAAGAACTCTTCTAGCCACGGATGACTAGAGTATTCCTTTTTCGTAAGTAATCCACAAAAGTCTGGAAAAGGGTTAAACTTATACTTAAGCAGATGGGCCTTCAATTCCTTTTAACAAGCTTGAAGAGGACAAGTCTGCTCGGCAATATTGTTTAGGTTTCAATAGTCCAAAAAATAGCTTAAAATGACTTTAAAGACAGCTTCTAGGATCATGATCCATTACCTGCTAAAGACTAGGATCTCAACAACCAAATTAGTATTAATGACAAAAAATCTTCAATGACATAAAATTTCAACTATAAAGTACTGAAAATGATCTGTCGGTAAATAAATTAAGTCATAATAGATTGATGCTACGAAAATCTAGTGAAAATTTGAGAGACATAGGTTGAAATCATTCTACCAACATTTGTAGGTATTAAATAGAACATTTTTATGCAATTTGAAACTATAGACTTTTCACAAAAGTGGGTAAAAAATCAAATTCAAATTCATATATGTAATTTCAACTTGAAAACTCAAATATCACATTTGGAATTGTAGGGCAAGTTTTGGAGCAAACCCTTGATCTTCATCCATTCATAGCGATCAAATCGGGAAACCATTCGACCTCTTTCCTCCACCAAGTAAGTTATTTTCATCCCAACATGCATTTTGATGCTTTATTTATCATTTTTTAAGCTTAAAAATCATTTTGGAACCATGCTCAACTCATGAAGTGCGTGTGCGCTATTGTCTAAGAAGGAAAGTAGGGCATACTGGTGTTAAGATTCAATATGATAAGACATAAAATAGAAGCATTACATTCCATTTCACAATAATAGCATATACAGGATCACTGAAGAAAAAGCAAGCACAGCATAAACACAAGAGACACAGATTTATCCTAGGAAACCCTCATGGGGTAGAAAACCCAGCAAAGCTTCCTCAGTATAGATGACCAGCAATATACAAAGATGCAAACCAAAGACATGATCTCCTCCTCCACCATAGCAGACCTCTCCTCCACAAGTGCGCTACATTCTGAGTGAGGGAAGTGTGTCAAATGAGGAACACACCTCCTCTATTTATACACATCTCTGACTTGTACTTTATATTAACTAGGTCGGTCCCAACTTTACCACTGGGTTAAACACCCCACTACAACTGACTGGGCCGACCCCACTAGGGTGGTCTAACAACCCTTTGACCCACATAACACATATAGAGCCGACCCCCACTAGGGAAGTCTAATAACCCAAGTTACCACATTCTGACGGAGGAATAAACATCTCCGTCTATACAATAAGATCTCTACGGAGGAATGAAACATCTCCAGAATAATAAAGTACAAATATAATATTCTTTGAAGTTACAATATTTCAACACTCCCCCTTAACGAGAAGGATATTATAACAGCATCTGCACGAGCAAGGAGTCATCAACATCATACATGACACATCTATAAATCATTGGAAGCTTTCTCAACATCATCAGTAACTCAAGCAGTTACTGGAACATCTTCAATACTGGAACATCAACATCTTCAGTACTGAGTCTTTATCTTGAACAGCTACAGCAACATCCACATCTAGATCCTCATGATCATCAGCATCGTCATCACATGATCATCAGCATCATCATCACACGATCATCAGCATTGTCATCATACGATCATCAACATCGTCATCACACGATCATCAGCATCGTCATCTAGACCATCACGATCATCAGCATCGTCATCACACGATCATCAGCATCGTCATCACACGATCATCAGCGTCATCATCTAGACCATCACGATCAACAGTATCGTCATCTAGACCATCACGATCAGCAACATTGTCATCTAGATCATCATGATCAACAACATCGTCATCTAGACCATCACGATCAGTAGCATCGTCATCTAGATCATTAGGACAAGTATCCACACCAATACAAGTATACATCATCAATACAAGTATCCACACCAATACAAGTATACATCATTAATACAAGTATCCTCATCAATACAAGTATAAACATCATCAATACAAGTATCCTCATCAATATAAGTGTACATATCATCAATACAAGTATCCTCATCAATACAAGTATACACAATAGCAGCATACCCTTCAACACACATGATCCAATTACAGGATGATCAATCCCTCTCAATTTAAGACATCTCTCATGTCTATGGACTATGCAATCCAGATCAACTTACAGGATGATCAATCCTTATCCTTTTAAGACACCTCACCATGTCTAGGGATGATGCAATCCCGAATCAACTTACAGGATGATTAGTCCTTATCACTTTAAGACACCTTACCATGTCTAGGGACGATGCAATCCCAATCTACTTACACGATGATTAGTCCTTATCACTTTAATACACCTCACCATGTCTAGGGACGATGCAATCCCAATCTACTTACAGGATGATTAGTCCTTATCACTTTAATACACCTCACCATGTCTAGGGACGATGCAATCCCAATCTACTTACAGGATGATTAGTCCTTATCACTTTAAGACACCTCACCATGTCTAGGGACGATGCAATCCCAATCTACTTACAGGATGATTAGTCCTTATCACTTTAAGACACCTCACCATGTCTAGGGACGATGCAATCCCAATCTACTTACAGGATGATTAGTCCTTATCACTTTAAGACACCTCACCATGTCTAGGGACGATGCAATCCCAATCTACTTACAGGATTATTAGTCCTTATCACTTTAAGACACCTCACCATGTCTAGGGACGATGCAATCCCAATCTACTTACAGGATGATTAGTCCTTATCACTTTAAGACACCTCACCATGTCTAGGGACGATGCAATCCCAATCTACTTACAGGATGATTAGTCCTTATCACTTTAAGACACCTCACCATGTCTAGGGACGATGCAATCCCAATCTACTTACAGGATGATTAGTCCTTATCACTTTAAGACACCTCACCATGTCTAGGGACGATGCAATCCCGAATCAACTTACAGGATGATTAGTCCTTATCACTTTAAGACACCTCACCATGTCTAGGGACGATGCAATCCTAATCTACTTACAGGATGATTAATCCTTATCACTTTAAGACACCTCACCATGTCTAGGGACGATGCAATCCCAATTTACTTACAGGATGATTAATCCTTATCACTTTAGGACATAAGTCCAAGGACGATGCAATCCTGATCCACTTACGGGATGATCAATCCCTATCACTTTAGGACATAAGTCCAAGGACGATGCAATCCTGATCCACTTACGAGATGATCAATCCCTATCACTTTAGTACATAAGTCCAAGGATGATGCAATCCTGATCCACTTACGGGATGATCAATCCCTATCACTTTAGGAAATAAGTCCAAGGATGATGCAATCCTATCACGTACATTTTGAACCAAACGCTCAGGGACGATGCAGTCCTATCACGTCCACTAGGGACCACTTTCTTGGAGACATATGTCTACGCATCTCTTTTAGGACATGTGTCCATGGATGATACAATCCCCTCGTCCACTAAGGACCACATTCTCGGAGACATCTGTCTACGGATCACTTTAGAACTGAAGTCCAGGGATGATACAATCCTCTCGTCCACTAGGGACCACATTCTCATAGACATCTGTCTACGGATCAATTTAGAACATGTGTTCAAGGATGATGCAATCCCTCTCATCCACTAGGGACCACATTCTCGGAGACATCTATCTACGGATCACTTTAGAACTGAAGTCTAGGGATGATACAATCCTCTCATCCACTAGGGACCACATTCTCGGAGACATCTGTCTATGGATCAATTTAGAACATGTGTTCAAGGATGATGCAATCCCTCTTCTTTCTCGGAGACATATGTCTACGAATCTTTTTAAAACATGTGTTCAAGGATGATGCAATCCCTCTCGTCCACTAGGGACCACATTCTCAGAGACATCTGTCTACGGATCACTTTAGAACTGAAGTCCAGGGATGATACAATCCTCTCGTCCACTAGGGACCACATTCTCGGAGACATCTGTCTACGGATCAATTTAGAACATGTGTTCAAGGATGATGCAATCCCATCATCAACTTAGACCCTGTCTAAGGACCATCCACCAACCTCTCTGTCGTCATCACCAATATAGGTATCCACATCATCGACCTCACTGTCAATGCAGGCAATCTCATCATAAGTGACCACATCACTCCCCCTTTCGAGGAGGGTCCTTCTGAACTACACCAAGCTTGTCTCGGAAATATTCAAACTTTACTTGAGATAGAGGTTTGGTTAGTACATCGGTAACTTGTTACAAATTCGAACTTTATAGTTCCTTTTTGCACCATATCTTGTTAGATCCCTATGTTCTTTGGCTTATCATGGAACACTGGATTCTTTGTCATCTTGATACAACTCTATTTGTCACATAGGATCACAGTTGGTTCTATCTCTAAGTCAAACAATCCTGAATCCAAACTTCTTCACAACTAGCAGAGCAAGCAGCCATATATTCTGCTTGTGCTGAGTCACACTAGACTGCTTCCAGCTAAACCACGAGATCATGGCTGATCCCAGACAATAACATCCTCTCGATGTGTTGTTCCTGTCTGATACACTTTCTTCCCAATCAACATCTGAGTAGCCATCTGAAGTCATGATCTCCAAGATAGCATAGATCAAAGTCTATCGTATCCTTTAGGTGCCTCATCACATGCTTTGCAACTATCAGGTGAACACATCTAGTTTCCACTATATATTGACTCAAGGTGTTCACAGCAAAGCATATATCTAACCTAGTATATGTTAGATACATCAATGACCCAATAATTTGACTGTACAGAGTTATATCCACTAACTCTGATGAGTCATCCCCTAATAGCTTCAAGTTGGAATCCATAAGAGTGACCATTCCAACACCTCAAGTCCTTTTAATATTTCTCGGCATACTTTCCCTGGTTGAGAAATATTCCTTCTGATCCTTGCCATACTTCCAGACCTAGGAAGTAATGCATCAATATGAGATCTTCATTTTCATTTCTGCAGCCATCTCGTCAGATGGGTCTACAGATATAAGCCTCAACATCATTCGAACTTTGTGGTGAGTTCCTTCTTGCATCTAGTTCATCTGTGTATAGAAACCATATTCAACCTTGTATCAAAGGTTGTGATCCACATCACCCATGATGATCATTAAGCTCATCAATTGACTATCGATCCTGGGTACCCATATAGAACCTAATTCACACTTCTTCTTTAATTTCACCATTAAGAGAATGGTCTTATCTAGCCACTTGGAGCAAACATCCCGTCATGATTCTCTTCTTCTTTCTAAGAGAATCTTCTAGCCACGAGCCTTCTATATTTTGTTTGATTTGTAAATATTCTTGTTGAACATCCATCACTTGTTCGGTGTTCATCATTCTTCATGATCTTTCCTACAAATCAAAATTAAGTACATGATTAGTAATGCTTCATAATCATGAAATCATGTTGACATGATAACCTATTATGCATACAGATATCATTTACATAGTTATGCAACTATCTTGACCAATACTTTGACACAACACTTCTCCATATCCTGTATGCATACAGTGGCTATCTAGATGCCTTCCATCTCTACCAGAACATACTATCGAGAGTGTGCACAGCTCTCAATATGTCAGCAAAGAGGTTTCATTCTAGACAAGCAACAATGGAATGTTTGTCCAACTTACCAATCATATGCATATTAGTAGTATATTGTTCAATGCTATATGAATGTTTACACTCAACATGATATATTCTAAACATGCATGTAATCTATTACAAGCAATATCATTTACTATTTCAAATAACAATTCAAATACTTATCTTTTATGTTTGTGTGGTTGCCTCCCGCTTGATCTTCTATATGTCTTTTGAACTTATTCATTCTGTACCACTGTGCATGCTCAATTGTCATCCTCATGATCTCATACACAAACATACATTCATTAGTATATTCTCAATACTATCAAAACATTATAATTCTAAATAATCTTGAATATGTATAGTCATGATCATAGATAATAAACAGTAGTATTCAGGGTTTCAAGGAAGTCTTCTTTTACTCATGCATATTCTTGTTTGATCATAGTACTCTTCTGGTTAGTTAAATCATCAATCAAGATAAGAGACATAATATGCATAAACCCTTGATTACTAACTTTGTGAATAAGCATAACCAATCATACCAAGTATACTTATATAAGGGATCCTAATACATGACATAGGAAAACATACCTGGATTAGTATACCTGCTTAGTTATGTCTAACATACCTAATCAATATCTTCTTTGTTCTCTTCAATGGTTTAGAGATCCTATGCTGGAACCTGCATATCTCATAGGTTAAGCATAATAGAACAAAGTCATACATACCTTGCAAGTAGAACTTCCATGTGATCAAATATTATGGATGAGTCTTTGTCTTCATGTTGTCATGGTCATGGAACTTTATTTGTCTTTCGTGACGTACCTGTATCTTGTTAGCAGACAACATCAACCTCATACAACACCACAGTGCATTAGTACAATCATATAACCCTAATCAAGGAATGTCTTCTATCATTCACATGCATTCATACTGTTACTAGGGTGATAAGACAATTCTAACATTAATCAAGATTGTACTAATAAATAATATGAAGACAAACATATTATGAACTTAATCAGGAATCAGATTTCAAGACATACCTGAACCTCCTTAAGTCATACCTATCGAGACTTCTTGTAGTCTTCATATGTAAGGCCTTAGCCTCAACTCCCCCTGAAACTTGATCTGGAGCTTGATTAGGGTTTGCTAGAGAAACCCTAAAAATTCAATCTTTGACTTTCACACTTCTGAATGGATGGAAGGATATGTCTTCTTGAGCTGATCAAACTAGCATACTTCAATTTTGGAATCTCCAAAATTTGACCCCTCAAAATTGCCTTTGAAACTTCTGGATCTTCTGGACAGGATCCCGAACTAGGGTTTGATAAAGCCCACCCTCTTGGCCACTCGAAAGGTTTTATCCAAGGCTCTAAACTCTTATGTTTCTGAGGAGCTTCCAGCTATGGTTACAGACTTCAAAATTTCCAACTTTTGCTGAAGCCCTAATTTTCCATCTTTTTTATCAAGATCCCGAACTGGGGTTTGATCAAGCCCGGTCTTCTACCCAACCAAAAAATTTGATCTTGGTCTCTAAATTTCGATTTTCCTGAGTAGCATTCAGCCGTGGACTCCGATTCCAAAAATTCTAACTTTCTCCGAAACCCTAAATTCCGGAAGCCATGAATGAAGGTGCTCAAAAAATAATTCTGTTTTGACAGAAATATGTACCGGATTGTTTATGTTGTAACTCCAAACTTTTCGATCCAAAGGATCTAAAAAAAAATTCTGTGGTAACCTGACTTGTCATCTTTCCATCCCAATAGGTCTGACCTCAATTGGAGTTTCTGAGAGAGAGGTATGCCAAGTGTCGCAACGTGGCCTGTTTATGAGATAAAATAGGAGAGCAAACTTGTACGGCGTGCCACGTGTCACTGGTTCAACTTCGGCCTCTGAAAACGTTTCCTGAGATAGTAAATTCTGTGTACTACCTGTAACATTTTATGAGATTTCATTTGGAGCTTCCTATCCCTATTTATGACCTTTTTTCCTAGGTCACCTGATTTTGACTGAGATCTGGAAGAGGCAGAAACCCTGACTTGTACTGATCATAAATCACAAAGTACAACGAATCTGAGCGTTTCCTTTGGACACAAGGTACCTGGGGATGTTATCTACGACCTGTAAACTTTACATATCCTGAACCTTCGCAAAAACGGATTTATAGCGAAAGTTCCACAATGACTGGTTTTTGCTATGTAAAACCCAAACCTTCAAATTGTCGCAAGTGAAGCAAGTGTCGTAAGTGCCATACATTGCCTTCCTTCAGGTTAGCTCTAATACCATGTTAAGATTCAATATGATAAGATAGAAAATAGAAGCATTACATTCCATTTCACAATAATAGCATATACAGGATCACTGAAGAAACAACAAGCACAGCATAAACACAAGAGACACAGATTTATCCTGGGAAACCCTCATGGGGTAGAAAACCCAGCAAAGCTTCCTCAGTATAGATGACCAGCAATATACAAAGATGCAAACCAAATACATGATCTCCTCCTCCACCATAGCATACCTCTCCTCCACAAGTGCGCTACATTCTGAGTGAGGGAAGTGTGTCAAATGAGGAACACACCTCCTCTATTTATACACATCTCTGACTTGTACTTTATATTAACTAGGTCGGCCCCAACTCTACCACTGGGTTAAACACCCCACTACAACTGACTGGGCCGACCCCACTAGGGTGGTCTAATAACCCTTTGACCCACATAACACATACAGGGCCGACCCCCACTAGGGAAGTCTAATAACCCAAGTTACCACAATCGGACGGAGGAATAAACATCTCCGGATATACAATAAGGTCTTCAAGGAGGAATGAAACATTTCCAGAATAATAAAGTACAAATATAATATTCTTTGAAGTTACAATATCTCAACAACTGGAGGTGTGCGCTACTCTTTTTCAAGGACATTAGTGCCCAAACGTGACTGTCTTACTTGAAGAGTAGCGCACACCCCTGAAAATGGCTAAAAAGTGTCGAAGACTAAAATGTTGACTTTCTTTTGGCAGGATTATGCTTGTTTGGAGGGAGAGGGAGCATGAAGAGATGGATAGGGTGGCTATGCAAGACCCGGAAACTCTACATGCACTCCGAAGGTGTGGTTTGTTGAAATTCTATAGAACTGAGGGCACTTAACTGCATGCTTCAAAGACTCATTCAGTATTGGGATGCAGATGCCAATGTGTTTAATATCCGGGGAGAGACCTAGACCTCGCCATTGATGACATATACTTCATTACAGGACTCTCTAGGAGGGGAGATCTTGTAAACCTGAAAGGGTCCTCACACAATGTGGGTGCCATGTTCGTACAAGAATACGTGAATGCATACTGTGTGGCGGGGACTGAGAAATCAAGAAGTCAGATTCTTATTTCTACTATTGACAGCCTCCCTTTGAAAGTTATTGTAAGTATGTTAAACCGAATGGGAGGGAGTGCCACACAACACTTAGCCTCAAGGAACTACATGCATATTGGTATCAAATGCCTGCAAGGTCATGTATATGATTGGTGCACTAGTCTCTTAGAAAACATGAAGCTTCAACTCTCGGGGTGTAAGACTGAGAGAATGAAGAACTTTGGATATGAAAGCATTATTTGTACCTTCTTCTTTGAGAGGGTACCTGCTCTTAGCTTGGGCATTCCTTTTCCCCCAGTCATTCCTCGTGAGCCGATATTAGGCCGTTGGGGTGACATTTTTCTCCGCCAGGGTGGTGGTGAAATCCACTTTTGCTATCACACCGATGAATTTTGGGGATGGTGGGAGAGACATGTGCCAGCATTTGAGCAGTTTCCGTATGCTGGTTTAGACTTCCGTCATGATCCAGAGCTGGTACTTCCTCCAGGTGGTGCCTGGGGAGATATAGGTATGTTTATGTTTTGAAAATTATTTAATTTTTTCAATTTAAAGTATATTATTTTTATGATGAGTTTGAATTACTAAAACAAAGTATGATATGCAAATATTGGACCAGTTCGTCCCGAGGGACATCCTACTACTTTCGTGAGGCCAATTGATGTGGGTGCAGCTGATGCTACGCTAGGGGATATATAGAGGAAGATGAGTCGGTTGACTCATGACATTCCCACATATCGCATTGAGTGGATGCCCATTGACATGCAAGAGGATGTAGTTGGTGTGCCCCCAACCTGGATTAGATTGTTGTGGAAGGTAGCCAGGATGGTCATATGCTACCGAGAGGCAGTGGATGCTGATGAGGCCCCACCTTCTCCATAGGAGAAGGATATTTTATGTATATTTTGAGGCCATCGAGCCCAATTTTGTATCTTATGACATGACTCTGTGATAGACTTATGTTCCAAACTCATACTATTTTTTGATACAGTATCGGATATATATACAGTATCGGCTTATATTTACATGTGTGTGTTTAACTTTATGTGTAATGTTTATTTATGGAAGTGTATGATACAAATGCCAATCTAGAACATAATTTGCAAATGAATCAGCTAATGCATTCAAATTTCTTGGAATATGTTGATATGTGATGGAATCAAACTGTCTTTCCAATAATTTAACTCGCAAAAACTGTCGTCGCAAAATAGGATCTCTAATCTGATAAACACCCGTCAACTAAAATACAACTAGTTGCGAATCAAGTCTTACCTCCAAATGTGAAATGCCCTGGATAAGAGAATCCCAAATAAGTTATATGACCGCACTGTACTCAGCTACGTTATTCGTTGTGGGACCCAAACAACCCCCCCCCCTTCGAAGAAACCAGTTGGCCAATTGGTGAGTAAATGACCCAAGCTGCTGAAGCCAACTGTCGGGTGTGGCGACTGGCGCCATCAGCAAATCCTAAAAAGTGTTCAGTCAACATATGAAACACGAAGTGAGAAAACACACATAAGGTCAACAAACGATTACAAGCAAAAACTAGTTCTACAAAATATACAACTATAATACATGAAAAAGCACAAATGCCTAAGCGTAATAATTCTTCAGGTAGATCCCATTTCTAGGCTCGGGCAGCTTATTACCCTCGTAATCTGTTAGCTCATAAGAACCTTTCTTCAGTACCTTTGAGATTATATAAGGACTGAGCCACATGACTTGCTATCCCCTAAAGGTTCCTTGTCCTGATCCCAAAGTAGAACAAGGTCTCCTTCGAGAAAAACCCTAGGTCTGATAGACTTATCGTACTGTCCTTTGACTCATTTCTTATGGATCTCGTTTGCTGTGAGCGCATCACGGCGCTGCCGGTCTAGATGCTCTAAATGTAGAAAACATTCTTCTAGTACTGAAGTTTCTGGTAACAGTTGGACAACCAACTTTAATGAGGGAATCTCGCATTCAATCGGAACGACTGCTTCTATCCCATGCACAAGTTGGAAGGGAGAGAACCTGGTAGCAGTCTTTACATTGCTCGATAATCCCAAAGAGAACGATACAACATGATGTGCCAGTTATTCAGACTGACATTAACGGTTCTTTGTAGAATTGTCTTCAAAGTTTTGTTAACCGCTTCGACCTGACCATTCGCCTGTGGATAGAATGAAGATGAATGCTCCTAACGAAAACCTAGCATGGTATAAAGCTCGGTCATCATGCTGTTCTGAAAATGACGACCGTGATCTATCATGATCACTTTGGGTATTCCGAACCTTGCGATAATCTGATTGAATACGAAATAAGCGGTGGTTTCTCCATCCTCTTTGATAGTAGGCATTTCCTCGTCCCACTTGGTGAAGTAGTCGACGGCAACGATAATATAATGATGGCCTCTAGTCGAACCTGGATTACAAGTCATATAACCAACCCCAAATTTTGTGAAGGGGCCTTCTGTGATCACAGGATGAAGAGGAGATGGATGTGCTCTCATTTTCTGGTGAAAAACTGACATGGACGACAGCGTTTCACAGCTTCCACACAATCTTTAAATATTGTAGGCCAAAAATACCCACCATGTAGTATTTTCTGAGCTGTTTCCAACCCAAAAAGATGACCCCCACAAGCTCCACTGTGAGCATTATTCAATACTGATTCTGCTTCTTCTAAATTCAAACAACGTCGTAAGATGGAGTCTATCCAATGTCTGTACAAAGTATCTGAAATAATGAGATAGTTTTTCACATGAATTTTCAGTTTGCATCGTTCCTCTCTAGAAAAAGTGGTAGGACACCTGAAAGTCTAGAGATATACTAGAATATCCACGTACCATGGGTCAGAGGAGGCAATAAGGAAGATATGTTCATCCGGGAATGATGACTCTTCCTCGATATGCATTAAGTCACTCGGAAATTCTGAAATTAATTCAGCGAACACTAGTGATTTCTTCGACTTGGCAGACTAAAAAACCAAATCAAACTCTTGCAAGATTACAATCCATTTATTGTATTTCCCATCGATGATACGTCGAGTGAGAACATATTGGAAAGGATTGACCTCCGCAATCACAGTAGTGGTTCGTAAAAGGATATAGTGACTAAGCCTATGCACCGCATAGACCGCAACTTTGCTAACTTCTCAATATGTGAATACTTAATCTCAGGAGCTATCAATGTGCACGAAAGATAATAAACGACATGCTCTTAGAGCGTGTCATCCTCCTGAACTAGTACTATGCCAATTGTGTATACGGATGCCACCAGATATAAGAGGAAATCCTTTGTATAATCAGGCGGGCTTAACAAGGGGGCTGATAGTAATGCCTTTTTCAAGGCCTCAAACGATGCTTGAGCAGCCTCATCCCACAAAAAGTAGGTATCTTGTTTAAGTAGTCTCATGAAACCCTTTGTAATTTTGGCATAGTTTATGATAAAACGTCATAGGAAGTTAGACATGCCTTGCAAACTTTGGAGTTGTCTCAAGGTGCGAGGAGGAGGAAGATTTACAATCACCTCAACTTTTAAAGGGTCGACCATTATACCACGACTGGATACAATGAAACCCAGTAATTGTCCAGATTCGACTCAGAATACACACTTATTAGGATTCAATCGAATCTTGTATTGTCTGCACCGTTCAAACACAAGTCTCAAATGAGCTAGATGATCCCGTCTCTTGTGAGATTGCGTCGGGAGGTCATCCAAGTAGGGTTCAACTATGTCCTTGATATCATGAAAAGGGAAGTTCATTGCTTGCTGGAAAGTAGCTCCAGCATTCTTTAAGACAAGCGACATCTTCCGATAGGAAAAGGTTCCCCACGGGAAAATACAAGCTGTTTTATGTTGATCTTCGGGTTTTATTTGAATTTGATTATATCCCGAAAATCCATCCATGAAAGAAAATATATCGTGTCTTGCGCACGCATCTATGATCTGGTCAATAAATGGTGTGGGGTAGTTATCTTTTGGACAAGCTTTGTTCAAATCCTAGAAGTCAATACAGACTCTAATGGTCCCTTGCTTTTTATCAACCAGAACAGGATTTGAAACCCATTCCGGCATGTCGATCGAATAGATAAATCCGACTTTAAGCAATTTTTCAACCTTCGCTTTAATGGCGCCCGCTTTTCGAGGATTCACTGGATGGAGCTTTTGTCTCACAGGTTTCGCATTGGGATACGTTGTGATGACATGCTCAACAATGGCAGGATCGATGCCTGGCGTCTCCTCATAAGACCAGGCAAAAATATCGCGAAATTCTTTAAACAGTTTGGCATATGTCCAACTCCTGCTTAACAACATATTGTAATCAAGTGAAGCATCCAGAACTTCAATCTCTACAGTAACTGTCTTACCGACAAGTGTGACGTCAAATGATGGCAAGACTCCGTGTGGATGGAAGGTTCTTCCATCAAATGCAGTAAGCAGTGTGTTAGAGGGGGCTAACTCGAGAGAACCCAAGGCTTTCCAGCAAGAAATCGACATTACGCACGTAGACGCGCCCTGATCTACGACAGCTCGTCCAATGGTCATAGGACCATGAACTACTTCTATCTGAATAGCAACGTGGTATGGCAACCGGTATTTGATATCAGACATATCAAAACGCACAGTCATGTTGGATTATTCCATACTTCCAATCGCTGCCAGAAGTGAATTTCGTTGTAATGGACAACTTTACAAAACTTCTAAGGTGGACATGGCACAAGGGGTCTGGGCTAGATCTTCAACCACATTGTAGTTGGCAGCAGCCTGTCTGTTGGGATTGTGCGAAGCTCATTTCAAGACACCTTTCGGGATCTTGGGCAGTGAATCTACAGGTATGTGGAGAGGAGTGGAAGATTCAGGAACCTCTTTATCCTTATTCTGCGAATCCGGGGTATAATTTATTGCCCGCATTTGTAAAAGAGCGTCCGAGTTAACCATATTAATAAATGTTTGATCAACTAAAGCATGGGTGGTTCCCCCATCATTGGAGGTGCCAAAAGCTGAGCCCTGCCCTTTGGGAAATGGATCTTTAAGGACGGCAGGTTTCTTTTCTTGAAGTAGCTTCTAGGCTTCTTCGATTAGAGGGCATTGGTGAGTGAGGTGGTCCTGCTTGCAAAGCTTGCAAGGGAACTTAACCTTCTTCTTTTCTCTGTTACCCTCCTCAACATTTTCTTTGTTTTTGGGATTTTGTTGGTTCTCCTCTCCTTTCTTTCCCTTATTTTTGTTGTTGGGATGCCAAGGACCCTTTTGATTAGTCCGAACCTACTGTACAGATTCAGTAGTAGAAGGAGAGGTTGTGACGGAAGTCCCTTCTGTAGTCGATTGTTTGACCAATAAGGCATGAACCTGTTTAGTCAATGCTTCAAAAGCTACAAAATAAATTGAACCTACAATGTCGTCAGCATGTGGTCCAAGTTTTGGTCTACCTAGATCAATGTTTGATCGCGGTGCATCAGGTATAATATCGTAAAGGAGCCCAGACTGAGCATAAACCAAGTCTAGTTGATGGGTCCTTAAAATGGCTTCTTCTTCCAATGACACCCCAGAACTAGCTACTTCCTTAGAAACATAAGGAAGGAGTGATTTCAGATACCACTCTAATAAGAACTCTGGGGGGATATTGGCCTTAATGAGCCTCTTCCGTCTTCGCCACTCCTGAATATGATTAGATAAATGCGTGGCTTTGTTTTGTCTAAAGGTAGACAAAAGATTTGTCCCGACATCGTACCAAATAGGAAGCTGGAATTGGTTCAAGAATTCTATGGCGAGATCTCGAAAGTTAAAAAAGGTGGCTGCAGGTAACTCAACGTACCATTTGGCTGTAGCATCGGTCAAGTTTCTTTGGAAAAGTCTCAACCTAACGGAATCTTCATTCAACGAGTTCGAAGAACACCAAAGATGAAAAGTGGTAACATGATCACCAGGATCCTCACCATTTTTACCTTCGAATTTTGGAATGTCCGAAGGTAGCTTAGTGGGAACTAGTGGCAACGTAACGTTATGGCACACCGAATCATTTGTTAACTTGGAAAGATCTGGCAAATTCAGAGTTGCCAGAAATGGTAAACGAGGTCTATAAGATGGCATTTGATAAGCTGGGGTCATAAAGGGGGAACCTCCCATAGTTTGACCCATAAAATGCTAGTTAGGGTTTCCCCCAGCCATTTGCTGGTAAGGGTTGCCCCCAGCCATCTGCTGGTAGGGGTTGCCCCCCACCATTTGTTGTTGTGTGAAAGTGTTGTTGAAATTCCCCCACCCAAATGAAAGTGGGTTGGCACCCTGTGTGTTTGTCCACTGTGGCTGGGTGTTAGCCCCGCCATATTGTTGGTTAAAGATATTACCCCCTCCTCCAAAAAAAAAAACCTGCAAAGGTGTTAAAACCAGGGGTAGTCGAGGTGGATGGCGCAGTCATGGTACTCATGACAGTCATAGTTGCAGAGGGATTTGGCCCAACATTGGGTGTGGAAATCCAAGTACTAGGTATATGGTATGACTGTTGAGTCGCAGGAGGTTGAGTGACATTCACTGCATTATTGGGTCCAAAAGTAGGGGTGGCAACTGAGGTAGATGTCAAAGCTGTTGAGATTGGCATGCCTAAAGTACCAGCATTAAAACAAAAGGACGAAGTTGAAGCAGAAGTTGTCTGCGACGAACTCGGTGTAGCAGTGTTCGTGGAAGAAGGATTAACAATCCTTGTATTCATACCCATTGTGGGAGTCTGTGGAACTCCCTGCTTGTCTCCTGGATTAGTCATAATATGACCAGGTGTGAAAATATATGCACTATACTCGGGTTGCTGGAAACCTACAGGTACCAGAAGAGGATCGTTAGGTCCGGTAAGAGGAGGGTTAAAACAAGTGTTAAACTCACTATAAGTAATATCCTCAACCTCGACAATATTAAGAACTTGTTGATCCGGAATTTTGGGTTGTGGTTCACTAGGAACCTCTATTTCACCAGTAAGTTCAAAAAGACCACTGGAGTTTGTCCTCCGTCGTCGTGGTGGCGGTAGTGGCTCCACAATGAATGGGGGAAGGTTTTGCAACCTCCGAGACCTATGAAGTTTTTGGTCTTCCACAATTATATAAAAATAAACTAAGTAAAAAACCTAGTGGCCACTAAGACTAAGGGGCAAACAGCATACCACTAAAAAATCATGGTCAGCAGGGTGGATTTGGATCTAGTTGTATCCACTAAATCCATCCAAAAATGAGAAGAACTTGTTTCCATCCAGGGTGTCCAACACTTGGTCAATGAATGGTAGGGGGAAGTGCTCTCTTTTAGTTTCTTTATTAATCTCCATGTTGTTGTTTGGGATTTCTACCCTATAGCGAGGAGAGGGACACTAACAACTTCTAGGGTGACAGGTAAATACATTAATCATATCACATAGGCTTCTACAAAAGGAAAGAGATCAAGATTCTTGAAGGCATACCTTATTAACGGAGTTAGATCCTAGCTTTCGCTTTCTCCTTCGATCAATCCTCCACTTGATCTTCCGTTTGGTGAACCTGCGATACAAAAGATACCTTCCTCGGCGTATCTTGACTGATATAACAATGATGAAATTGAAATGCAATTTAGACATCAAATACAATCAAGCATTTAATCCAAACAAATATGCAATCCATTAGACATTTGATTGGGACAGGAAAGGTATTTCAACCTTTATTGTCAAAAGCAAATAATCAATACAATTATACCTGATCATTCAGAATGCTTGTGCAACCGGATCCTGGGCTCCTGCTCTTCACACTAACTTTGGAATTCCTCCAGCATAACAACCCTTAATGCATAGTTTCTCCTCTTCTCTCTCATCTACCCCCCTTGTATTTATGGTACAAGGTAGGCAGTTTGGATCGAGAGGTAGTTTGATTGGGAAGTTGGGGAAGCTGCAAACCAATTTCAACTAATCCCAATTCGTCAAATTAATATATTTTTTATTACATTTTAAGATGTGCGCGAGTTTTTCACAGTAGAGTAGCGCACAATATGCAACTTCAATGCTTTACAACCAGCGTTTGCAACTATGTTTTGAGGTGTGCGCTAGTTTTCTTAAGTAAAGTAGGGCATACTAGCAGGTGTGCGCTACTATTGTGCCTGTAGAGTAGGGCACACTTCAAGAAATGCGCTACTATCATGCCTGTAAAGTAGTGCACATGTCAAAATGTAGGTTAAAACAGGGTTTTGTCAGCTGCTGAGGGGTAAACCAAGTCCATGCATCATCTAGGGCAATCTTGCTCTTCAATCCATGTTGTCCTTTTGTGTGATCGATAGCTTAATGTGATCACGGACGAAGAAGTGTAGATTTGACCTATAACACATGTAATCTACATGGATCCTCCACTTTCCTCCTTTCTTAGGGACTATGACCAATGGTGAGACCCACTCACTATCTGAGATTGGGTAGATGAACCTTGCATCCAATAACTTTTGTAGTTCCACTTTAACTATATCTTCCAGTGTTGGATTCATTCTTATTTGGGGTTTTCTGATGGGTACATCACCTTCCTTGATATATATGTAATGCTTGCAAATGTCTAGGTGTATGCCCTTCATATCAGTATAAGTCCATGCAAAATCCTTGTTGTTTTCTGAAAGTACTTTCATTAGTTGTTGCTCCTGTTCTGGCTCCAAATTTGAGTTAATATGGACTGTTTTTCCAGGCAGGATCTCGACTATTTTGACTTGTGGTGACTGTTGTTCAAGTGAGAGCACTTCTTCCCACATTCTGTAAGTGTTGTGGGGAGAATCCTGAACTTCATGTTGCTGATCTGTTTCAAAAATTTCTGCAAGAATATCATGATTTGGAGATACATTCTGAATAAATCTATCTAAATGACCATCTTCATCATTAGCTTTTAAAGTTAGGGATGCTTCTATAGTGAGAACAGGTCGTATGTTTTGATCATTTAAAATGTCATAGTCATCTGTCCAATTTTGATACTCCATGTCTGTGGATTTTCTTGTTGGTGGATATATCGTGATTTTTTTTCTAGCCTTCCCACTCGTGATTGTCATGTTGCCCGATCAACAGCCTATATAGGTGTATGTTGTTGCTAGCCATGGCCTCCCTAGGATGATTGGGTACCCACTGAGTTTACTTTTGACCTCTATAAATATGAACTCAGGTGGATACTCCCAGGACTCAATATTGATTATGATATCCTTAAGCATTCCTTCAGGTTGGACAGTGGAGGTATCAGCAAGCTGTAGCACCGTGATGGTTGGTCTGATTAGTGATTGAAGACCTAAGGCTATCATTGTATCCTTTGTCATTACATTGATTGCAACCCCTAGGTCGATTAGGCTGCTTGAAATAGGTTTTTCATTTATGGTCACATTGACAATAGGGTTGCCTAGGTCAAGGTATTTAGGGTTAACAATGATACCTAACACCAAGTCTGCTAGTTGGCCTACCACGTTTTTAGTTGCTGGATCTCATTTCCTTCGCCCAAGCTTCTTTACGCAATTTTATTTTATAAATTTATTACATATTGCCATGTCTCTGATTGCTTGCATAATGGGGATTTGTATGCTTAAATGCTTTAATTCATTGAGTATAGAATTCTCCTCCTCTTCTTTGGTGTTTTGTATCAGTTTATCCGGGAATGGAGGGTTTATGTTTGGTATTTGAGGTAGAGTTTCTTCTTCCTGAGAGTGTGTCACAGTTTGTTACTATGGTGCGGGATATGTGGTTTGTTCCTGTTGTACATGTTCTTGATTATCCTATGGATGGGTGTTATGCAACGTTTTTCCAGATCTGACATTGATTTTATTTATTTCAAGTGCATCCACGACATAAGTAGGAAATTGTACCACTTCATTGTTATAGGGTTGTTTCCTCCCTACTCTATTGTTATTTGGGTTTGGAACCAGTTGGGCGGGGATTGGAGGTGGTCTAGGGGGTGTTTGGTTCTGTGGAGGCGGCATGATGAGTGGCTGTTGCGGTGGGGTCCTCCAATTTGTTGAATATGGATATGGATTTCCATAATTCATCTGTGGCTGAGAAAAAGGTGGGGGGTATGGAGAATAGGGTTGTGTGTAATATGGTTGTTGATACAGTGTTTGGTTTTGCTGCCATTGGCTTGGAGCTGCTTGAGGTGGCCATGTAGTTGGTGCTGAAGGGTTCCAATTTTTTTGATTAATCCCCTATTTAAAATATGTTTGATTGTTGGTTTGGAAGGGCCTAGCAAAATTGTTCCTTCTCTGATTAATGAAGCAGATTTGTTCCATAGTACCTTTAGGTGTGGGATCCTATATGGAATCTTTGCATGATGGCAGCAAAGGGCATTTATCAATAGTATGATCATCGATGCAGAGGCCGCAGATCTCTATTGCATTTAATGGGCATTGTCCCTTTTCATGTTTATTTCTGCAACATGGGCAAATACTGTTAGTGCTTGGTTTGATCTCATCCTGTTTCTTTTTTATTTGGAGTGCATCTAACTGCATTGCTAGGTACTGAAGGATATCAGTTTTCATATCATCAAGAATATTTCCTAAGTCAGACTTTGTGATGCTTGGTCCTGAAGAGGATGATCCTCCTGCTAATGGATGCATATCCCATATCCCATTTTTACCTTTTCTGGATCTAGAATAGTTCTTGAAGATTTGAAGAATTTGATCATAGGTTTTCTGGAATATATCCCCATCTCCCAATAGGTTCATTACTTCTAGATATTCCTCTTTGATTCCTCTAAGAAGGACAAGTTTCAATGATTCCTGATCTAGGGTACAGTGACTAGCCTGTTTGTAACTGAGTTGAAAGCGTTGTGCATAGTCTTCTAGGGATTCTCTTTCTCCCTGTTGCATCCTGAAGATTTCATCTCTTGTGTATTTTGCTTTACAGTAATCCCTAGATTTTTCCAGGAATGATTGTTTCATCTGGTCCCATGTAAAAATATTGTTTCCCTCCAGACTCATAAACCATCTGAGTGATAAATCTTTTAATGTAGAAGGAAAGAGTCTGATTTTTTATGCATCAGTGGTATAACCAAAGGATCTGCAAACTCCTTCAAATTCAAATAAAAATGTGTCGGGGTCCTCTGAGGTTAGGCCATGGAAGTTTGGTAGATTATTGGGATTAATATTTTTCATTTTGGCATCCCCAAGAGGTACACTAATAGGTAAAGTAAACAGTTCTCTGTGTTCATCTTCCTCCTCTGCCATGGTATTGTTTGAACTAGAGACATCGAAGAAGTTATCTCGGTTTGGATCGTAGCTGGAATTAGCTTCTTTGTCAGAGTTGAGGAATTCAAATTGAGAATGTTCAGAACTGATGTTAATCATAGGGCGGTTAGGCAAAAAACGTCCAAATTTATCCCTCTTTCGTCGAGGCATTCAAGGTAAAAAAAATTATGATTTTTTTTAATAAGATGTGTCTCCTATAGTTTAAGCACCTCCCTGGAAGCATCGCCAAAAAGTGATGGACTTTAGGAATGGGTACCTAATTGGGGTAGCTAAACCAGAAGTATACTTTAATTATCGACCAGGGAGCATACAAACTTGAGAGGTACTCAGCACTGTATGTGCACTATGAGAGTATCTTTGTCGTTCTAAGTGTTCTAAAGAATGTTCTAGGGAAGCAGGAAATATTGTTCTAGGAAAACTAGAAATCATAAATATGAAAGTATGTAAATCTATTCTACTAAATCAAATGTTGAAAGCTGATACATCTATCTTATAAGATTGAATGCTGAAAACAATTAAATCCTATTTTATCAAATTGAAATGCTAAAAGAAAATAACATATATATTATAAAATTGAATGTTGAAAACAATTAAATCCTATTTTATCAGATTGAAATGTTGAAAACAATGAAATCCTATTTTATCAAATTGAATATTGAAAATTGATAAATCGATTCTATTAAATTGAATGCTGAAACTTATTAAATCTATTCGATTAAATCAGGAACAAGGAAGCATGCATAACTCTGGTTTAAAAAGGCTGAATCTAATCCAAAAGGTAGAGGTCCATTCGATCAGTAATCATAAATTAATATCTTAGAAGCGCGAAAACATAGATCTGATCTTTTTCTGGAAATGTTGTAAAAACGTGGAAATTCAAATATGAAATTCGCCTGTGCGGATAGCATGTACAGGACTACAGATGGTGTGCTACCAAACTACAGACGCAGTGTTATCGGACTACGGAAAAAATTTCCTGTGCTGAAATCGAAATATGATATTTTAACCGAATGCTGAAATTGATTCACACGCAATGATAACAGAAGTAACTAATAGAATGCATGAGAAATACCTGAACCCAAAGCATGAAAATCCTGATCTACGTATTGAGGGGCCCTCCCCAACACGTATTTCAGGAGGGAAAGAAGATTATAAACTCACAAGATTAATAGAACGCTGGTCTTTCATTTTCAGTTCATAAATCTAGGTTACAGAAACTGTAAAACGAAAATGTCTTAACTGCAAAAATGTTGAAGATTGTTTTTCATAAATGTATCCAGGCCCCCTGCTACCCAAGAAGTCCCAATTTATCATTACTTCTAACCTATCTCTACATAGAAAATAACAATCTTGTTCAACAGGATTCTTTCCTATAAATCAGGAGGAAATGGGATCGTTGTGTCTCCTGCAATCTTCAGTTTGGAGCTTGGTCACTTGATATTCTTCCATGTCACCTATGCCCTGTCACACATGTCTTTATTCGTATGATTAGTAATTAGAAACGCTAAAACATAAGAAAAGATCATCTCTAAATTGTTTTATTTAATCATCAACCAAAATGCATTATCCCGTACAAAAGAGGTGCTTTCTTATCCTTTCTTTGCTTATGTGTGGCATAAAAAGAGTCCATGGAGTACCTATATTCTGAGCTCATCACTAGCATTAAAAGGTATTGAAAAATAAGAGCTGCAAAATTTATTGGATGTTGGATTCATCTATCCCATATCATACAATGAATGGGTATCTCCTCTAGGGATAGTTCCAAAGAAGGAAGGAAAATGGAGAATCTACGTGGACTAGAGAGAGCTCAACAAGGCAACAAAAAAGGATCATCTCCCATTGTCTTTCATTGACCAAGTTTTGGATACTCTCTCGGGGAAAATTTATCACTACAAGGAAAAGGCCTTATAGCAGAGGTGACCCAAGGGTCGGGTCGGTCGGACCCTCTTTCTTAACTATAACCCACATTCAATCACACAAATTCTCACATAGACTAGACGTGAACTGGAATGCCAAGAAGTTGGCTTCTATTACTTCAAATGATTACAATGTTACATACAAAGAAATAAACAAATTGGCCTTAGCCTTTTACAATATATAGAATTAAATATCAGTTTTACTCAATGTGTTTCTCCCTGTGTGTGATCCTCTCCTTCTTCTGATCCTCTATTGAATGAAAGAATGATTGATTGATCCCTCTCTCTGTGCCTCCACACCAATCTTCTACTATGTTCTGTTGTTGTTCCCGAGGTCCCTCCGACTGTTTTCCCCAAGACGTCCTTCTCTATCCGCTGCACGACTTCTGATCTAACGGATCCTGCAGTTGTCAGTGCCCCCTGACTGTCTTGCACAACCTCTTCCTATGGAAACACCTGGCTTGGTCTCAACCACCTTCTTAACTTCCATTAACTTCCTCAACAACCATCAACGGTTATAGGTATGTTGCCTTTGAATTCTACACCTCTTTGACTTTGTTACAGTTGTCAGTCTTATCACTGTCCTCTTTTACATGTCGACCATTTTGTCCTTTGTTAGCCCTCGACGTAACTTGTCGGCTTCACTTAGTCTCTACGGCTTCCATTTTGCCCCATCCCCCTCTCTTGGCCCTTGCCGCTTTTGTCGGTGTCAATGTTCGACCTCTCGTCAACCTTCTTCTTCCGCTCCTGTCGACCATACTTCGATCGCTTCCTACTCGACAACATGGCTTTGACTTCCAGTCTCCCTCGCACCATTGGTTGTTGGCAATACCCCTAGTCGACCCTCTTATGCCGATCAACTTTGACTATTTCTCCTAGGTCCCGATGCCCCTCCATCAGTCTCCCTATGTGAAAAAGAACTTGACTGCCCCGTCAATCTCATGTGTTCTTCTTCTGAAATCCATGTCGCTTCATTCGATTCATCACCCCTCCAGTGGACTAAATATTATTTCTTCCGCAAAATCCTCATGCGTTTAACTTCGTGCTCATCCACTACTTCGGCAATATCCTCTTTATGTCGACCTGAAATTTTCCCTATCCAAACGATATTCGACACTTCCACGCTGCTGATTGTGGAACCTTCTTCATACTTGTAAATATCTGAGACATTAAACATAGGAGAAATTTTCAATTCCTTTGGTAGCTCCAACACATAAGCATTGTCCGAAATACTCTTCAGGATCTTACATGGTCCAATCTTCTTCAGCTTCAGCTTGTTGTATGTTCTTGTAGGGAACCTCTCTTTCCTAAAGTGTGTATAGACTAAGTCTCCTTCGCTGAACGACTATAGCCTCTTCTTCCTGTCGACTCTCAACTTGTATGTCGCGTTTCTCTTTTCAATGGACTTGCATACATCTTCATGCACTTCCTTCATATACTCCACAATTTTTTCCGCATCTGCACTCTTTCTGATCTCCGTTGGTATCGCAACCAAATCCATCACACCAGGTGGACTTCGACCTTGAACAATTTGGAATGGGCTCATACTTGTCGACTGATTCATAGAATTGTTGTATGCGAATTCTTCTTGCGCCAACATGTTCTCCCGCTTCTTGGGTCTGTCAGTCGTCAAACATCTCAGAAGATTTCCCAAACTTCTATTTACCACCTCGTTCTATCCATCAGTCCACGGATGATATGCTGAGCTAAATTGCAACTTTGTGTCCAGCTTCTTCCACAAGGTTCTCGTGAAATGACCCATAAACTTGGTATCCCTGTCCAATGCTATACTCTTCGGCAACCCATGCAATATGATTATCTCCTTGAACAATAGTACATCAATGCTTGTGGCGCCACTTGTCTTCCAACAAGGAATAAAGAGTGCCATTTTCAAAAATACGTCAACTACCACAAAGATTGAGACATTACCTTGTTGTATCTTCAAAAATCCATGCTCAGGTGCTCCCATGGGGTATTTAGCACTGGAAATGGTGCATATAGCCCCGTATTCTGACTTCACCCCTTCGCCAACTAGAAAATTCGACATTGTCGTACCCACCTACCGACATCGGTCGTCATCCCTAGCCATTAATACTTTTCTTCGACTAACGCCTTGGTCTTGTTGATTACAAAATGACTTTCTAATCCACCACTATGCAGTTCTTGGATTAGGTTCTCTCTTACGGATCCCCTGGGAATACAGAATTGTTGTCCCTTGAATAGGTACCCTTCTTGGATAAAATAATCCAAGTATGGAGTTCTGTCGACACTCCATGTTTCGCGACCAGCCTTCCATACTTTCGCAAAATCCTCGCTGGTCTCATACTCTGTCTTCATCGACTCTATTCTCGTCGCCTAAACTATTGTCGTGTTCATCCATGAAACTCTTCTAATCAACACGTCGGCAACCTTGTTCAACTTTCCCGACTTATGTCGCAACATGAAGGTGTATCCTTGCAAAAATTCATCCCACTTAATGTGTCACTGATTCAAATTCGAATGAGTATTCAAGTACCTCAGTGCTTGGTGGTCTGTGTATAACACAAATTCCTTGGGTAGCAAATAATGCCTCCACTTCTTTAAAGCTTGGACAATATCATATAACTCCTGTTCGTAGACCGAATACTTCCACTTCGCTTCATCCAACTTTTCACTAAAGAATGTAATTGGCCGGCCCTCCTGGATCAACACTGCGCCAGTTTCCATTCCACTTGCATCGCAATCGACTTGGAAAACTTTGCCGAAATATGGGAGAGCTAACACTGGGCTCTTTGTCAACTTCTGCTTCAACTTGTCGAAGGATTTTTTGGCAGCTTCCGTCCACTTGAACTCCCCTTTCTTCATGCACTCTATCAACGGTGCACATATTCGACTGAATCCTCTGATGAACTTCCTGTAGAAACTAGCAAGTCCATGAAAACTCTGCACTCCTGTCATACTTGTAGGTTCTGGCCACTCCAATATTGCCTTCACCTTTTATGGGTCCATCACTAAGTCTTTACCCGAGATTACGAATCCCAAGTACACCGGTTCTTCCTTCATGAAGAATCACTTCTGTAGGTTCATCATCAGCTTCTCTTCCTACAGCTTTCGCAACACTTGTCGAATGTGCTCCAAATGTTTGACTTTGGTTCGACTGAATATTAAGATGTTGTCAAGGTACACTACAACAAAATTTCCCAAGAATGGCTTCAATACTTCATTCATCAATCGCATGAACGTACTGGGTGCATTATTCAATCCGAAGGGCATGAATAACCACTCATACAATCCTTCCTTCATCTTGAAGGTTGTCTTCCATTCATCGCCTTCTCGGACCCTGATCTGGTGATATCCACTCTTCATTTCGATCTTGGTGAATTATCTCACTCCACTCAAACAATCCATCAAGTCATCCATCCTTGGAAATGGAATCATGTACTTGATCGTGATCTTGTTGATAGCTCTGGAGTCTATACACATCCTCCATTCTCCACCCTTCTTTGGTGCTAGTACAGCTGGTACCACACAAGGTCTCAAACTTTCTTTGATCAATCCTTTTTCCAACAACTCCTGGACTTGTCGATTGAGTTCCTGACCCTCTATCGGAGTCATTCTATGCGGTGCCTTTTTTGGAAACCTTGATCCTTGAATCAAGTCGATCTGATGGGATATGCTTCTCGTCAGTGGCAATCCCGTCGGTGCCTCATCGACCATTATGCTCTTAAACACGTCAATAATTTCTTCGACTTCGACCGGAACTCTCTCTGTCATGGACCTTTCGACACATGGTGATGGGTCCAAAATACAGGTATCTGATAGGCCTTTCCCCACAGCAAAAACACAAGAAAGGGAGAAGAAATACACTTGTTTTGTGGGAAAATGATTTAACTTAATTATTTAATGAAGTTGTTTAAGAGATTATTTCTGTTATGTTTTGAAAGCGTTGTATGAGCTAATTGCATGACAAACAAGTTTGAATGAGTAGGTGTAGGTGCACTAAAGGACAACGCACAAATCAAGTGAAGAACTGAAAGAACATCATCAAACTCAGCGCCTTTTTCCTGATTTGTAGAGAACGAACTCTTGTTCAAAGTGAATCGACATTTAGACATTTTGTTAGGTTAAGCATTAGAATTATATAAATATGGACCTCTCGGGTAGCGAGAGGCCCCCTGCTACTATTTTGGAGAATTATTGTTTTACATTTTATACCACCGAGACAGTTGTGATATAGACCTGGTTTTAAACCATGAAGTTCTTATTTTAATACAGACTTGATGTTACTTACAATTAAGCGTTTATAAGTTCCCTTCACTCCTGAGTATGGGTCAGAGAGGGCCCCTCCAACACGTAAGTCAGGAGATCTTACTATTCAAGTATTTCTCATTATGTTTTTTGCATTGGTTGAATTTATATTGCAGATGAGAGTATTCTAAATAGCGTCTAAATAACACGATTTGATTTATGTAGTAATTGAACCTTTCTGATTCCGTAGTTCATTACAACGCACTCTGTAGTTTGGTAATGTTGTGTCTGTAGTCCTGTAGCAGCATTCCACCAAGGCATAATTTAACACCTATTTCTCTATGTACTTGCATTTACTTCTGAAGCAGCGATCTAGATCTTAAGCCTATGTATTCATTTCATTATTAGAACTGCTCATAGAAATTGATTTCTTTCAGTATTTATTGGTTACACGATGACATTCACTCCTTAATGTTTTGATTAAAATTGCAGCATTAGATAATGGCATTCCGAATTTAGCTTTAGCATTAGATTATGTTAGATCATACTTTGAGTTTTATGCATTCGATTTACAGTAATTACTCCTTAGATTAAAGATCAAGCTTTCATTACTTTAGAATAGATCTGTTATATTTCCAACATTCAATTCCATAGTATAATTTTTATTTCTTTCAGCAAGTTAATTCTTAAAAGTAGATTTACTGTTTCCTACATTTAAATTCTTAGACATAGATTTCTTGCTTTCAGTATTTGAATTCCTTAGCACAGGAATTTCTCCTCCATAGATTAAACAATCCTGTTTACAGTTCATTTAATCTTTTTTTAGGCAACTCATTAAAAACATGGATACAAACACCCAACTTCGACAAAGACTATCCTAGAGAGCACATATAGTGCCTACACCTCTGAAGTTTGTACGTCCACCGGGTTGATAATTAAAGTAGGCTCTTAGTCCAGCTGCCCTTATTAGGTATCCATTCTGAGAGCTCACCGCATGGTCCTTTTGTACTGATGGTGAAACATCCCAATTGTTTCTCTTCCTCTGCTAGGAATTCCTTCGCTGAGCACATCAGCACTCGCTTCTCCCAATAGTTGCTTTCTCCCTGCTTGCAGTCAATGTATTCCTCCTTCTTTGGCTTCAGCATCCTCCGGGTGCCATTTTTCCACACTGTGACTATGTTGGCTCGACCATCATAGATCATCTTTCGATCATATTTCCCTGGCCTCCCTAACAATAGATGACAAGCGTCCATTATGATTACGTCGCACAGTACATTGTCTTCAAGTTTCCCAACTTTAAATTTGATCATGCATTGTCTGGTTACCTTCACATGATGTCATTTATGTAACCAGGATATATTGTATGGATTTGGCTGTTGTTTACATCCCAAACCCAACTTGTCGATGACCTCCGTCGACACTAAATTCTCTTTCCTACCACCATCGACAATGGTCTTGCAGTACCTGTTGGCAATCAGCACTTTGGTCTAAAAGATGGTCTTTCATTGTGCCAACTCCTTCTCTTCGCGTTGGTTGTACCGGACCAACGTTCTCCTGGTTGTCATGTTTCAACCTTTTCCTTTACCATATTCACCATTGTCGATGTTGAATCCATCTTCTCGTCGCCCTGGTCATTTCTTTAACGTCTGGGTTTCGACTCCTCCGCCACATGTAGATTCTTTGGGAATTCATAACCTTTGTGTCCCACTTTGCGACACTTATAACAGACTATAGCTGGTCTTTCATCTCCTTTCTTTTCTGCTGGACCATTTCGACCAAACGCACCCCGACCGCGGGTCTCTCTACCTTCCCATCGGTTTCCCTATGCTTTCTCTCTGGTCCTTGTCCCTTCTTCACATCGTTCATCTTCGACAGATTCTATCCTGATTCTGTTGCTTTGTCCCTTCGCAGAAATAGTCTTAGCACCTCAATCGATCATCCTTCCTCTGGTCGATGCGGTTCTTCTCAACGGTTTTTCTTCTTCCTTCAGAGCTAACTGGTAGTCTTTACCAATCGCTCTGAACCTCGACAGGCTCAACTCATCCTGTATAACATATTTCAATCCGTTCACATATCTGGGGACTGCTTATTCGCCTTCATCGGTTTTACCGGACCTAATCGATATTCTGTAGAACTCTTCTGTGTATTCTTTCACGGCCATCTCTTTCTGTCAAAAGTTTTGTAACTTCCTAAACAAGGAAATCACGTAGTCGCTAGGCAGAAACTTCCCCTTCGACTTGGAAACCATTATGTTCCAAGGCTTGATTTTCTCCTTTCCTTTCTTGACTCTGTCAACGTGTACATTGTCCCACCATAATGAGGCATGACCCTTCAACCTCATACATGCAATTTTGACCCTTTTAGGATCCTCTATCTGCTCTATGTCGAAGTATTTCTCCATCTCTCTGAACCATTCTATCAAGTCTTCTGGATCCAGAATTCCTAAGTAGACGTACATCCATCTTTGCCTCACCCCTCATCTATGTCAATAGCTTGATGAATCTATCTTCTAGTTCTTCTTCCACTGCTTCCCGAGCTTCCACTTCCTCAACTTATTCGTCACTATGGTCAAGTGCATCGGTAATGCATCCACGTCTCTGGATTTCTTTGATCGATGCGAACTCATTGGTCAAACTTCTCCTTGTTCACATGCACTCATCGAACATTTCGCGATCAACTGTAACTCCTGCACCTCGTGCTCTTCGTCCTACACCACGGACATTTACACCTCTTTGTGCCATTCTTTCAATCGTAGCTGAAATCTCCTCTTGTCCAATCGCAACCGAAATTTCGCAACTCGTGCACAACTCTACCCAATCGCAGTTGTAGTTGTTCACGCACTCGCAGGATCCTCCTATTCAATACCACTTGACGCTATGAAAGCTGGTATCAGGTTCTCTACCGTTCACTGGATTCCTCTCTTGCTCACAGGATTCAACCAGTTCTCAGGATTCTACTGCTCTAATACCACCTGACACAAGGGTCGGGTTAGTCGGACCCTCTTGCTTAACTATAACCCACAGTCAATCACACAAATGCTCACATAGACTAGACGTGAACTAGAATGCCAAGAAGTTGGATTCTATACTTGAAATGATTGCAATGTTACATACAAAGCAATAAACAAGTCAGCCTTATCCTGTTACAATATACATAAGTAAATTTTTTTTCCTCAGTGTGTTGCTCCCTTTGTGTGATCCTCTCCTTCTTCTGATCCTCTATTGAAAGAAAGAATGATTGATTGATCCCTCTCTCTATGCCTCCACACCACTCTTCTACTCTGTTATGTTGTTGTTCCCGAGGTCCACTGCAACTGTTTTCCCCGAGATGTCCTTCTCTGTGCGCTACACGAATTTTGATCTGACGGATCCTGCAGTTGTCAGCGCCCCCTGACCGTCCTGCAAAACCTCTTCCTGTGGCAACACCTGTCCTGGTCTCAACCACCTTCTTAACTGCCATTAAATTCATCAACAATCCTCAATGGTTGTAGGTATGTTTCCTTTGAATTCTGCACCTCTCTGACTTTGCTAGAGTTATCGATCTTATCACTGTCCTCTTTGACGTGTCGACCATTCTGTTCTTTGTCAGTCCTCGACGTAACTTGTCGGCTTCACTTAGTCTCTACAGATTCCAATCCGCCACATCCCCCTCGCTTGGCCCTTGTCGCTTTCATTGGTGTCGATGTTCGACCTCTCATCAACCTTCGACTCCTTCCGCTTCCGCTTTTGTCAACCATACTTTGACAGCTTCCTAATCAACTACATGGCTTCGACTACCAATCCCCTTCACACCAGTGGTCATCGGCAATCCCCCTGGTCGACCCTCTTATGTCGATCAACTTCAACTATTTCGCCTAGTTCCCGATGCCCCTGTATCAGGAGGTCATAGCGAAGGTTTTTAGTGTTACAAGATTGGCAAAAATTGTCAAAAAAACCTCCACTACAACCTCTGCCAATGGTAGCACATGTTTTAATGGAGGTTATTAGGGATATATTTAATAACTAAAAAAACTCGATGACCGAATCTTTTAGCAGATGTTTTTCCACTGGTGCGCTTTGTTGGAAAAATGCGCATCGATTCATACCTTCATACAACGCACCGGTGCTGCACAATATGAATAATCCACACCAATGCACTCAAACAGATCGAGCACCGAAGAGCACCAAATTTTAACGTTGTACCGATGCTTACATATAGCTTATATGCATCATTGATTACTTACAACCAAACCGTAGTGATGCGACATTTTACGTCATAAACACCGGAAATTTTTAATATTTTTAAATTTTGATGGTATTGTCTATTTATAACAGCACCCCGGTGCATTTCATAATACTAAGCACTAGTTTGTAAAAACTATTACAATGGTCCGGTGCATTTAATAATTAAAACTCCCGAGTGTGGTAAATTACAAAAAGCACCGGTGTGTATAGGATTTAAATATCCTGGTGCATATTAACAATTAAAACGCTCCAGTGCAATTAACAATAAAAAATGCACCGGTAAATGCGACAGAGATGTGGAAATTTTTTATTTTTTTAATTTAATGATACGTTTAATTTACATTGGAATACCGGGGTGTATAAATTATTTAAACGTACCGGTGTGTATAATTCTAGTAAATGCAACAATGCGACATAAAGTACCAAAATCACTGTAGATGATTCTTTGAACATTGACTCTTGACATTGTAGTGAAATATCTATATCTTTTTATATTTTCTAATTCCATTATTCATCAGAAATTGAAATGTTTTTTATAGTACTATTCATTTCAATTTTAATTATTGTGTTTGTTTGGATAAATTTCTTATATTATAAATTCTAGCATATATTGTAATATTTAAGCATCCATACATTTAGTTATCAATACAATGTACCATTTCGCATATAACATTTGACAATAACATTAGAGAATGCAATAGAATAAAAAAAATTATTTCATTATATGTCAATAAGAGGGCCTTTGTCATACAAAATAGGACAACATAGAGACAACAATAATCAACATGCATGTAATTGTAACACTTATTGGTAAACCGTTTTCTTTCAATGCGGACACTATGTCCAGTACATTATACAAAATGTCTGATTATCACAGAGTATTATTTCAAAATTAATATACAACATCTTGCATTAACATCAAAAATAAATATGGATCATCATTCTTCACTGGAACCATTATCAGTGCTCGATCCACTTGCATCAGTTGGGTTATTTGGCTTAATGTTTTGTTGATTGGCTTGATTGTTTTCCCTTCTTCAGCTTCCATTTGCAAACATAAAAATAAAGTGTACTGGGTGTATCTACATTGCTAGGAATAATGAAAATTAAAATATATAATATACATGAATGTAAATTGAAATTCGATGTACAAAAGCAATAATTGCATCCTGAGTGTCACACATTCTTTCAAAACCATGTATCATGCCATCTATCAACAATTGTTCTATTGGATGCACTCCATACTTTGTTTCATTTAACATTTATGATTTTTGTTGTTCTATTATTTATAAAATGAGAGAAGTAAAACAACATAGATACTTACAAAATCCACATTTAATTTTTGATACGCCAACATATACTCACAACCCTTGCTTAACCCAACGTCGATCAATTCTTCTGATGGATCCTCTTTGTATGTTAACACGTGTTTCAAGACATCCAAGGACGGTCAGTGAAAACAAAAAAACAAAAAAAATATAAAGATCACAACTACTATGAAATCTTAATTTGATATAAGGAAATCACAAATACTCACAAACTTTGCTATCAACCCCTTTTTTCCTTGTCGTCATATCTTGTGTGATGAATGGGTTCCATTTTATTTTCATTTTTGCAACAAAACAATTGAAAATTAATATTTAGTGTTGAATTAATTAATGAGGTGTACATAATCCAAAAAATCAATGATTTCATACATTTGAAGCATGTTGTTATTGAGATGGCTCCTCCTGCGAAGCAAATATGTTCATTTCCTTTACCATCTCCTTATACACTTTTTTGGACATCCCTACTAGCACATTTTTCATATCACCTCGTTCATCCTTTGTGATTTTCATAATCTTCCTGGAAATGTAAAATGAACTATTTTTTGTTAATATGAAAAATAAATATAGAAAAAATAAAATTATTAAAGGAAATGACACTTTGTAGTAGTTATAAATACATATTATGCATAAACATGCTTGGGAATATTACTTTTTGAATGATTCTTTTTTTTTGTTGTATGCTTTTTCTATTGCAAGTCTGACGGGTCTCATTGACCATTGCTCTGGAAACGCCTCTTGTAGTTTACATATGATTTGATTCTTTGAATCATTTAATTGATTTATGTATTGTAAGTGAAAAATATATCTATACGTTCTTTCCATTATATCCCTCATATTATTATAAAATGCGTTCCCCTTTTTATTAACTTCCAACGCCACTGTAGATGAGCTAAGGACCAATTCATCATCATTTGAATCTTCAATAAAAATTTTTCTTATGATGACATTCACTTATGTTGCTATCAGTCCCTGCATAACATTCAACATATGTGAATTAAATTATTTGAAACATACTAATGAATATTCTTAAGTATAGTATTACTCAAATTTGAAGAAATAATTCATACTGAATTATTTTCTATTCACCTGATTCATCCCTCTGCAACTTTTCCATCAACACTTTACACTCTTCTGGACTTAGATTGGTAAGAATATTATCGAGATTCCTCATTTTTTGGCTCTGCATGTCACACATGAACCAATGCATATTAGTTAAATTTACAAATAGTTCAAACAAATTAATTTAACTACAGAGATTAAAAAGCACTTGCCTTCTTCGTAATTATGGATGTGCTCCCATTATGTTGACTAAAATTGTTATTCATTGAACTCATACCATGCATTTTCTATCAACAAACAACATGGACCATTAAATACATAAGCTATCAATATATTACACAAATAAATTACATAACTTAAAATTTGAAAATAAGCCTGATATTGATGCGCTTTATCACATAAAATGCCTCGGTGCGTTTATGTACATACACGCACTGGTGTGTTATATCAATGCAGACGCATCGTGAACGACTGAAAATTATTTAACGTTTTAGGAAAATAAAAAATGATGTGTTCCTGCCATTAGCTGTGTGATATTCTTATAAATGCACTGATGCGTTACTGCGATACTGTGGCATCGAGAACTGAGAAACGGTTTTTTGCATTTTTAAAAACTAAATATATTGTCACACATATCAGGTCCGGTGCACTAGTTGTACAAACGCACCAATGAGTTCATGTTACATGGACGCAGCGAAAATGAGGCATGCATTTTTTATTGAAAATTTAAAAAAAAAAAAAAAAAAAAACTTGACAGGGCCAACATGGTTACGGATTCGACCCAAAAAGTGGCCCCATTTCACTCTATTCTTTGTATATATAATCACAAACTCATCAAATCTAAAATCCCTAAAAGGAAAATCATAATTGTCTAACAATAGAGGGATTTAAACCCTAATGTAAAATTTTGCAGCCACATAATTGTAGCCAAAAAGAAACAGCGAGAAAATAAAGGTTGCAACATTGAAGGTAACTATGAAGGGTTTTTTTTGTAAATCTAGTTAAAATCTAAATAGGATAAGAAGATCAATAGTAATATTTTACATACTTGAAATTTCTATTATGCATGGTTTTGTTTGATTCACCATACCTAAAAAAAATTGATCCTCAGAATAATGTGGTTGCATCAAACTCCTTCCACGTAAGTCTCTCTTCAAAAACTCTCCCTTCAAAATTTTGACAAAATAATGAATTAATGTTTAGGTTTTTTGCTTTTAAACACCTTTTAGAATTAGTTTTTTTATTTTAAAATTGCCACCCTTTTTCAGTTTAGGACAAAAATAACTTGTGAGATTTTTTTAAATTTTGATTTTAGGCATTTCTGGTGCATTTGTTTATCGGACGCACTGGTGCATATATACATTAACCGCACTAGGGGGTTTGAATTTCAAAGTGGCACCGTATAAATAGGAAATAAAAAAATTATAAATAAAAAACTCATGCACCGGTACATGTTGAATTCATAGGCACTGGTGCGCATGTATTTATATAACACACTCGTGTGAATTATTTCGTAAAATGCATCGATAAATATCCACTATCAAATGTAGTGAATATTTTCTTGTGTGGGGGCATTTGCAGATGTTTATATACGGTGCATTTGTTGTGAGGACGCAACAGTGCGTTACACAGAAGGTGGCACACCAGTGCGTGTTAAATTAATTAGGCACACCAGTTTACTTTGAAAATCCTGTGGTTTGATGTGTCAACTTAAAATTATATATTCATATAAAATGTTCTTTTAGTATTCGAACACAACAATTACAATATTTTATAGTATATATGTGTTGTTTAAATTAACCTTGTTTTTACAAAATGGTTTCCAAATTATATTGGAAGTTAGATTGTGATATAGTTCTTAAAACTATTTAGGACTGTAGAGACGTATATTGATTGTTGGTTTGAACCAAATGCAGGGAAAAAAGGTTATAGTATCAAATAGTCAATTCTTCAAATTCCAGCTCATTCCATTTTGTTCAAAGTTTGACGAGTTCTCCCTTTCTATCTCCAGTAAGTTCAGGTTTTATTTATATTTTGACTATTTATTTGAATTTATGTTACTTATCCATGTGAATATGAATATCAATTTATTCTATATTGTAGGATCTCAATTCAGGTTCTTGTTCGGATGCACAAGATATTCCACCAGTTTCAAAATGTCATAAGCTCTTATCAAGAGCAAGACACCGCAAGCAGTTCGTAGATGAAAATGGGAAGACGCTTTACCCCGCCAATTGTAACATGCTATCTTCAAGCCACAATCCTAGTTCATCGACGATAATTCGTTGTGAGATGGAGCTCTTTTATGACACCCCAGTAGTTTTTGGTTGTTCAAAATGTCAACGGTTGAAGTAGAACCCTCGGCGTGTCACACTCACCCATTACACCAATGATAGATTACCCAATGTTAATGGTATAATACCCCCTACTGCAGTAAAAAATCCAATAGATGATATGTAAAATACACGTCATAACACTTCCCTATGCTCATTTTGAAAAAGTTTGAATCCAAAACAATTATGTCTCATCCTAAGTTGACGAACCCCTCTCCTTATGTTCAGTCAACTGAAAGTTCTAGTGATCCAAAGTATGATATGAATGCCACCCAACACATCTCTACTAGAAGATCCAAAAATTTGAATGAGTTGAGAGAAAAAATTCCCAAGTACACACCAAGGTTCGTCCAATTGTTGGAGGGTAGCGATGATTTCTCCCTTCCTGTGAATTTGCAAAGTAAATATCAAACTTCATACAACCGCGCTTTGTATGGTGCTTGGTCATCTTCTCTACCTATGCCTGATGTTGGAACCGAATTCTCCTTTTGTAGTAATTCTTTTATGATTTCCAAGTCTAATATAGATGTTGCAAATCTTGGGTTTTTTATCCTTTCACATGTACTCATTCCTCCCAAACAGTCAATAGCACTTATTCCATTTTGCAGTCCTATCTATTGTTGGTCGTATTACTTCAATATTGTTAAATACAAGCATATCATTTACATGTATAGTATGTGCATGAATGGTTATGTTTATGGAAATTATAACAGGAAGAAGCTTTTATGTATAGATGGTCGTCCACACACTCATGGGAACATTGCAGGGTTCATAAATAGTTCTAGGTGCTCCTTATTTTCTGCAAATTGTTCTTTTGATGAACACTTCAAAGACCAGGAGTTTTTTTATGAAAAGGAAAACATCAAGATTTTTTTTTGTACATGCAATGCGTAGTTTGTATCCTGGTAACGAGTTGTGAATAAACTATAACTTTCATAGACCACCAACCGCTCATCAGAGATGCCTTGCATTGGGAATACCCTTAGACGTTCCCTTGGGGCGTAAGACAAAAAATCATTGATTAATTGTATTTGTTAATTTTCAATGGGATTCATGTAATGTGTTGCTCAGTTTGAAATTTTGTTTTATAAATTGTTAATTTAATTTATAAATTGTTTTTTTTATGGCCAAAATAGGGGACTTTACCTAAAATCCGCATGTGAGTCGTCAAACACTCAAGGATGTTTGATCACACTGTTATCATAATGTAATTGTCACACCAAAATCTCACACACATACCCATGAATTGCACTGCATGTGCTTCTATCTCAGATACAATGTGCTTCTGTGATTAATTGTATTTGTTAATTTTTAATTTGGACGTTTGCTTTATAAATTGTTGCAGCTTAACATTTTCTATTGCAAATGATTCTCGTGCTTTTGTAGTATTTATTTTGTATAATGTTGGATCAAACTAGTTGCATTGTGCTTACTAACATCATTGATGTAATTTTCTATACGTTTGAAATCAGGATTTTGATGATGAGCGACATGTCTACCATCTTCCATTGCACCCTAGTACAAAGTCAAATCAAGAGAAGGCTAAAAAAAGAGCGCAACTTGGAGCAGAATCATACCAAACATGGTTGAATCAACCACCTATTCAATTTCCACTACGTCCATACTCACCAATTACGAATGCCTACAATAATAGTAGTTCTTCACATGTTGGAAATGGGGGAAACAAAGTAGAGGTTGGTATGGATGAGTTATTACGACAAACAAGTGCCATGGATGCAATGTTGTTACATACATTCCAATACAATAACCTAGGGGATGACACTCATATCACTGAAACATTATTTCAAAGCCTTAAATCGGCTTCCACTACCCCTCTCTTTGGATATGTCTCATCAAAGTCTACACAATTGGGGACAACAATGTTACTGTACAACTTGAAAGCAAAGTATGGCATGTCAGATGCGTGTTTCTCGGTACTTTTGAGGTAACTGGCCATCAACTACCTTATATTTTGATGAATCTTGTCACACAATCAACATTGAAAATGGTCGATTTTATGAACGTTAAATGACATTGTACATTTATATTCCCCACTAACTACATGTTATTCAAAGATAAGGTACTTCTGAGTGATAATTTCTTGCCCAACATATGCGAAGAGGCAAAACAAATGTTGAAAAAGTTGGGTGTTGAGTACATATTATATCATGCATGTCCCAATGATTTTATTTTGTATAGAGGTGAATATGCAGACAAAGAGATATGTCCAAAATGTGGGCATGACAGGTACACAGAATCGAATAACAAGGCTAAAGCACATGCTCCTCATAAGATATTGAGGCGCATGCCTATAATCCCAAGGATTTGAATGCTCTTTCATTGCAAAGAATTAGCTATGCTGCAAGGATGGCATGCCTTGTACTGAAGTGGAGAAGGATTTATGTGAATCCCAACATGTTCAATAGCCATGAAGCATATAGCGGATACATGGCTTGATAAATTCAAGAATGAAGTACAAAGCCTTCGATTGAGCATAGCCATTGATGGAGTCAACCCATTCGTCCAGCCAAACACCAAATATACTGTTTGACCTATAGTAGTGATCAATAAAAATATCCCCCCATGATTTTCTGTGAAGATTGAACATCTTATGTTGGCTCTTGTAGTCCCTGGTAGAAGACAAATGAAGAATATGGATGTTTACCTACAACCATTGATCGATGAATTCAAGGAATTATGGGAAGGGATACAGGTATATGACGTACCAAAATCCATCCCAACAGAGAGGAGTTTTACATTGTATGCCATATGTGCATATACCACACATGATTATCCAGGGTTAGGATTTTTCTCTGGTAAATATGTTGTTTGATTTATTTATATTCAAAGCAATATTTCTTGGCATATTTAATTCAGTGCAACGATATTTATATTCAACACTAACGTGCTCTGTATACCATAACACCATAGGTCTTGTAACAAAATGTTATCATGGATGTAAATGTTGTGGGCCTTCTTTGAAGACTAGATGGTCCAGAGAGCTACGAAATCCAGTGTGCGACTGCTCAAGGGTATTCGTCTGAAAGAACCACCCTTGTAGAAGAGAAACATCTACTTTCAATGGTAAAATAGAGAGAACCCAAAGGCCTGAAATAATGACAATGGATGGCTAACTTAAGGCATATTATAGAGAGAAGGAGAAGGAATTCGTAGAGATGTTCAATTTAAATGGGGAACCTATGGTCGATGTCCATAATTCTTCAACACCTATGTTGAGAAAATACCCATCATGATGAAAAGGAAATCAGTATTTTATGAGCTCCCATATTGGGAGCATCTTAAGATTTCCCACTTACTAGATCCCATGCATATATTCAAAATGTTTCATCTTATTTTTGGTGGCACATATCATCGAAAAAAGTGACACACTGACACTCAGTAGAGATCTAAGTTCTTCAAATACCAAAAAGAAGCATTGACCAAGACAAGAAAATAGAGGAGAGGTTGGCCCCTCTTGAACATTTAAAGAAGCCAATGTCCCATGGGTTTTGAAGAAAGATGATATTTCTTTGGCAAAGGAAGTTATATTGGGTGTGAAGATGCCTTCTTTATATGGGTCTAATATACGACACTACTTCATTGTAGATGAAAATTTGTTGGGTTTGAAATCACATGACCATCTCAATCTTGTAAGGGTACATATAATGTCAAAAAAATGTTTTTATTTTTTATTTCTATCTTTTATCACACAAGTTAAATTAATGCAAATATATTTTTATGTTTACTTTTTAGTGTCATTATCCGTTGTTGGTGTGTGGGTGTGTCAACCATGACTTTCTTGATAACTTGCAGTGTGCCATATCTAAACTATCTGCATTTTTGTGGTGGATCACATCAGAGGATATTTACATCGCTAGCATTCCACGGTGGCATCAAGAGATAGTTGAGATTGTTTGTATGTTTGAGAAGGAACTACCGACGAGTTTCATGGACTTGCAGGTTCATCTTCTAATTCACCTAGTCGATGAGGTTGAATTAGTCGGCATGGTACCATGTCATTGGATGTACTTCTTTGAGAGCTACATGAAAAAATTGAAGGGATTTGTTCAACAAATGGCAAAACCTGAGGGTTCTATGGCAGAGGGGTACATAGTATATGAGTCATGTTCTATTATGTCAGTGAGTACATCAAGCAAATCGACCACACACTGGGCACAGTCAGTTGGGATGATGAACATGATGAGGATAAAGGGGAAGGGGAGCTAATGCAAATGAAAGGAAAAAGGCGTGTGTTAAAGAGTAAGTCACTTATCTTTCTATCTTCACATTTCCACATACTAACTATTCACAACAAACTTCAAAATATATATTTGATCCCATATGTACTTAATGTGGTTTTTTTTCCATGAATACAACAGCGAATTCAAAAATCAATGCCATCAATAAATTCATTATTTACAACATGGAGGAAACACAGTCGTGGGTCGCATTGTATGAAGAGAAGAGAAGGAAATGGGACATTGACAGAAAATAATCGGTTGCACGGTAGAAGCATGCCTTTTCCATATCATTTAAAAAAATATGCTAATGATATGTCCCAACAGTTTGGTTGTGTACCAAGTCAGAGATAAATATGGCGCATCCGGTCGTTACCCGCCTAAAGAGGAGGATGCACTAAACATTGGGATTGGGTGCAACAACTCGGTAATAATCTCTTTCTATACATTTTTAACTTTATAATGCAAATTTGAATTCTAACATTTATGTTTATTAAATTAATGCTTGGTTATTAAACATATGACACCATCATTTTTTAACCTTTTTTATAGGTGCATTCGTTCCCATCTATGTGGGCTTATGGACATAATTTCTGCACCGAAGATGCTGATGATGGATGTTTTACACAAGATTGTGGAGTGGAAGTCTAGTTCGACCAATATAGTTGTGCTAGCCACCGCAATTGAAACATGATAGGAGGGATGTTGGGTTATGTTGGAAAGATACAAGAGATCATTCAAGTGGACTTATCATCTTTCCAATGTGTTATTTTTAGGTGAAGTTGGTGGGATACATTCGACAAGAATAATTTAAAGGAAGATCGTGAAAGTGGGTTGATATGTATCAACTCTACAAAAATGTGGGATGAAAGTAAGGAGCCTTATGTTTTCTCAAAACACTGCAACGAAGTTTTCTTTCACTTGGATGTGTTGGATAGAGATTGGTGATTCATATTAAGACATGACCCTAGATCTAAACATGTTTATGATAACAACAGTGTTATCATGCCAACTGAGGAAGATAATGAGGGTGATGACAATGGAGAGTGATATGTACATGTTTTATTTCATCATTTACAGATTGAGATATGATTTTGTTATTGTTATCAGGAAGGGTTTAATTATATTGTGTATTTTTAATGTTATGACAATGGAAATGGAAAGTTGATTACTGGATGCAGTGTTTAAAAATCTAAGTTGGTTAACAATCAATCTGATGTGAAATATGTTCCATAGTTAGAGAAGATCTTTCTTTCTTTCCATTTAGTTCATATGGATATGCATATTCATATCTATATGTATTTGAAGTTTCATTATTGATGGCTTGTCAGCGCATCAGATCAAATCCTTATGTATTTAAAGTTTCCTTTCAATTGACTCAACTAAAATTTTAGCAAGAAAGAGCCATATGTGTGGCCAAGTCACTATAGTGTAGTGTTCCTTCACCTAAATGTTTTAGAGGGTATAAAATGTGTTCCTTCAATGTGGACTAATGTTATATTATATAATGAATATCATGATTAATAATAATAAGTTTGGAGAATGCAACTTTTGGCTTTACAATTTAGAGAAAATGGTGTTCTTTTAATTAAGTATTTGTTTTACTTCCTAATACATATTTTCTATTTATCATTGTAAAGTGAGTTATTGTCAAAAAATAAAAATCTTGAATGATAGATCGATAGGTCATATTGATGTTGATATTTACATTTTTTTGTGATGTTCATATTTATATATTATAATAATATTACATGGTAATACTTGACTTTTTGTTATGATGTTTGGTTACACTTATAAAAAATTATTCATTTATGTTTATCATTTGAATAATTAAGTTATATACAACATTATATGATGAAGACTTAATTTCCTTATTAAAAATCATTATATATTTTTTTGTAATGCTCAACATAAAGTTACAACAAATTAATAATAATAATAATATTATTATTATTATTATTATATATATATATGACATATTTTACTACATTATTAAGAAATATTTAATTACAATAAATTATAATATCCATACAAATTATATGAAAATAATATATATATATATATATATATATATATATATATATATATATAATACTATGACTGTAAACTATACAACAATTATAAACATGATACTAAGACATATTATACAACATTCATGAATCATAGAGTTACCACAACTTCATCCATTATCAATACAAATTTCATAAAAATATTTGATTCAATGGTAATTTTAATTCAATTATAATATGTAAAAATAAAAAATTTAACCTATATTAAATTACTTGAAACATTTTTCCACATTTTCAATTACCATTACTCCAATCCATTTTTCACATTTATGATGACCTAACAACCAGCCATACTTTCAAATTCATTTTCTTATCAAAACATCAACCTATATATGAATCCATACTTCAAATTGTCTACAAAATTTAGGTTGGAATTATTTAATATGAAAAATGGTCGAAAGGATGCATAAATTTTGACCAAAATTAAAAACCCAATAACTTTCTATACAAATGTATAAAATATTGAGTTGTGTTGTAGTGATAGTTGATATGTTATGTTTATAAGTGTTAACTATATGTAAGTTATTCTCAAATTAAGAATTATTTAATATGAAAAATGGTCGAAAGGATGCTAAATTTTGAAAACTTTGAAAACTTTATAATGCTTTCAAAACTTGTTAAGTCATACAACAACTTCTTTTGTAACATAATTTACAATGCAAATTGTGATGTTTTTGTCAACTAAAATAGTTAGTGATTTAAAGACCCACATTTTGAATAGTACAAAGTTCTTTTACATAAGCATACGATCATCATCATTTTCAACAATTAACAAATATAAACATAAACACCATGATCATACCATCATAAACTTAAGCGTAAACATAAACGTACCATCATCATCATTTTCACGACATAGACATAAACATACCATCATTATCATTGTCACCATATAACAATCACTATTTTAAACACATGATCAATCAATTACATGACATTAATAAATATCCTAATTTATAATTTTAAATATATATCATCATACCACCTAAAAACATAAACATAAACATCATCATACCATAATAAACATAAACATCATCATACCTTCATAAACATAACCATAAACATACACATAAACATACCATCATCATTTTCACCACCTAAACATAAACATACCATCATCATGATAATTTTCACCATCTAACATAAAACCTAAAAATCATTGATATAACATCATAAACATACAAATAAACATAAACATGAGCGTAACATCTTAAACATTGCATTGCCATGATCTAACATAACACAAGCCACATTATATTATAACATCCATAACCATCACACACATCTAACAAACATCATCTAACCTGAGCTACCATACACATCACCATCAAGTACATATAAACAAACATCAACATAAACATCGACATCAACATAAACATAAAAAAATGCAGTATATATATAACATCAAACTGATGATACAGTATGCCAAATATATATCTATAGTCCAATAAATGCTATGACATATTTGATCCACCTACGCATGTAGAGGCATCATCAGTATCTCTCCGACCAGATCCAGATGCATCGTCACCTCCGCCAACAGAGCTAGGGGAAATTACAACACCTCTTCCGGCAGAGCTAGAAGCATCGAAACCTCCACCAATAGAGCCAAAGGAATCACTAACTCTACCAAGACAAAAAGGAGCTCGGAGATAAGCATGGATAGGTACATCAAGATTAATCGTAAGACCCCATTTGAGCATGTGTGTAATATAGTCGACTAGAGTAGGAAATGGTGGATGGTCAATCTAATCAGTAGGATCGGCAGGTTGGTCGAGCATAAGTAGAGGAGATGATGAAGTAGGATCGGTAGTTTGGTTGAGTAGGATTAGAGAAGATGGTGAAGGAGTTGATGGAGGTGGAGGTAGAGGAGGAGGAAGTGGATGAGAGGTCGATGAAGTTGTTGGAGGAGGAGGTGGAGCAGTAGATGTCGAAGATGATGGAGGAGTAGGTGGAGTAGTAGATGTCGAAGCTGGTGGAGGATGGGATGGAGGTGGAGGAGGTGGAGGAGGAGACTGATGGTTATACCTCCTATCAAGTAACTGAATGCATGCACCGAAAATATGTTGCATCAACGACCTCATATTCTCCTCCATATCTATGCAAGGTGATATTATCAAATGATGTCGTGCACCCGTATAGGTTGAACCCCCTTATCTGCGAACAATGTCGCCAACTTGTATGCCACATCCCAGTGATACCTATCACGGGGCCTACATGGACGGTGGCCAAGATGTTTACCATCCAACTGTGGCCCATCCTGGTCGAGATCCTCCATATCCTCATCCTCCTGAGAGGGAGGAGGAGGCCTAACCTCACCATCAAATTTTCAAATGTCTGCAAAAAATATAGTACACAATAATAATTAGACAATTTCATTATACAATTTAACATTTAGAATATATTTCATTTTCATTAAGTATAAAGAGAATAAACTGCAACTAGAATAATTTAAACATAATGGTAATATTACATCTCTCATCCAGTGGCTCCTCCGGTGTGAAGAAGATCTCTGGGAACCCTCTCTAGTCCAAGCCCGCATATGTATATGGCACAATTTCTACCACATAGTCCTCCTCACTTCCTAGCATCTCGAGCACATCTGACGTGATACTAGACGGGAACTCAAGTTTCCCCCTCTTGGGCATCATCTGCACCCACATGTGCATATACACCTCTGTCATCGACCTATAAGGGAGGCACTGAAATGATGGCCTGGTGGCCGGAAACTTCTCAAAAAAAAGATAAAAATATCTTAACAGAAAAGGAAGTTGGACCTCCCATTAATCACTGCACAAAATCTATCCAAAGCATAACAAAACTACCGCAAAAAATGGCAGATCGCCTAATGCATCGAGGTCTCTACACTAAAGAGTCAACATAATACAATAGAGGGAAACTAATGCACTTCCCATCACTAGTGGAGCGTGCCAGCATCATAAGCAAAAGAGAGAGGTACCTGACCTCCTCTCGACCAAAAGCACAGATCCTAAGTTGCCCACCACTCACCTGAAAATCAGAGGGATGGACGACCTCGTCGCTGATATATCTCAGAGAGTAAGCTAGCTGACTCTCAGTTGCAGCACTATCTGGGACATCATGGAACTGGGTAAAATCCTCCCCTCTCCTAGATAGTCCAGTGATGAAATAGATGTCCTCCTTAGTGGGTTGGAACCACTAACCGACACCAACATGAAATTCCTACCTATGATGATCCGAGCATCGGATGAACAAACACAACAATGAAGAGTTACCCTTAAGGGATGTAGCCTCCTGATAGAACTTTAGGAGGTCTATATCCCTCAATATCTCTCAAGTCTAGGAAATAATGGGGTGAGGGTACAAATCCCTCTCCCTCTCCCTAGCCTCCCATTCTCTGACCATGTTGAACTGATCCACCTGTGCACGCTCTTGCCGAGTAGCTTGTCGTCGCTCATGTCTTTGTTTCACATATAACATGAATTAGTGTCATAAATAGATATATAAAAACATTTAATATTTCATTCAATTAACATCCTATTTAATAACATCAATAATACATTTTTCTCTCAAAACAATATTTTTTTAGGTGTGGTAAGCTTAAATAACATAGGTGCACTGCCAACGGTGCTTTTATACACCAACTGCACCGTCCACAGTGCATTTATATACATAATGCACCGACAATGGTGCTTTTTATCTACGCATGCCCTGATAAATAGGAGGGCGTTGGAAATTTTAACATTTTAAAATGCTCATCACGGTGTGTCCCTTAAACATGAACGCAACGTAAACGGTGTATCATTGTTTATTAACCACGCCATCAATGTATTTAGTGTTTTTTAATTTCATGCATTACCGGTTCTCAATTTACAAATAAACGCACAGGGTGATTCGGTATGGATACTGTAACATATCACACCATTTTCAATTAGATAACGTTTAAAACCGCAGTACCAGTGCATTGCCGATGGGTCATCGCCCCGTAAACGGGGCAGACGAGTTGTGGTGTGATTATGTTTAGTGGGTGCACCGTCGATGTTTGTACAGAGGTTTTAAATTTAAACATTGCACTCGTTAGAATTAAGCACACCGGCTAAATCGATGTAGATACTAAAATTTAGTGCACTGCTAAGATATTTTTATAGTTTTTTAAAAATTAGATTGCCAATCCAGTGAGTCCAATTAAAAACACACCGATGCATTTCCAAAACTTCATTTTTTAATGCACCGTAATAGGTGCGCTCACTATAACTAAAAGCACCATTGTTTATGTCATTTTAAGGTTGATAGGGACTGTGTCCATTGTGCACCTACTACACATCAGAGCACATAAAATCGGTGCACTGACGTGCACTAGGAGCACCATTGAATTAGGTTTGTTTAGGGTATGTAAATGCTAAATTGTCTAGATCGGTGTGTTACATTCACGTTAATGCACCAGTCACGATGCACAGTATTTAATTAAAAGAATTGTTTATTTTTTTTTAAATTTTTTTTTTTAATATTCACTGGTGCAGTCTATACACATTGGGGCACCAAAAGGACGGTGCATTCCATTTATATGAACGTATCGCTAATTAATTCGTTATTATTAAAATGAAATTAATGTTTCTTCGGTGTGCTACAAAAGTAGAGTGCACAGTTTAAGCGATGCTTTAAATCCGTTCAGCTCACCCCACAGGCGACACTCCCTCTAATTTTTTTACAGGGTGCACCGCATCCGGTGCGAGCCGAACGGCTCGAATGCACCGCGCGAAATATTTAAATTTTTTTGGAAAAAATGAGAAATAAAAGCTCAATTTCAAATTTCAATCCACTTAAAATTTAAATTATGAAATAACAATTAATTTACCTGCTGAACCGCACGTCGGGGATGCATCCTGGCTATGTATGGAGAATTTGATTTTTTCCCACGATTTGGAAAAGTTCAAACTCAAGTCAGCAGCCAATGGGAATCAACAATGTGTCTGGAGCCAATGAGGAATGAGCACAGGTGGCAGAGCGTCTAGTGGGTGATGTATGGCACCAGTGCAGATGGCTCAGATGCACTGTACAGGGGTAAAAATGAGTTTGATGGTGCAGTAATTTTTTTATAAAACCTTGTTCCAGTACACCTAATAATAATGCACGCACCTAGCAATTTATAACATAACATAACCGATTTTAGGTTTTTTAAATATTCTTTTTTATTTTTTATGAAATAAATACCAGTGTGTTCGGTTTACGGAAACACACTGGGGCGTGTCTTGTTAGATAATGCACCAGTGTAGGGTTTTAAGTAAAATTTAACGATTTTTTAATAAAATAATAAAATATGTTTTTTTTAATAGTTCATTAACCAATGCCCGCAGGGGTGTAGCTCAACCAATGATTCACTTGATATGAAGGACATGTTGTAAATGGAGGTCTCGAGTTCAAATCACACTGGCTTACCCGTGCCCCATGCTTGTGGGTTGTTGTGGGGCACCCAGGGGTATAGTGGTAGCGGGATTGGATCCATGTACCTCGTGTCACACGAGTAGTAGCCTAGTCCCCAGTTTTTGATTCCCCTAGTACAAAAAAAAGTAGTTCATTAACCTGGGCGTTTAGTACTTTTACACGCACCAGGGCGTTTTGTGATAGGTAACGCACTGAGTGTAGGATTTTAAATAAATTTAACTAGGTTTTTAAATAAAATAAATGTTTTTTTTAATAAAATATACGATGGTGATTTTGTGTCTAATAAACGCATTGGAGCATTATGTATTAGACAATGCACCACATATAGGCTTCTAAATGAAATCATACAAATATTTTAAATATTTTTTTATTTTTTTAATAAAATATAGTACTTGGTGTTTATGTTTAAGGAAACGCACCGGGGTGTTTATGTTTACGTAACGCACCAATTTAGATTTTTTTTGTTTTTTGCATTTGATGATTTTTTGGATGTGGTGCAACATGGTATATGTCTTCCCAGTGCATTGGTATTGGAAACGCATCGGTTTGTTCATATTAAAATAAGCGCATCGAAAAAAAAACCTCCGCTAAAACCTTTGGTCGCTCGCCTCCGCTATAAACGGATATTTGGACTCTTTTAATCGGAGCATCTGCTATAAACTCCGCTACATATCCTTTTCCTTGTAGTGTGTTTTCATTCCTAGATGGTTCCAGGGGATAATACTAGATCCAAATGCACCCGGAGGACCAATACAAGACGATGTTCACCTACCCCTAGGACTATGCAATACCCCTGCAACTTTCCATAGTGTTGTCTTAATCATATTTGCATAATTTGTACATGACATCAAGGAGATCTACATGGATGACTTCACACCCTATGGAGAAGTCTTCCAACAAGCCTTAGACAATTTAGATGATTTCCTAAAGAAACGTATTGAAATGAGCTTGTGTCTGAGCAATGAGAAATGTGAGATGCTAATGAATGAGGGCATAGCATTGGGCCACCAGGTCTCTTCCGAGGGAATCAAGGTCAACCAAACCAAGGCTGAGGTCATTAAAAATCCATATCCACCACTAAAACAAAGATATGTAAGAAGCTTCCTTGGGAAATCATGCTACTACAAGAGATTCATATAAGGCTTCAGCAAGATGGAAACACCCATGTTTTCACTCCTGACTAAAGACACATATTTGGTATGGACAAATAACTGCATGGCAGCATTTGAACATCTCAAGGAAAAAAAAAATCATGACCCCTATGCTTCAAGGACCAAAATGGGGCCTCCCATTTCATATACATTCAATTGCTTCTTAAAATACTATTAGGGTAGTCCTTGGGCAGGAAGAGGATAAAAATCCATTTTCAATATACTAGATCAACAAAAATTTGTCAAGAGATGAACTTAATTACACAGTAACAGAGAAAGAATTGTTGGCTATCACCTACTCCATCAGCAATAAGGTGTTTGATGAATAAACCTAATACCAGTGGTAGGATTATGAGATGGATGTTTCTCCTGCAGGAATTTGATTTGAAAATCACGGATAAACGAGGTAAACATAAATTTGTTGCAAATTTCTATCAATACTGGCCCATGTTGCAAACAAAGAATTAGTTGATGATGCTTTTTCAGATGATCACCTCTTTTCCATCTCAGTAGAAACTCCATGGTATGTTGACATAGCAAACTTCCTAGTCTCTAGGAAGTTTCTTTGGCATTTTAATTACAAGCAGATATGCAAGGTCATCAGGATACTTGGATCAAAGGTTTCCTATTCAAGAGAGGACCAAATCAAATTCTGAGGAGATGCATCAAGGAGGTTGAAGTACATGACATCTTGCATGCCTTCCACAATGAACCTTGTGGAGGACATTATGCATGCAAGAGGACACCCTACAATATATTGCATGCAAGGTACTACGGCCCACACTTCACAAGGACACTCAAGAATATGTATCAAGATGTGATGACTGTCAGAGGATGGGGAATCCAACACAAAGAGATGAGATGCCACTGCAACCCCAAGTATCATTGGAGCCATTTGACAAATGGGGGTTCAATTTTTTTGGGCAAATAATCCCTCCATCCAATCAGAATAATTATATTCTGGTGTGTACTGACTATCTTACAAAGTGGACAGAAGCAAAAGCACTTAGAACTTCAAATGAAACCAGTGTAGCAAAATTCCTCACAAAGCAAATATTTACACGATTTGGAGTCCCAAGAGAGCTAGTCTTAGACCAAGGGACACATTTTACATCAAATTTAATTGAATACCTTATGGAAAGAAACAAAATCAAGCATAGGCAGTCTTTTTCCTACCACCTAGAGAAAAATGGGAAAGTAGAGGTTACAAACAGGGAGCTGGAAAGAATACTCACAAAAATAATGCAATTGCACAAAATAGATTGGGAAAATAGATTACATGAATCTATTTGGGCTTATAACACAACTTGGAATACTACCACAGGCTTCACCCCCTATGAGTTAGTCTATGGGAAGAAGGTCATGCTGCCAATAGAATTTGAGATAAAGACACTCGGGATAGTTGCATAACTCAACATGGACTTATCAACAACACAACAGGACAAAATTCAACATTTAAATGCAATTGATGAGTACAAACAACAAGCACTCTTCCACAATAAAATGGTGCAGCAACAAAGGAAGCAATGGCATGATAAATACATCAAGAACGAGAAGTTTCAAGAAGGATACTGGGCACTCTTATATGAATCTCATTTAAAAGAAAATTAACAACCAGATGGCTTGGCCCTTACCAAATTGATACTTGCTATGAAAATGGATCAGTCAAAATAAGGACAATCGGTGAATCTCATACCCCATATTGGTTAATGGACATTGACTCAAGCTCTACAAACAACCACTTTTAAAAGAAGAGTTCACATAGAGATTCTACAAAAAGCATTTGATGCTAATTGAGGGCACTGATGTCCTCACTGCCAGCTGAGCTATCACTTCTCAACAAATAAATGAAAAAATAAAGAAAAAAGGTAAATAATAATAATAATAATTAAAAAGAAAAAGAAGAAAACAATAAAATTATTGTTAGTGAAAACTCCTCCTGGAGCACTAACAAGACGTACTCCAGGTGAAAACCACAATGTGGAGCCTTTCGTACGAGAAAATAAAAATAAAGAAAGAAAAAAGAAAAAGGAAGGAAGAGAGAAAAAGAGAATCATCAAACTTTTCATATCTGAAGATTGATTATTTTGCAGGAAAAACCATTTACCAACTCCACTCTACAGTACAAACTGCCCAGCAATCCATGAAAAATCTACTCTGCCACACCTATAAAATCGCGCATTTAACACTACAGCAAGAATAATCTACAACGCATTGAAGGAATCTAACTTTCCAGATCTTTGTCTATACTACATCATTCCCCACGCATGATCATCCAAACTAAACTACGAAGTGACACGGCTACATCAACATTCAATCCACCTACAGACAACTAATCTACAAACTTGTCACGTACCCAAAATTCTTGTCTAATAAATTTGGTGAATTTTCAAAATTTTCATAATGAACCTTTAACAATAAAATATAAGATACCCTAATTCCTTGTAAACATAACATCATTTGTTTATCCTTCAACAATATGGAACATGTCTAACTAATTGTATTTATGCAACTTCTTTGAATACTTATAAATAAAAGAATAGTCTACACACTGTATAGAATGTCTATGTGAAACAATCAACATTTTAGCGGTAACTAAGTACATATTTGGAATACCAAATTCATTTCATGATCCAATAAGAAAATTAACTTCAATCTATACCTTACCAATCTTTTACTCCTATTTTAATGTAACTACAAGCCTTCATTTGTTTAATTATACATATAAGATTGCATAAGAAAGGTACTCAAGAATTAACAAGGGATCTAAATTTCTAAATACATAAATTTTCATAAGGAAAGAGACATCATGGTTAATAATAAATAAATGCATGAGGTACTCTTATGCAACTACCCAACCTGAATTACATTGACACATAAGCAAGAAGATATTACATAAAAATTTCACCATAAAATTCAATAAGATGTAATGCAAAAATAGACACAAAACAAGAAACACATAAGAGACACATTGCTAGTACACCATTTTACCGTGGTTCACCCACAACTTGGGCTACGTCCACAAAGGATTTTGTATTATTGAATTTCAACATAGGGATTACATTCCCACAACACAAACGTTGCCATAAATTTCGTAACCTCTCTCTTTGAGAGTACTTTAAGAAAATCCAAATCAGGGATCTAGGCTATGACATGAATTTCTAAAAACTCAAATGGTAACTAGGGAAAATAATCACCCTCTATACATATAACCTAAACATTAATTAATTTAGGGTTTTGGGATCAAACCCTGAATCTAACTTTTACAAACCTTTCGGATTTATATTTGTCCAATCATAGTGTAGGTATTTAATAATGTGTTATTCTCCAACTCCTACATATAATTTTATCCTAAGAATAGAGTTATGGATCGCAACCCTTCGTCTAATTCTTCAATGTAAAAATATATTTATTTATAAAAACTTACATATATTAATTTCACTCAAAACAGAGATGGGTGGCTACATCTTCTAAGGATGTGGTCTTAGTAAAAAATAAATAAAGCGTAAATATTATGGTTGCATCCTTCTCTATCAAACTCATGGTTTATATAAAACGCCAAGGAAAGGAGATAGGGTTTCGCCACAAAGGTCTAATGTCTACTTATTTAGAAACACTAACCTAAATACAGTGTAAAAATATAGATAGAAACGAAGTACAACCATAAAACCTTAGCTCAACAAAAAAAAAAGGATTCTATTGACAAAGGAATCAAGCTTCCATACGACGGTCCTCTCCAGCTTGATCATAAAAACAAACAATGGTGAAGCTAACGAAATCGAGTTCTCCCACTAGGCGGTCTTTTTATATTAACGTTCGTGCAGCATAAACTTATATAAATATATGTTCAGCACATAGCTATCAAAAAAAAAAAAATCAATTTCGAACATTACAGTATTTCGTGAAGACTTCACTTACCAAGCTTCTAAAGAAACATACCTCCAATCAGAAAGAAATAAAACCAGACCGCTACTATCATAGACATTTGTTCAGAATGTAGACATTAATGAGATACTCATATCAACATCGTTGTCATGATTTAGACTTTCCAAAACACTCTTAGTAAGGATAACTTAGGTAGTTATGCACTTATTTGGTCATACAGAAGATTACGCTTTCCTAAACAAAAGGTTCCTCAGAAGAGCATAAGTCATAACATGGCATTTAAATATCTACACCGATATATTCATAGGGGTAAAAATCTATTTATTGCAACAAATATACAAAATGGTAGTCTACCTACAGATCTCATGTGATTTGTGATCTCAATAAATAAATACTGGGAATAGTTCCTTTCCAGTTAGAATGACAGAAAATGTAAATAAGGAAATACAACATGTGACATTACGGCATTTTAATACTAGGTATTCATACTAGAACAACTTACAGTGTTACATACAAGGCTATTATCACTTCGTTTTCCAAAATATCAGACCGTAACTATTATACATCAATACAGTCTTTTTTCCTAGTTAACATTCAATCAACATTTTTACCAGAGAATGAAAATATGTATATCACAATATATACAACAGGAGAATATTTACTGATATCTAGCATGTAGCAAATATTTTCACCTTGCATTCGATCCAGTATACCAGCAAGGAAATAAAATATATGTATATATCAAGATATAAATTAATACAAGATTACTAGGGTTACAGTCGCCGAATCGCTTACTAGCTATCTGGTTGTAAGGATCAATTTCTATCTACCATTCCATTGCTTACCCGTGGTAAACCCTTAATGGAGATCGCTGTCTTTCTCTCTCCCTGGTAGATCGCCCCTCGTAACTCATTTCAAAAACAAGTCTTTTGATCACAACTTACAATTGTCGATGTCGCTTACTCCACCTGCAGAGATTCATACTCATGAAAAGGGTCCCCCCTTGATCACCACACCTGGCACCTTTAACTATTCTTTTTCCAGCTGCAACGAATTGCCACTACTCTTCACGCCGAGTGGCAATTAATTTCCATCACTCCCCCCCTCAACATGAGAGCTACCTGCCTATAAGAAAGCGTCCAGCTTCCTTCCAGCTTTGACGGTGGTGGAGGATAGTGGGTCTCTTAGGAGACAAGTGGTGCAAAAAGAGAATGTGCTGGCGGTAGGTAGAATTTCCATGAGCTCCACTAGGAGACAAACTCCCATAAATCTCTCATTGAGATCCCTATTCCAATAACTAAATTGTTCTATTGTTTGATGAGTATAATTATATATGCATGATGCTCGTTTTGCTGAATGCATCCTTGCATAAAAGAAAACATGATCATATATTATATTTATTTTACAATCATATACTCAACGGTGTAGTTATCCCTTATATCTATCTCTTAAAAATATTTTATCTTTGCATCAAATCTAAAGGGATGTGCCTACACAATTAATAATCCCATGAAATATAATATACATAACATCCACCACTTTATATATATATATATATATATATATATATATATATATATATATTAAATAGTTATTACCTCTATTTATTTATCCTTCTCAAATATAAATAAAATATCCATAATAAGTCATATGAACATGTCCCTCTCATGTTTTTTTTTTTATTTGTGTCATACCAAATTATCCCTTTTTAATCACTTTTAATAAAAAAGTTTCCCATATAATTGGGTTCCACTAAGACACTAAGTTTCTTTATTAAAAGTGCATTAGTTTTCTTTGAGGCATACAAGAGTATAATAAATTTTACAATGTTCAAAATAGCCCCCTTCCACTTTATTCTTAAAGTGTATATATATATAAATGAGAGCTTAGCTTCCCCTTAATTAAAGGTATTAAGGATACTTTTCCGACACCCTTGTCGGGATCTGTGTTAATGTGATCTTTAGCGATAAACTTAGTTTTTACTCTCCTATAAGTGGCTTCATGCTAACAAGGTATGTCGTTAGGGTTAAACTGGCTTGCGACGACTAGTTGTTATCTCAGCTTAAGTGATGACCTTATCACCTAAAGTATCAATTAAGTCGCTTTACCAAAACTCTAGTGCTTGTAGCACTAGGATGACCAACCGTCAATATGTTAATCTTCTTTTAGCTTTTTCTAACTTTCTCTCATAGGGTATTATTAATATAATCCATACGGATGATAGTTAACCTTTAGGAACTAGAATAATAGTTGTGTAACCAAATAATTACTATCATCGATCGTCTATTTAGGACGATAATATGAATAACTTTTGATGAATTAAGGTGACTCCTCGTTGTCTACCACTATTTCTGCTACACTACCCTTCTCTTGTCGCTTTCCCCCTTAATGGAAATTTGTTGCCCGTTGTTTAAGTTGCTTAGTCTTCAAATGTATCTTAAGTCTTAACCAACACTTATGAATCGTAACACTAGTTTTTCAAGGCCCACTGGTGGGGCCTTGGCCTTGAGCTCCTCACCAGGGCCATTTACATAATCACAATTACAATTAAAATAATAATAATAATAATAAGGATCAATTTGGAGGGATGTTACATCCTCCTCCCCTTAAGAATAACACCGTCCTCGATGTTAGACAGTTTGCATCCTTTAACCGTTATTCTCTTGCTTTATTTTTTTTATTTGGTCATCTTAACATTTTTGTGAATTCCGTAGGCTCTCTTCACCTATAACCTGCACGTTTGTACTACTCGTACAAGATTTTCCAATATTCTTCAGTATAACATAAGTATACAAAATTTCACAACAGTATATGTCTAACATTTATCATTCATCCTCATCCTTGAGGAAATATTTGCTTACTCTAACGTTCATAGCATTCTCACAATAAGACATCCAATAGTCTATTTACAAGACAATCATAAAACAAAATCTTTCATCAACACTTTTGTTGATCATCAATCTCTTTTGTACTCCAGCAAACATGGAGACTTGCATACAAAACTCCTATGTATTTCAGCAATCATGGAGACTTGCATACATAGCACTCTGCAATTTAGCAGGAAAATTTGACAGTCTTACTCTGCAACTCATTACATAGCTTCCCTTCATCGAATCTTCTTGTGGGCTCAATTCTAACACCACAAGGGAAAAGTTAAGTCTCCTGAGAGAACCTCCTGTGTGCTCAGTTCTAACAACACAAGGAAAAATTGTGAGCCCATCCTCTGCTCAATTCGATGGAGATAAATTTTGCCTAGGACTTTTGGGTCAGTATAATATTCAACGAGCCACCTGCTCTATTCCACTTCCATGGGGAACATGACCCCAATTTAGGGAAGTTGCACCCTGCAATGGCTAATAAGTGAGTGCAAGATGCAACCTCTGCTTGAGTCCGGGAAATATTCTTTTCCCCTCAAACCTTCTCGTTTGAGTCCAGAAATTTTACTTAGTAACAATCATTTAGTATTTCTTGCATGCCACATGCAACGTAATAGCAACAAAATATTTAACGAATATATCATATTCTATGCATTTTGGTGATTACACATCATCAATCATAAGTTTTATCACTCATCATGATTCATAAATCCCTGTAATCCAATTAAAAATGTAAAGTAAATTTATTACTTACTCTTGAGCGATTTTAGCTCAACTTATCTATGTAAGTGGTTGTATAATCCATGTTCCTCTAGAATTATGACATTGGTCATGATCCAAAAATCACCTCCTGAAATGTTAGTATAAAGGAAAATTTTCTTTGCTTCAAATGTTCAACAACTGGGCCCATTAGTTCCATAGCATTACGTGCATGCTCATTGAATTAACTTGTGCATCCTCTTCAATTCATCATGATGCAAACTCTTTTGCTAACAAATAAACATGTTAGTTTCATAATTAAAACGGCTAATTGTACATATATTTATTTCAAATTGAAGACTTACTATCTAAAGATTCTTTTCTCAATAAATGTAGATGTTAAAAAGATCCCATGCTCAATCAATTACAAAAAGATTAGGATTCTTCTTTTATTATAATCAAACTCCTACTATTTACAAGTTCTTTTAATTTGATGCACGTCAGTCTTTATATCAAACTCTAGAAGAAATAATTAGAATCATAATGCTTTCAATAAAATCATTTTAAACTCCTACGAATACTGCGTGCAATTCCATACAGTAATACACTTTTAAGCTTATACTTATAATTCTAATAACGATAGGAATTTCTAAAATGAACTACAATTTATTTTAAGTAATAAAATCTTAACATTTAACAAAGTGACAATTTTTCACTTAACAAAAATAATGTTCAACATGTCAATATCTTTTCACATGAACTCGTTTACGCCTTTAAATATAACGTGTAATCTAGTATGTTAAATTTATTCTTGCTATCAATACTCAAGGTAACAATTACTTAGGAAACTCCATATTATTGAATCCACTGGAAAGAGGGCAACATATCATTTTGTAATAAGCATTCTATCGAAAACGTAAGTAAAAATATGTACATACTTGAGGATCAAGTTTTCGTTTCGAAGAATGCGCCTAAGAAGTAACTATAGCTTATACCAACAAGTGTTTCACTTAATCATATACCTACGAAGGAAATATTTTCTAAAATAGCATTATATGAATCTGCTGTGACAACCATGCATTAAATGGGAAGGTGTTTTCAAGTGACTTCGCCTAATCGAACAAGATTACTTCTTTTGGAGTGTACTACTAAACCATACTTTTAACCTAGTGATGCTCATAGGTAATGTACTTAGTAATCTTTGATAGAAAAGTAGAATATCAAGAGCTAAAATGTGGAATTAAATTATACTTCTACAAAACTTGAACTTAAAACAAGCGGCATGTTCACGACACTTTTCACACCCCTTTGTTTTGTCAAGGTAGCAACACGTTTAGTCAAAGTCTTTCATATCTTATCTATTCCTTAGACTACTTCTTACCAAATGACATAAAATTATGGATCAACAAACCAACACAAACATTATAATGCTTCTATTCATTGTAACAAAGTTAATAAATCATGATACAGAATCATTATAGTTAACAAAAATTTCAAAAAAGTCATAAAAACAATATCTATGCCGATACATCCTTCAACTAAGAATAATTACATCCTAGTGTAACTTTCAAAAACACTTTCATGTATTTATTTGTACCTACCTCAATTAGTTTGATCCTTTTGACTTTGTTCTCCATGCCAACATTAATTTTATCATTGTGTAATAAGACCAATTACTTTGATAAACAGTAAATCATTTGTTTAGGCATGAAATCATTCGACAAAATGCCTCTTCCCATCACAATACCCTACAATAATGTGAACATCTATATCTGGTATCTAACAAGGGAAAATTTATGATAATGAAAACATACCTGCCTCATAATTTTGTAAGAGAACCAGTGATGAAACACTTATCTTTACTCTTCTGAAAAACTTTGAATTTTAAACTCCGTCAACAGTACTCCCTCGTACATTCGAGTCCATGCATCCAAAACAAAACAACTTGATTGATTAGTTTATCAACCTTCATATTCCATGTTGATCCCAATAGGCCGGAGTGTTGTAACCTAGCGCTCTGATACCATATGTCACGTACCCAAAATTCTTGTCTAATAAATTTGGTGAATTTTCAAAATTTTCATAATGAACCTTTAGCAATAAAATATAAGATACCATAATTCCTTGTAAACATAACATCGTTTGTTTATCCTTCAACAATATGGAACATGTCTAATTAATTGTATTTATGCAACTTCTTTGAATACTTATAAATAAAAGAATAATCTACACACTGTATAGAATGTCTATGTGAAACAATAGACATTTCAGCAGTAACTAAGCACATATTTGGAATACCAAATTCATTTCATGATCCAATAAGAAAATGAACTTCAATCTATACCTTACCAATCTTTTACTCCTATTTTAATGTAACTACAAGCCTTCATTTGTTTAATTATACATATAAGATTGCATAAGAAAGGTACTCACGAATTAACAAGGGATCTAAATCTCTAAATACATACATTTTCATAAGGAAAGAGACATCATGGTTAATAATAAATAAATGCATGAGGTACTCTTATGAAACTACCCAACCTAAATTACATTGACACATAAGCAAGAAGATATTACATAAAAAAATTTCCATAAAAGTCAATAGGACGTAATGCAAAAATAGACACAAACCAAGAAACACATAAGAGACACATTGCTAGTACACCATTTTATCGTGGTTCACCCGCAACTTGGGCTATGTCCACAAAGGCTTTTGTATTATTGAATTTCAACATAGGGTTTATATTCCTGCAACACAACCGTTGCCATAAATTTTGTAACCTCTCTCTTCGAGAGTACTTTAAGAAAATCTAAATCAGGGGTCTAGGCTATGACATGAATTTCTAAAAACTCAAATGGTAACTAGGGAAAATAATCACCCTCTGTACATATAACCTAAACATTAATTAATTTAGGGTGTTGGGATCAAACCCTGAATCTAACTTTTAAAAACCTTTCGGATTTATCTTTGTCCAATCATAGTGTAGGTATTTAATAATTTGTTATTCTCCAACTCCTACATATAATTTTATCCTAAGAATAGAGTTATGGATCGTAACCCTTCATCTAATTCTTCAATGTAAAAATATATTTATATATAAAAACTTGCATATATTAATTTCACTCAAAACAGAGATGGGTGGCTACGTCTTCTAAGGCTGTGGTCTTAGTAAAAACAAAATAAAGATTAAATATTATGGTTGCATCCTTCTCTATCAAACTCATGGTTTATACAAAACGCCAAGGAAAGGAGATAGGGTTTCGCCACAAAGGTCTAATGTCTACTTATTTAGAAATAGTAACCTGAATACAATGTAAAAATATAGATAGCAACGAAGTACAACCATAAAACCTTAGCTCGACAAAACAAAAGGATTATGTTGACAAAGGAATCAAGCTTCCATACGACGGTCCTCTCCAGCTTGATCATAAAAATAAACAATGGTGAAGCTAACGAAATTGGGTTCTCGCACTAGGCAGTCTTTTTCTATTAACGTTCGTGCAGCATAAACTTATATAAATATATGTTCAACACATATCTATCAAAAAAAAATCAATTTCGAACATTACAGTATTTCGTGAAGACTTCACTTACCAAGCTTCTAAAGAGGCATACCTCCAATCAGAAAGAAATAAAACCAGATCGCTACTATCATAGACATTTGTTCAGAATGTAGACATTAACGAGATACTCATATCAACATCGCTATCATGATTTAGACTTTCCAAAACACTCTTATTTGGTCATACAGAAGATTACGCTTTCCTAAACAAAAGGTTCCTCAGAAGAGCATAAGTCATAACATGGCATTTAAATATCTACACCGATATATTCACAGGGGTAAAAATCTATTTACTGCGACGGAGATACAAAACGGTAGTCTACCTACAGATCTCATGCGATTTGTGATCTCAATAAATAAATACCGGGAATAGTTCCTTTCCAGTTAGAATGACAGAAAACGTAAATAAGGAAATACAACATGTGACTCTACGGCGTTTTAATACTAGGTATTCATACTAGAACAACTTACAGTGTTACATACAGGGCTATTATCACTTCGTTTTCCAAAATATCAGACCGTAACTATTATACATCAATACAGTCTTTTTTCCTAGTTAACATTCGATCAGCGTTTTTACCAGAGAATGAAAATATGTATATCACAATATATACAACAGGAGAATATTTACTAAGATCTAGCATGTACCAAATCTTTTCACCTTGCATTCGATCCAGTATACCAGCAAGGAAATAAAATATATGTATATATCAAGATATAAATTAATACAATATTACTAGGGTTACAGTCGTCGAATCGCTTACCAGCTATCTGGTTGTAAGGATCAATTTCTGTCAACCATTCCATTGCTTGCCCGTGGTAAACCCTTAATGGAGATCGCTCTCTTTCTCTCTCCCTGGTAGATCACCCCTCGTAACTCATTTCAAAAAGAATTCTTTTGATCACAACTTACAATTGTCGATGTCGCTTACTCCACCTGCAGAGATTCATACTCATGAAAAGGGTCCCCCCTTGATCACCACATCTGGCACCTTTAACTATTCTTTTTCCAGCTGCAACGAATTTCCACTACTCTTCACGTCGAGTGGCAATTAATTTCCATCACTCCCCCCCTCAACGTGAGAGCTACCTTCTTTTAAGAAAGCGTCCAGCTTCCTTCCAGCTTTGACGGTGGTGGAGGATAGTGGGTCTCTTAGGAGACAAGTGGTGCAAAAAGAGAATGCGCTGGCGGTAGGTAGAATTTCCATGAGCTCCACTAGGAGACAAACTCCCATAAATCTCTCATCGAGATCCCTATTCCAATAACTAAATCGTTCTATTGTTTGATGAGTATAATTATATATGCACGATGCTTGTTTTGCTTAATTCATCCTTGCATAAAAGAAAACATGATCATATATTATATTTATTTTACAATCATATACTCAACGGTGTAGTTATCCCTTATATCTATCTCTTAAAAATATTTTATCTTTGCATCAAATCTAAAGGGATGTGCCTACACAATTAATAATCCCATGAAATATAATATACATAACATCCACCACTTTATATATATATAGATAGATAGATAGATAAAATAGTTATTGCCTCTATTTATTTATCCTTCTCAAATATAAATAAAATATCCATAATAAGTCATATGAACATGTCCCTCTCATGTTTTTTTTATTATTTTTATTTGTGTCATACCAAATTATCCCTTTTTAATCACTTTTAATAAAATGTTTCCCATATAATTGGGTTCCACTAAGACACTAAGTTTCTTTATTAAAAGTGCATTAGTTTTCTTTGAGGCATACAAGAGTATAATAAATTTTACAATGTTCAAAATAGCCCCCTTCCACTTTATTCTTAAAGTGTATATATATATATAAATGAGAGCTTAGATTCCCCTTAATTAAAGGTATTAAGGATACTTTTCCGACACCCTTGTCGGGATCTATGTTAACGTGATCTTTAGCGATAAGCTTAGTTTTTACTCTCCTATAAGTGGCTTCATGCTAACAAGGTATGTCATTAGGGTTAAACTGGCTTGCGACAACTAGTTGTTATCTCAGCTTAAGTGATGACCTTATCACCTAAACTATCAATTAAGTCGCTTTACCAAAACTCTAGTGCTTGTAGCACTAGGATGACCAACCGTCAATATGTTAAGCTTCTTTTAGCTTTCTCTAACTTTCTCTCGTAGGGTATTATTAATATAATCCATACGGATAATAGTTAACCTTTAGGAACTAGAATAATAGTTGTGTAACCAAATAATTACTATCATCGATCGTCTATTTAGGACGATAATATGAATAACTTTTGAGGAATTAAGGTGACTCCTTGTTGTCTACCTCTATTTCCGCTACACTACCCTTCTCTTGTCGCTTTCCCCCTTAATGGAAAGTTGTTGCCCATTGTTTAAGTTGCTTAGTCGTCAAATGTATCTTAAGTCTTAACCAACACTTATGAATCATAACACTAGTTTTTCAAGGCCCACTGGTGGAGCCTTGGCCTTGAGCTCCTCACCAGGGCCATTTACATAATCACAATTACAATTAAAATAATAATAATAATAAGGATCAATTTGGAGGGATGTTACATCCTCCTCCCCTTAAGAATAACACCTTCCTCGATGTTAGACAGTTTGCATCCTTTAACCATTATTCGCTTGCTTTATTTTTTTTATTTGGTCATCTTAACATTTTTGCGAATTCCGTAGGCTCTCTTCACCTATAACCTGCACGTTTGTACTACTCATACAAGATTTTCCAATATTCTTCAGTATAACATAAGTATACAAAATTTCACAACAGTATATGTCTAACATTTATCATTCATCCTCATCCTTGAGGAAATATTTGCTTACTCTAACGTTCATAGGATTCTCACAATAAGACATCCAATAGTCTATTTACAAGACAATCATAAAACAAAATATTTCATCAACACTTTTGTTGATCATCAATCTCGTTTGTACTCTACCAATCATGGAGACTTGCATACAAAACTCCTATGTACTTCAGCAATCATGGAGACTTGCATACATAGCACTCTGCAATTTAGCAGGAAAATTTGACAGTCTTACTCTACAACTCATTACATAGCTTCCCTTCATAGAATCTTCTTGTGGGCTCATTTCTAACACCCCAAGGGAAAATTTAAGTCTCCTCAGAGAATCTCCTGTGTGCTCAGTTCTAACAACACAAGGAAAAATTGTGAGCCCTCCCTCTGCTCAATTCGATGGATATAAAGTTTGCCTAGGACTTTTGGGTCAGTATAATATTCAATTAGCCACCTGCTCTGTTCCACTTCCATGGGGAACATGACCACAATTTAGGGAAGTTGCACCCTGCAATGGCTAATAAGTGAGTGCAAGATGCAACCTCTGCTTGAGTCCAGGAAATATTCTTTTCCCCTCAAACCTTCTCGTTTGAGTCCAGGAATTTTACTTAGTAACAATCATTTAGTATTTCTTGCATGCCACATGCGACGTAATAGCAATAAAATATTTAACGAATATATCATATTCTATGCATTTTGGTGATTACACATCATCAATCATAAGTGTTATCACTCATCATGATTCATAAAGCCCTATAATCCAATTAAAAATGTAAAGTAAATTTATTACTTACTCTTGAGCGATTTTAGCTCAACTTATCTATGTAAGTGGTTGTATAATCCATGTTCCTCTAGAATTGTGACATTGGTCATGATCCAGAAATCACCTCCTGAAATATTAGTATAAAGGAAAATTTACTTTGCTTCAAATGTTCAACAACTGGGCCCATTAGTTCCATAGCATTACGCGCATGCTCATTGAATTAACTTGTACATCCTCTTCAATTCATCATGATGCAAACTCTTCTGCTAACAAATAAACATGTTAGTTTCATAATTAAAACAGCTAATTGTACAAAGATTTATTTCAAATTGAAGACTTACCATCTAAAGATTATTTTCTCAATAAATGTAGATGTTAAAAGATCCCATGCTCAATCAATTACAAAAATATTAGGATTCTTCTTTTATTATAATCAAACTCCTACTATTTACAAGTTCTTTTAATTTGATGCACGTCAGTCTTTATATCAAACTCTAGAAGAAATAATTAGAACATAATGCTTTCAATAAAATCATTTTAAACTCCTAAGAATACTGCGTGCAATTCCATACAGTAATACACTTTTAAGCTTATACTTATAATTCTAATAACGATAGGAATTTCTAAAATGAACTACAATTTATTTTAAGTAATAAAATCTTAACATTTAACAAAGTGACAATTTTTCATTTAACAAAAATAATGTTCAACATGTCAATATCTTTTCACATGAACTCGTTTATGCCTTTAAATATAACGTGTAATCTAGTATGTTAAATTTATTCTTGCTATCAATACTCAAGGTAACAATTACTTAAGAAACTCCATATTATTGAATCCACTAGAAAGAAGGACAACATATCCTTTTGTAATAAGCATTCTATCGAAAACGTAAGTAAAAATATGTACATACTTGAGGATCAACTTTTCGTTTTGAAGAATGCGCCTAAGAAGTAACTATAGCTTATACCAACAAGTGTTTCACTTAATCATATACCTACGAAGGAAATATTTTCTAAAATAGCATTATATGAATCTGCTATGACAACCATGCATTAAATGGGAAGGTGTTTTCAAGTGACTTCGCCTAATCGAACAAGATTACTTCTTTTGGAGTGTACTACTAAAACCATACTTTTAACCTAGTGATGCTCATAGGTAATGTACTTAGTAATCTTTGATAGAAAAGTAGAATATCAAGAGCTAAAATGCGGAATTAAATGATACTTCTACAAAACTTGAATTTAAAACAAGCGGCATGTTCACGACACTTTTCACACCCCTTTGTTTTGTCAAGGTAGCAACACGTTTAGTCAAAGTCTTTCATATCTTATCTATTCCTTAGACTAGTTCTTACCAAATGACATAAAATTATGGATCAACAAACCAACACAAACATTATAATGCTTCTATTCATTTTAACAAAGTTAATAAATCATGATACAGAATCATTATAGTTAACAAAAAATTTGAAAAGTCATAAAAACAATATCTATGCCAATACATCCTTCATCTAAGAATAATTACATCCTAGTGTAACTTTCAAAAAAACTTTCATGTATTTATTTGTACCTACCTCAATTAGTTTGATCCTTTTGACTTTTTTCTCCATGCCAACATTAATTTTATCATTGTGTAATAAGACCAATTACGTTGATAAACAGTAAATCATTTGTTTAGGCATGAAATCATTCGACAAAATGCCTCTTCCCATCACAATACCCTACAATAATGTGAACATCTATATCTGGTATCTAACAAGGTAAAATTTATGATAATGAAAACATACATGCCTCATAATTTTGTAAGAGAATGAGTGATGAAACACTTATCTTTACTCTTCTGAAAAAATTTGAATTTTAAACTCCGTCAACAGTACTCCCTTGTACATTCGAGTCCATGCATCCAAACAAAACAACTTGATTGATTAGTTTATCAACCTTCATATTCCATGTTGAGCCCAATAGGCCAGAGTGTTGTAACCTAGCGCTCTGATACCATATGTCACGTACCCAAAATGCTTGTCTAATAAATTTGGTGAATTTTCAAAATTTTCATAATGAACCTTTAGCAATAAAATATAAGATACCATAATTCCTTGTAAACATAACATCGTTTGTTTATCCTTCAACAATATGGAACATGTCTAACTAATTGTATTTATGCAACTTCTTTGAATACTTATAAATAAAAGAATAATCTACACACTGTATAGAATGTCTATGTGAAACAATCGACATTTTAGCAGTAACTAAGTACATATTTGGAATACCAAATTCATTTCATGATCCAATAAGAAAATTAACTTCAATCTATACCTTACCAATATTTTACTCCTATTTTAATGTAACTACAAGCCTTCATTTGTTTAATTAAACAGATAAGATTGCATAAGAAAGGTACTCAAGAATTAACAAGGGATCTAAATTTCTAAATACATAAATTTTCATAAGGAAAGAGACATCATGGTTAATAATAAATAAATGCATGAGGTACTCTTATGCAACTACCCAACCTAAATTACATTGACACATAAGCAAGAAGATATTACATAAAAATTTCACCATAAAAGTCAATAGGACGTAATGCAAAAATAGACACAAACCAAGAAACACATAAGAGACACATTGCTAGTACACCATTTTACCGTGGTTCACCCGCAACTTGGGCTACGTCCACAAAGGATTACATTCCTGCAACACAACCGTTGCCATAAATTTCGTAACCTCTCTCTTCGAGAGTACTTTAAGAAAATCTAAATCAAGGGTCTAGGCTATGACATGAATTTCTAAAATCTCAAATGGTAACTAGGGAAAATAATCACCCTCTATACATATAACCTAAACATTAATTAATTTAGGGTGTTGGGATCAAACCCCGAATCTAACTTTTACAAACCTTTCGGATTTATCTTTGTCCAATCATAGTGTAGGTATTTAATAATTTGTTATTCTCCAACTCCTACATATAATTTTATCCTAAGAATAGAGTTATGGATCTCAACCCTTCGTCTAATTCTTCAATGTAAAAATATATTTATATATAAAAACTTACATATATTAATTTCACTCAAAACAACGATGGGTGGTTGCATCTTCTAAGGCTGTGGTCTTAGTAAAAACAAAATAAAGATTAAATATTATGGTTGCATCCTTCTCTATCAAACTCATGGTTTATATAAAATGCCAAGGAAAGGAGATAGGGTTTCGCCACAAAGGTCTAATGTCTACTTATTTAGAAACACTAACCTGAATACAGTGTAAAAATATAGATAGAAACGAAGTACAACCATAAAACCTTAGCTCGACAAAAAAAAGGATTCTGTTGACAAAGGAATCAAGCTTCCATACGACGGTCTTCTCCAGCTTGATCATAAAAACAAACAAGGGTGAAGCTAACGAAATCAGGTTCTCCCACTAGGCGGTCTTTTTATATTAACGTTGGTGCAGCATAAACTTATATAAATATATGTTCAGCACATAGCTATCAAAAAATAAATTCGAACATTATAGTATTTCGTGAAGACTTCACTTACCAAGCTTCTAAGGAAACATACCTCCAATCAGAAAGAAATAAAACCAGATCGCTACTATCATAGACATTTGTTCAGAATGTAGACATTAAGGAGATACTCATATCAACATCGTTGTCATGATTTAGACTTTCCAAAACACTCTTAGTAAGGATAACTTAGGTAGTTATGCACGTATTTGGTCATACAGAAGATTACGCTTTCCTAAACAAAAGGTTCCTCAGAAGAGCATAAGTCATAACATGGCATTTAAATATCTACACCGATATATTCACAGGGGTAAAAATCTATTTACTGCGACGGAGATACAAAACGGTAGTCTACCTACAAATCTCATGCGATTTGTGATCTCAATAAATAAATACCGGGAATAGTTCCTTTCCAGTTAGAATGACAGAAAACGTAAATAAGGAAATACAACATGTGACTCTACGGCGTTTTAATACTAGGTATTCATACTAGAACTACTTATGGTGTTACATACAGGGCTATTATCATTTCGTTTTCCAAAATATCAGACCGTAACTATTATACATCAATACAGTCTTTTTTCCTAGTTAACATTCGATCAGCATTTTTACCAGAGAATGAAAATATGTATATCACAATATATACAACAGGAGAATATTTACTGAGATCTAGCATGTAGCAAATCTTTTCACCTTGCATTCGATCCAGTATACCAGCAAGGAAATCAAATATGTGTATATATCAAGATATAAATTAATACAAGATTACTAGGGTGACAGTCACTGAATCGCTTACCAGCTATCTGGTTGTAAGGATCAATTTCTGCCAACCATCCCATTGCTTACCCATGGTAAACCCTTAATGGAGATCGCTCTCTTTCTCTCTCCCTGGTAGATCGCCCCTCATAACTCATTTCAAAAAGAAGTCTTCTAATCACAACTTACAATTGTCGATGTCGCTTACTCCACCTGCAGAGATTCATACTCATGAAAAGGATCCCCCCTTGATCACCACACCCGGCACCTTTAACTATTCTTTTTCGAGCTGCAATGAATTGCCACTACTCTTCACGCTGAGTAGTAATTAATTTCCATCACTCCCTCCCCTCAACGTGAGAGCTACCTGCTTTTAAGAAAGCGTCCAGCTTCCTTCCAGCTTTGACATTGGTGGAGGATAGTGGGTCTCTTAGGAGACAAGTGGTGCAAAAAGAGAATGCGCTGGCGGTAGGTAGAATTTCCATGAGCTCCACTAGGAGACAAACTCCCATAAATCTCTCATCGAGATCCCTATTCCAATAACTAAATCGTTCTATTGTTTGATGAGTATAATTATATATGCACGATGCTTGTTTTGCTTAATTCATCCTTGCATAAAAGAAAACATGATCATATATTATATTTATTTTACAATCATATACTCAACGGTGTAGTTATCCCTTATATCTATCTCTTAAAAATATTTTATCTTTGCATCAAATCTAAAGGGATGTGCCTACACAATTAATAATCCCATGAAATATAATATACATAACATCCACCACTTTATATATATATATATATATATATATATATATTCAATAGTTATTACCTCTATTTATTTATCCTTCTCAAATATGAATAAAATATCCATAATAAGTCATATGAACATGTCCCTTTCATGTTTTTTTTATTTTTATTTGTGTCATACCAAATTATCCCTTTTTAATCACTTGTAATAAAAAGTTTCCCATATAATTGGGTTCCACTAAGACACTAAGTTTCTTTATTAAAAGTGCATTAGTTTTCTTTGAGGCATACAAGAGTATCATAAATTTTACGATGTTCAAAATAGCCCCTTTCCACTTTATTCTTAAAGTGTATATATATATATAAATGAGAGCTTAGCTTCCCCTTAATTAAAGGTATTAAGGATACTTTTCCGACACCCTTGTCGGGATCTATGTTAACGTGATCTTTAGCGATAAACTTAGTTTTTACTCTCCTATAAGTGGCTTCATGCTAACAAGGTATGTCGTTAGGGTTAAACTGGCTTACGGTGACTAGTTGTTATCTCAGCTTAAGTGATGACCTTATCACCTAAAGTATCAAATAAGTCGCTTTACCAAAACTCTAGTGCTTGTAGCACTAGGATGATCAACCGTCAATATGTTTTAAGCTTCTTTTAGCTTTCTCTAACTTTCTCTCGTAGGGTATTATTAATATAATCCATATGGATAATAGTTAACCTTTAGGAACTAGAATAATAGTTGTGTAACCAAATAATTACTATCATCGATCGTCTATTTAGGATGATAATATTAATAAATTTTGAGGAATTAAGGTGACTCCTCGTTGTCTACCACTATTTCCACTACACTACCCTTCTCTTGTTGCTTTCCCCCTTAATGGAAAGTTGTTGCCCGTTGTTTAAGTTGCTTAGTCGTCAAATGTCTCTTAAGTCTTAACTAACACTTATGAATCATAAAACTAGTTTTTCAAGGCCCACTGGTGGGACCTTGGCCTTGAGCTCCTCACTAGGGCCATTTACATAATTACAATTACAATTAAAATAATAATAATAATAATAAGGGTCAATTTGGAGGGATGTTACAAAACTACTATCATAAAATCCATTTCCAGATTTTCGTCACCTTGGCATCATTCTCCATGCACACACATACCAATGATGAAGCTATTGTGACTTAGCAGAATAAGGTACGCACTTATGTCCTCTTCATTCCTATTTCTTAACTAGTATAGCAACCTCACCTAACCACCAATCAAAATAATCATTATGCTAAGGTCAACACCACCACAGTTGGGGGCGGAAATTTGGCGTGAGAAATAATAGAAAATGACAAGTATTGGTAAAATGGTTGCCACTGGGGATACGGTTAATCATGCACACACTCGGCCACCAGAAATTAATCGATAAAGGAAATCTCATAAAAAAACACCTATCATCCAAGAGTATAGGGTTTACATCGTATCAAGACACTAGGGGAATGAGTAGCATTAAAGGCCACCACCCTCGAAGCAATCATAAAACCATAAAGCATATGTGAAAACCCGTTGATATCATTGTTGAATGAGGAAGGTGGTGATGTTGGTTCATGAATGAGGAAGAAATAATTTGAATTAAACACAGTGGAGAGAAGGGAGTATTTGTAGTGCCCTGGTTTTTCAACAGAGCACTGGGTAGCATTTCTGAGTCAATTTTCTATGTATCAAACTTTATTCGGGTGTACGGAAGTGAATTTCCAATCTAATCTCTATTTCTGTTAAATGGAACTTAGCTTAGAGTCTTGTCCTTATTGTTCATACATGCGCAATTTAAAGTAAACTAACATATTACTATTTTCTTTCCAGCAATTTATTCCAACATGTGAGTATGTTCACAGTAAACAAGCAGTAAATAGCAGAGTATTTGCAGGTTTCAGAGTAAGTCTCAGCATAATGATTAAATTAAATAAATAACAAGGAAATTACCTGATGCTGATGCTAGTCGACCGTAGGTTGTAGCAGGTGATGATATATGCCTCAGACAGCCAAAACGATGTGTCCACCCTGCCGACCAGCTATTATCTTGCTGGCCCTTAGAAATTCAAGGATTTCCAAGCCCCCGAGCCCACAAACTGATAATCCTGAGAGCAACCATCCTTAGTTTCCTTCCATAGCTCCATGGTGATAATTTGCTGAGTTAACCCCCCCCCTCAGACTTTCTTTGAGTTTCCCACCTCCTCAAAGCTTCGAGTTAACCCCCTCCTCGGCATTCCTCCTTTTCACAAAATACTAAGTGTTCCTCTCCTCCAAAATAAAACCAACCCCCCTTACCTTCCACTTCCTCCCCTCTAAATACATTTTTCCCCTACTCGAGAAGGCCTTGGGCTTACTCCACCGCCCCCCAAACTCCCTTCTCGAGCCCCACAACCATTAACTCCTTTCCTTTGTATTGAATGTTATTAATGTCATAAATAAAATATTATATAAATAGTTTCCCCTATTATGTCTAACTTAGAAATGGTAATAACCACACTTTAATAATTTATTAATCAATATTTAAATTTTACCTATTTTGCAATCGTTGTGACATAGATAGTAATATTATTAAAATAACATTTATTAGGTAATAATATTTTAATTTAAGTCACCACCAAGTAACAGTAAATGATGAATTTAATAAAGAATGTCTTTTAAATCACTTGTTTATCACAATGTTTACCAACAAGTAATACATAGCTTAATTGATTTGTTTTACATACCTGAAATAACTTTATATTCATTATCTGGATTTGATCACTGCATGATTAGCATAATTACTTACGACAACTTATACATTTATTCAACATGTTAAGTGTTTATTTATCGATACTAGTGTACATGTGCAAGGTGTGCATGCGTGGCCAGCGTATGCACAGATCATAAATGTACTATAGACAAACCCCATCCCGCCTATGCATACTTGCTAACTAATAGTAGTATTTACCCTCATGTAGAAGAACAAGCATAATATATATATAGTACAATTACTTTAACATCCTCAGTTATTTAACCGTTAATTCTTTACGATTTCACATCATTATCCTTATCTTTACATTAGTTTAATCAATCAGGTACAAGGAAGGGTACCTACTACTACTAACTCAGAATCAAGGAATACCCGACCCTCAACAGTACTATCATATCCTCCCATCCTAACCTACTGCCACATCCTCCCTGTCCTTCCTCTGCTAGTATAAAAGTGGATGTCGGACTCAACGACCTGACCACATAGAACTTGGGAGCGATAGCGTCGGCTAAACAACGGACCTATCCTCCCCTAGCAGACATCCGACCGTCGTCATCACAACTACATGGGGAGCGTGTCTCAGCACGGCCCTCCCACGACCTCGGGTATCATAGGAACATAGGGTGGGAAACACATCCATCCCTCTCAACATACTGGGCCTACGCCCTTATCGACTCATACTCTGCTGCTATCAGGATTATCAGTTTGTGTTATCGTATCATCATTCTTGGCTGCTAAGGTTTACTGTACGAACATATTCTCTTTGTGTCCCATATATCAGATCATGGCTATCTGGTAGCCCCTGTGTCCTGTAGGTTAGTATTTCGCATAGTACAATATATAGAAAGCATTTCCCATTGATCGCCAATTGATCCATGTTATCGAAATCACTTTGTTTCATGTAACCCTTTTAGTTCATCATAAATGCGTATGACATATAATACTTCAATACTTCATACAAGAAGATGGTATCCACGTACCGATTCCTATATTTCACATCTCATTAATGAAAACATATAAACATATACTGCAATCGTAAGATAAAGAAATCACACGATAATCATGACATCGTAACCGCTTGACATAATAACATCATAATCATAGCGAAATCATAAAACAAGGTAACATTATATAATGACGTTCGTCATGTCGTAATATAGTTTACTCAGTCGAGTTGAGTTCAATAGATAATGAGAAAGTATAGTGTGTCTTTAATTGATAAATGCATGTAATAAAATATGGGGCGTTACAGTATTCATTGCAAGTATTCGATCTGGGGTAGAGCCAAGGAAAGCTTGAAGGTGAAATACAACTGAAATTATGTGTAATTGTTTAGCACATTAAGCCGAATTGCATCATTTGTTGTGTATTTTGAAAAATATCTACACCTCTATTTTCCTTAAACATAGTATGTGCATTAAACCTGTGTTTTATCGAAATACTGTAACAACCAAAAAGAGAAAGATGATTGTTGGTTTCAAGAAGAGTGAACCAACGGACATGTCCAAACTGTATGAGAACCCAGAGGTTCTGGAGATCTTTAGAAGTGTTGGGTGGATGAGTTTCTTTGCTAAATTGGATGGGTATGTTCAAGAGGTTGCGCTAGAATTTCCTCAAAATATGCAGTAGTTAAGTGAAAATGAGTTTGTTGCTAGATTAAAAGGGTTTTGAATCCCCCTCAATGAGCCCAAAATGGTGGAATACATAGGTATTACTGGAGGGAAACCTTGGAGTAAGGAGGAAAAAGAATTAGCAAATTAAGCAAAGAAAGAGTTTTTAAAGGAGGGAGAGTTGTAGGAAGAAGACTGAAATGGGATGAAAAGGGACACTCTGCCTAGGAATTTGAGGAAGGTATCGGCTTTTGTCCTCGGATATATCACTTGTATTGGGCATTTAAGCTAAATTCATATATTCCATTTCATACTACTAACCCTGCTATGACATCGATCTCATTTCAAAGAATAATAAAACATCAGCAGTCCACATTTTATGTTACAATCATTATGGGAGATGGCTCAGAAAGTTAAACAAGGTCTGATAGATTCCTTGGCTCACCACTTCCTTATCAATTTAATCATAAACATAAAGTTGAAGGCCCAGATACCACAACTCTCATGGGAAGAGTTTATTAAAATCTCTGCAAAATATGTGCAATTGATGAGGGGAACTCCAAGTTCTACGCCAACATCCACCTCTGAAGCAAGTAAAAATACCACAAGGAACTTTGTCGGGACCCCAAGCTCTGTACTACAGAAGAAAAAAGTAGAAGGGTCTTCAATCACAACTAGAGATAAAAGGAAAATTCAGTTGGAAGGGGGATATGATGACCTGATTATTGACACATTAGCTAGCATGAGGAATCCTAGTTCTACCTCCTCTACCCATGGATATGAGTATCGAAGGCTCTAACGAAGATCGAAGGCAAAGGCTAGGGCCTTAAAGGCACGACGAAGTGAAAGTGAAGAAGAGTATAAAGGTAGGGGAAACTGTGTAGAAATATCCCCTATTGAAGTTGTTGATGATGAAGGCTTTGTAGAACCGTCAAGTACGGAAGAAGCAACATCGATAACAGATCCCCAGCTACAGGACGCGATGATGGAGAAAAATAAGGTTAGAGAGGAGTTTGCAGCACTAAAATCCATGACATAGACTCCATCGCAGAGTAACAAGGATACACTGTTAGATGAGGTAGCCATGTTACAAGAAAATATGAAAATTCTAAAGATGTAGTATTCAGATAGCCTAAAGCGGCTTGAATAGAAAAACAAAGAGCTCCAACAAGAACTGGAACGCAGTAGAGAAGAGCTAGAAAGGAATAATCAACAAATATATTATCTGAAGGGCATCATGAATAAAAGCACCCAGCTCTATGAGGAAATTCTCACTTGTAGACCTCCATCCATGGTGTATACAGTCTTCCTACGAGAAAGATGGTATAAGTACCCATTGTATAGGCTCAAGAACCATCTTCCCTATAGCCTTATAACCCCAAAAGACTTCGTGGAAGACTATCTGGATAGAACTAAGGAAGAAAAATATATGTTATGTGAGTTTTGCATTCATAATTTTATTTTATCTCGCCCTTATAGATGGTCACTGAATCCGTATGTAGGAGATGTTCAATTAAGGGCTCTTTGCTCTTGGTTGAATAATGAAGTTGAAAGGGATCAATATATACATCTCTATTGGGAAACAGAGTGGGGAAATGGATTGTGGATAAGAGCTGAGGATTCCAACCCTAATATGGTCATACAGGACCACCAAACCTTGACTATCGATAAGGACTTTATTCCAGTTATGAAAGAGAAGCAATAGAAAGCCATTATTAATTTTGATCAGATTTTGAAGGGGATGAAAGAAGATGCCACCCATGTAATCACAGGAAGACGGGGCATATTATCACCAAATTGAAAATCAAGGAGCCCCACTCTCCAAACAACTTAAAACTTTCCCTATTCAAAGCACGATTATATAAGGAGACCCTGTAGAAAAAAGGACTTTGGTGGATAGGCCTAAAGCTGACTCCACCATCATTACTCCCTCTCAACACTACCCAATAAATCAATAAAGAGGTAGAAAAGGAAAATTGGGCTCAGATAGAACAGAGTTTGAGCTATTATAAGCAGGGTGAAGTTCCAATCAGGGAATAGAGTTTGAGAACATTAGATTGCATAGGGACGTGCAAATCTTTCAGTTGGGGAGAATGATGAGTCCCAATTTTGGTAAGTAAGTACCATATTCTAAGCACAACAAGGGGGCAAAGGAGCATTGATTAAGGAGTGGTTAACACAATTTGAGGTTGTTATACATGTTTAACAATAGAATGTTGATGACTGAAAGTGATTCACCTTTTCCTTATTGATTTACATTATTTTTGCTAAGAAAACGATCTAATGTGTGGAATTAGTGCATGAATGCTCATTGCAGGAAAACATAGTAACAACTAAAGACCACTGACAGATAAAGATCAGCGTTGATGATTTCAGAGGTTAATGAGGAGGGATACAAAGCCAGTTACTAGTACATCGAGACCTCCTAGATCCTGATCAATGTTGATCACTTCCGCAATCATAGGAACGAATACTTTGTTGTGACTGAGTTTAAGCTCTAGTTTTAGATCTCTTTTCTTAGTTTAGATCATTTTGAAAATTGTAATAAATAAGCACTCGAGCATAGACACGGGGGTTTGACTCTTATCACTGTTTTGAAGATATATCGTTTTTTAGTTACAATGTATTTATTTTATGTGGATTATGAATGGTTAATATTTTAATGAAGAACCAATGTTTGTTACATCTTATGAGTTTTTGAGTTCTATTTGGATTCTTGTATATGCCTTGGGGAGGGCCCCCTCAAGGTAATACAGGAGTCTTAACAGCTATGGTTAAGGTAACTTGGAATATATTGCAATTAGTTTCATTATTTATTACCGTTGTGTTTTTCTGTAGGATTCAATCTTAATGCTTGTAGTTCATTTCATAGTAGCATAATTCGAGTACGAATACAGATACGAATACGATTCGATATGAAAAAAAATACATAATGAAAATATCTAGTACGAATAAAATACGTAAGTAGGTTGCTTATATATAATATTTTTAATCAAATATTTACAAATATACCATAAATATACATAGACATTTATACAATAAAATTTAATCTATAATTAAAAAACAAAAATATGAAATCTCAACAACTTCTGATATGGAAGTATAGAGTCCGCAACTACTTATTAATAGTTATTTAATAAGAAAGTCTGAAATTGAATGGTATTTCTGTTTTATAGTGTTCAAATAATTTTTAAAAAATTGTTTTGTTTTTAAATTGGTTTTCAAAATTTAATTGTCCACTAATAATCTGTATCTGTATTACACCTACACCGAATATTCGACGAATTCGAATTTCTTCCGAATTTCCGTACAGGAAGTACCAATATGGCCGAATTATGCTACTATGGTTCATTTCATCATCTTCTGTAGTTTTCTGTCAATTCAGTCTTTACAGCATTTTCCTTATGTTCTATCATTTCTTGCATTATATTCATTGGATTAACTAAGAATCATTATTGTTTGTAGTTATGTTGTAAATGCATTTCCTTCAGTAGTTTCTTATTGATTTTTCATTCCATACGTTTAGATTTATTTGGTGATTGAGTAGTTAGACTAGTGATTGTTGAATTTAAGAGAATACTGTCATAAAATAGATTCAATTTGTGCATAGATAGTTCCTCGATATTTTGATTAAAGTCTCTTTCTGCATTTTAGTCAATTACATGCTCTTGAGTCTTGGGTGAATAGTTATTTCTTATAGTGGTTCAGTAGATCAATTTGTTTAGTGACCGGTTCTTTCATTTCAGTAATTCATGCATTCTATTTTAATCTAGTAAATTGTTTCATTTTTTTTCTTACAGTAGTGTAGAAAATCTTAGTAGTTGCATATATAGTGCCCAACACCTCTTAAGTTTGTACCATTCCTAGAATTGATAATTAAAGTAAGAAGTTTTGATCGTATCCTTTAATCATTGCTATATCAATGATCCACCAAAGAGCATGGAGGGTCATTTGTTAGTTCATCGATTATGAGAAGCTCAATTGTAATATTATTTTCTTTGCATAATAAACTGCCTCAAGTAGCTATTTTGTTGGGGATGTGGAGTGTTTCCCTTTTGAGGGTTTAAACCACATGAAAACATCGGTGTGTTGATCTGTGATATGTTTGTGTGAGCGGTTGCTTAAGGTGTTCGATCTTTTGGAAATATCTTGTGATAGTCGAACAAATTACTATGCCTTAATGTAGTTATTTCTATTTAGTTACGATTTTTCATTCATTGACTATATTTATTGATGTTTGGAAAGCTTTGAGAAAGGCTCCTTGTTTGTTTATCCGTAGATTTAGCATGGATTGGACTTGCAAAAGAGCTCATTTCTTGGGATAACAAACTACAACAAGGAGGCCAACTAGACTAAGTTATTTCTTGTCTCTTTTCTTGTTTACCCTTTGAATGATATTTCTTTGTTAGTGACCTAACCTCAGTCATTGGGAACTATCTCCATCAACATCGCCCAACACCAAAAATGATCATGATTGAAAGACAAGAAACCATTGAGAAGGGGATCTCAACGTTGGATTCTAACTCAGCCACTCCAGCTACACTTTTGCTCTCTTTTCTAACTACTCATGTTGTTGCTTTTCCTTCCCTTTTTTCTTCTCTTGATATTGATTTGCATAGTGCCCCTTCTTATGGCACCTAAAACAAGTCACTCAAATCCTTCTTCCCATTGTAAAAGATGATAGAAATTAGATAAGCAAGAAAACCAAGAAACCAAAATGGTGGAAAGAAGGCATTAGCCCATTCACATTTCATATTCACGAATATTACATACAAGATTTACTTGCAACCGTAAAGTAACTAAAAGGTTGTGAAAGTGAGATTAGGACATTATGAGTAGGGTTAAGTTGCTAACAAATCCCCCCTTAATCATAAGTCCATACAAATGTCCAGCTAGAAACTAACATCAGTGTAAAAGTTGATATCATGTCCAAGTATCCAACTTGTAACCCATGGTCTGAAACCTCATGAGTGTCGATGAAGATCTGCCTAAAAACTGCCAAAATTCGATGCAAAAACCAAGTCTAGAAAACTCATTATGTAGAAAATGAGCTAAACAACCTGTAAGTGATCACTAAAGTGAACCTAAAACTAATGAGAGAAAACCCTGATGAGAATTGAATTGGATTCAAAGTCCAACACATATCATAACCTGGAAAATCCTGACAAACCTGAATGCACCAAGCAAAGATGTAGAAGAATCATATGTCCTCTGCAAGATTCGAAGATCATCATTGTAAAGTATGAAGACTAACAAGTGAACAAATAAGTTCACAAAACTACTCTCGGATAATGACACACAAAAACTACCGAAAAAACAGCTGACAAAAAAAAAAGTGTCAAACGGCATCCAAAACCTGTATCCATAAAATCCGGTGAGTAGTAATCCAGGTGAATCGCTGGTACTGCCTCAAATCCAAAAACCAAAAAATCATGTTGATCAAAATGGGGACTGTCAATCACACTGTTGAACAGCTATCAAATTCACAAAGTGACTAGAATCCATCAAATGCCAAAATGTGGCAAGTCATCCATCCATCCAATATCCATCAAAAATACTATTGAACCATCAAAAGTTTGAAGTATTGAATTGCCTTGATAAAAGTCCATTGAAGGTTAAACTAACCAATATGAATAGACCATAATCCATAATCCATCTGCAAAATCAATCCCAAATAAACTATCCTAAATAAACCATAATAACCTATAAACCTTAATAATCAATCTTGAATCCATAAACCTGTAATCAATCATATGTATCCATCAACCCATCTAGAATCTTCCATTCATTGAATAGACATCGAAACTTGAAGTAGAAAACCTCATCAATATATCGCCTTGTCAATTGAAAGGAGAGAAGTCTAAATCGTCAAATGTACCCCTCCTGAAAGTGAAAATGGGCAATCACATTGTCTTTGAGCGAAGTTGGAAGACTCAATCTTCATCTCAAAAGGCACATTATGTGGACCCTGGTCACACCCTAAAATCAACAAATAAAAAACACTCATAACCATTTGTTGTAGAAACTGGTGCTCACAAACACAATTGAACATGTGAATGAACATGTCGATAAGATCTCTCTAATAACTTAGCTTCCAAAATCAACGCCAAGTATTCCTCCATCCAAAGTGAATTTGTTTTCACTGTTTCTTCTTCTTCTTCTGTCGTTAACATCTATTTGATAAGTGATTTGTCTTACCACAAAAACTACATGGGTGAAGATCAAAACAACTTGACTCATCACGGTCAATTTGTTGACAATGTTAGAACTATACAAGTTCTCTTTCCAACTAATCATCATCATCCAGCAATTTTGCAATACCTGGATCAATATTAGCATCCTCAGCAACTACATCATCATCAATACCTTCCTTAACTACATCGACATTCTTCTCATCCCGAACTACTTGATCATCCTCAATTGCATCAACATCTTCATCTACATTATTAGCATGATCGTCTGTAACTGCAACATCATTTTGTACATGTTTCTTATCATGATCCTCATGTGCTTGTGTACTTTATATTTGTCACCTTATTTGCATGATTAGATGTGTGTAAATGGATTTTCGTCTTTCCAAATTATGCTACGACAAAGCATGAGTAGTGATGAAGACACACGCATAAAGAGCCTAAGACCCCCTCATTCAATTTTGATATCGAACTTGAGATGAATATTCAATTTTATTCAAAATAAACACCTTATGACTCCAAAAACAACTCTTATTACTCATTTTACAAATGTTTGCCAAAAACATACCTTATGACCCCTTACTATCAAACACAACCATTTTTTGCAAATGATGGTTAAAAGAGTTTATCAAAGTTCACCATCTTCTTTTCTCATAAAATTCAAACTTTACCATCTGAAAAGTGTTGTGGCAAAAATTAAAAGATAAAAGATAAATATTATTATCGGGTTGTCCACGTGAGATATAAGAAGTCAATAGCATAAAAATACCTCTTTTTGATGTTTACGAATCAATCTTCTTTTATAACAACACATCTTGAACAACACAAAGACGATTCTTTCCATCCACTAATACATCGTCTTCTTCTTCATTGTCCTGGTCACAATTAAAGAGCGAGCAGCCTCACAACGTTAGAATATCCATTGAAACTACGAATCCCCACTCATTACGAAAAAATAAGAACATACTCTGCAGAATTTAATCAAAGCACTCCCTTATATATGCGCTTCAGGAGGTCTAGAGTTCGATTCCGCATCCATATTTGCAAATTTCTCATGAAAAGATCATTCTTGTTCAAGCAATTTCAGGCTTCAAAAGGTGACGTGCAACCTTGAAGGAGGACCTAGAGTCTCAATAAAATCTTGGATAGTTCTTTGGAAAACTCGGCGGTGTAAAAGCAGACATGGAAATTATCAAGGAACTTCATCTCACAGTGAACTACTCCCATCGCTCTTCATCTCACAGTGAACTACTCCCATCGCTCATCATCTCTACAGTCAGATTTTCAGAGAAAGAATCAGAGAACCATTTTTTTTTTATAGCTCATCATTTGCATTGATGTGGAGGTGTTTAGATTTTTTAAAGGAAGTTTTCAAAGTATTGATTACTGACCTGAGAATTTCAACACCAATTTATTTATGGAAGAATTTTAAAAAACACAGTTGTTTTCACTTACCACCATGAATTCTTCTCTGCAGATTCTAAAATATATTAAAATATCTTGATAGTTAATCCTTTATTCATCCTAGTAGCATATTGTATAAATAATGCACCTAACACCTGCCAATTATGGCAACTCTTCACCTAGGTGGCTCTCAAATGTGTAGCTTCTGCCAGAACGCTCTCAAATCTTCTACAACGGCAAAAACGGCTCCTCCTTCTTACAATCTCCATGTCACTGAGATGGATTTTGTGGACAACAGATTGATTGTTCATTTTTGTCAATCCAAATTCCAGTGGTGATTGTGGCCAGATCGATCCATGAAGAATCTGAAGCCGATCATCAGTCACATGATATCAAAATAGATGGGTGGTGCTTTGCTTCACACGCTCTTCACACACTGCAGCCACGCCATTGCTCTGCCCTTCTAGACATAATCACATGAATTTTGAAAGATGGGGTTTCTTTGACAATTAACGCAAAAGAAGAACCCTCACAGTTTCGATCCAGATCCAGGGTCTCCCATCAACAAGAACTCGCTCGGCTATGCCTTCACCATTCATGTATTTTATCAACGAAGACCATGGATTATATGTTGCTCTGCACGTATTTCACTTCAAAAATTATTCAAAACATTGCACACATTGATCAACATGGCTCCATATTTCACTTCAAAAACTATTCAAAACATTGCACACATTGACCAACATGGCTCCATAATCTAAATTTACGTGAAAAAAGAAATAATTACAATTGTTTTGACATGTTTACATATAATGAACAAAAAGGTGAGGTAGATGTTCTTAAAACACACACAAAGTTATTTATTGAATGAAAAGTTGAAGTCACTATGAGGAGACATCAAGGAATTGGAAAATAAAGTTGCACAATCACACATGATGATTGTGAGAAATACTTATTTTCTTTTGATGAAACTAAAGTTACTGCAACATTGGAGAAATGAGAAATACTTATTTTCTTTTGATGAAACTAAAGTTACTGCAACATTGGAGAAAAGCTTGGATGATGAACTTAAATAGAACAAAGATGAGTTAGATGAAGCCGCAACATTGGAGAAATGAGAAATACTTATTTTCTTTTGATGAAACTAAAGTTACTGCAACATTGGAGAAAAGCTTGGATGATGAACTTAAATAGAACAAAGATGAGTTAGATGAAGCCACTGCAACAACTACTAATGACATCAAGGCATTTAAGGATAAGTTAGTTAAGATCATTAGACCTTGGGAAGAATGGGAATAGAAATGAAATAGATTTGGTTTGGGATATGTAGATGACCATAATAACTTATTTCACATTCCTAATTATAGCAAACCAATTACATTTGTCTCGAATTTTTTTAGATGATGCACAATTTGTTAAGCTTTATTTTTTTTCATGCCATAGTTGTAGGACATAATTCCACCACGGATATATGGAAATACAAACAAAACATAAATCTGAATAGAATAAATTGAAAGAATTAATAAAACATATTCAGGATGAATTCCGTCAATTGCAGGAATAGGCCGATCTCATCCCTAAACACGAACGTTTGGAGTTTCTATATTATGATTTTGGACTGGTTGTGGATAGAAGTAATTCAGATAAATCCCTATTGAGTAAGCCAGTGGAGTTGTAGAAGAATGAGACGAAGAAAGAACTAAGCAAGCTTGCAGTAGTTCTAGGAATGCTTTTTGTTGAAGAAAAAACCTCAATCAATGATGTGTTCCTTCCTCACGACCATAGCATCAATCATGCTCTGATAATGCACTCTTCCAAGAAACATTTATGATTTGATATGCAATCTTGAAGCTTGAATAATTTTTCTACATTTTCTTCATTCCATTGATATGCCCTCAACAACCAAACCTTTCAATCGTTCTTGGCATCACCTTTCCCACACCATGTCACTCTCCTCAAAGAATCAATATCAATAACATGCCCTTAGGTATCATATGGAGCTCTAATACCACTTGATAGAAATTAGATAAGCAAGAAAACCAAGAAACCAAAATGGCAGAAAGAAGGCATTAATGCATTCACATTTCATATTCACGAATATTACATTTATGCAAGGTTTACTCACAACCACCTTACAACTGTAAAGTAACTAAAAGGTTGTTAAGGTGATATTAGGACTTGTGATTAGGGTTAATTTGCTAACAAAAGATCCTTAATAGATGAAATATAAAAACCTTTTAACTTTATTATAACAAATACATCCACACAAAATCAACACCAATATTGCAAAGAAAAATCTTAAGGTGAGGTAACACCATCAATTACTCCTTATGGAAGGAATTACTCCAAAAATCATGCTTGTTACAATACAATATACAACGAAGCCTTATAATGATATGTTTTTGTATACATACTCTCGCATGGGTATGCCTAAGGGCATATGCCAACTACCCCTCATTATTACATTTATTATACACCAACTACCTAGTGGGCATTATTCAATGAGTCGACCACATTACATCAATTAATGAGTTCATACCATGTTCTTACCAACTATTTAGTGGGCCTTATTTTATGAGTATGGCCACATTACATTAATTATGCTCCCTAGGTACATTTGTTCGATGCCCCTTCACATGTTTCATCCTTGAAACATGAGTGTGAGCCATATAATAGTATATGCTAAGGAATGTAGTCAACTGGAACCAAGCACAAGCATTCATTCATCTTAGTGATATTCTGACGTGGGGTCTAGCTTCTTCCTTGCCACATTGATATGGATATGGTTGTTACTTTGGTTCTTTGCAGTTGTTGTGTTATTATTATGTCCCACTCATAGATTTTATTTCTCCATGTACCTCTATACTGGGTGTTTTCTTTGTTTCATGTCTTTCTATTGTAGGTCTATTGATGCTCACATGAACATTGTTTCGCATGTTCATGTGGGTGGCAATATGCATCAACCTTAACTACTAGTTCTTCTTTGTTTCATTCTTCAACATGTCGTTCCTTTGAGGAATGCTACTTCATATATTCTTCTTCCTTTTTATGCTCTTCTTAGATGTCTCCTTCAAGAGCTTATTTGGGATCTTCTTCTAATCAACCTCGGACTCTCGGTCTAATGTGTCTATAAGTATTGCAATTAGTTTCCCTCCAATGACTTCTTTGTGTTTCACTTTGGACCCTTGTTGTTTACTAAGAGAAATGTCATGCAATGGGATTTTATTTTTCTTGTACCAAATCTTCATAAATTTCTTTTAGACATTAATATCAATCATACCCAATGAGTCCATATAAGGATATCCAAGAATAATATACACATCATCCATATCTATAGAATTAAAATCTAAGTGCAAAACATATTATCGATAGTAATATTCAAATCTTTAAAAAATTTAACATTTTCACCCTCAAATTGTGCTTTTTTATATGTTTTGCTAGGGCCCACAATATTTTTTCCACGTTAACATTGATGAAATTGTTCTTGCTACTAGTGTTTAAAGAAATAATGACCTCATTTCATTGAATATGTTTGTGAACCTATAGCAGGAAGTGTGCTACTAAAAATAAACCCCTAGTGTTATATTTATCCATCTTCTTAGCATCACTTGTCTAAAAATACTTTCTCATTTTGCAATTGGAAGTCTCAACGTCTCCTATGTTTCATGTGACTTCCACCATGTGGTAATATCATACCTTTTTTTTAATAGAAACTCAAACATAATTTGTATTAAAAAAATTGTGCACATCCATCCATATACATATATAAAACTAGTCTGACAGCTTAAAAAGCCTGCATTGGAACAACTAGAGCAGGAACAACATTGAAATGGTAAAATTCTTAAGCATGTCTTATAGACTTAACCATATTTCCTAAGGGATAAACCCTTATAAACTGACTACACAAAAAAACACAGAAAAACATTTCAAATTTAGCTGGGTGGAGTGGTCTTCTATTCATTCTTTCCTGAGAGGTTGTGAACTGGTTGTTGCACTAAGGCTTCCTCCATAAGGCGTTCATCTTCATCACGAGTTTCCTGGCAATGAATACATTGAGTCATCTTAGCCATTTTCAAAATTTCTTCTTTTATGATATCCACTATTCCCATTAACTCACGCAGGTTCCCTTCTAGGTCTTTAATCCTTGAGTCAAAACATGTTAACTGGTTTGAAATGTATTTGGTATCCTCTGAAACCGTTGTCGTCTCCTGTATTCATTTTCACACTGCCTCATAAACCTTCCTGAGGTACTTTTTGAAATCTTCCATGCTGCCTTTAAAATAAGCATAGACCATTGTCCAACCCTTCATATCTTCGGCAAGAGAAAACGAATGTAACCCAAACTCCTGCGAATAGGGGGAAACCGCAATGACGGAGCAGAAAGGGTGAACCAAAGATTCACAATCTTCCTAGTTCAACTCCTGAAAGCACTCCTCAACTTCCCCAATATGTTCATGCACCTGTCTTCTCTCGCCCCCTTTCATTCTTCTCGACACTTCCACCAACTCAACGTTAATGCAGCTTGTGTGAAGGGTTGAGGATGGAATGGCTATCGGCATGAAACAATAAAATCTCTAGCATAGGGCCACCCTTTCAAGGAGTGGACACCTGACCCCCTCATGCAAGACTCCACGCATCCCCCACGAAGAAATGAAATGCCTCAAATTCCTATTCAAGGTTTTTCCAATTGAAATGATGTGACCTTGCAAGCTCTTGAGATAATAGCTTAGGGAATACATTTAAATTTTTTGTCATTGTTTTCTAGGACCACCATTCCTATGTTGTTCCTAACTCCTTGATTGACGAGTTTATCATCATTATTGTTATTATCCCTTAATACGTGATAATAAGAAATAGAGGATGGCTTGGCAATGTGCTTTATTCGTTCATAAATTATGCGACATCTGTGAGAGCCAACTTCATAACCTTGCCTCATTTTTTGAATAAACTGCATAGAATCTCCAAAGACCATCAACCTTGGTATTTTCAGAGTCGAAATAACCTCGATCCCAAGAAGGAGGGCAAGCCATTCAGCTTCATTATTGGTTTTTATTCCTATTCCCCAAGCATAATAATTGACAATTTTTCCTCCTGGATAAAAAATGATCCCTCCAGTACCTACCTCCCCTGGATGTCATACCTTAGCTTAAAGTATAACATGAATTTCAAAATTATTGTTCTTGGAATATTATTTATGCATTCTTCAATTGTAGGACCATTATATTTTCTTGTAAAATATATCTTGCTCGTGAAAACCTAAAAATAGAACCAGGGTTATGTTGAAGAAATAACTTACTTTGCAATAGAGATCCTTTAGTGGTTAGGGTTTTGAGGCGACAATTTGAAATGGCGTTAACTTCCTTAACACAACTCAAAAATATATCATATACTATCTCAAGTTGAATTTGTTGAAGTGATTTTTCACCTAGACTTGGATTGGCCTCAATTTGGGAAACCTATCAGAAGTTATCTACCATGCAATACTTGGAGTAAAGTCATGACCATAATGGGAAAAAAAACCCTAAAGTAGTTGATTTTAGATCAATGACATCTTCACTTTATAGACTTTGATTTAAGCAATTTTTTAAGAGGAATTCAAAATGCAATTTGTTTATTAGATTCTACACAAAATATTAATAAATGGAGAGTGTTGCAACCCAATTCTTCCTCTTGAAAACCTACAATTAAAAAAAAGGCAGATTCTTCCCCCTTTTTTCCTAAGAAAGTGTTGTGACACCACTTGTAAAAATCCTTTATGGATGAAAGATAAATCCCTAAAACTTCATAATAACAAATGCATCCACATAATTCAACACCGATATTATAGAGAAGACCCTTGCAACAGGGTGACCCCATCAATTATTCCTTATGGAAGGAATCACTCCACAATCCATGCTTGTTACAAAACAATATCCATCAAACCCTTACAATGATATGCATGTGTATATCTACTCTTATGAGTATTCCTAGGGGGCTATCCTAACTACCCACCATTATTACATTTATTACCCACCATGTACCCAGTGAGCCTTATTCATTGATTATAGCCATATTACATAAATTAATGAGTTCCTTCAAACTATTTAGTGGGACTTATTCCATGAGTATGGCCACATTACATTAATTAATCTTTTTGGGTACCTCCCTATGTACCTAACATAACATTAATTATCCTCCCTACTACCTAGGTACATTACATGTGACTCCCTAGAGTTTGAAGGTTCTTTAACTAGAGCCATTTTCATGCACTAGAGCCTCATGCTTTGTTGGATCAAGGAGTAGCCTATAAATTCTTCCTTCTTACACACCTGTAACCAAAATCTGAGGATGATCCTTGTTGCAATCTCTAATGGTGCATTGTTCATCATTGAAATCAACTATGTATTACATCATGTGATAGCAACCTTGGTATCACACCCATTGAAATCCTTTACTCTTAGCTCCCTCTCAAAGATAGTTGGATTATTTATGTAATGGTAAAAATATTCCAAGTATAGACCATTACAATCACTAGAGTATCACGGGAATCACACCCACCAACCTCTCATAGGTCCTAGTGCATATCTCAACCATGGATAAATTCTCATCGATGGAGTTTCTTGGGAAACACACTCGCTTAAATATTTCATTTTTTACTCCCTCTCATAGGTTGTTGACTTCTCCATGTAAGGGAAGGAAAACTTCATTAAACCGCTTTAACACCATGTTAAAATTTTGTGTGTTGACGAAAAGTTTCACAACACAAAATCCTATGAATCTACACCCAATTCTTTTTAGCCCTAAGTTGAATCTAATTTATCTAAAATCCATATTTAAACTTCTAATTCGATAACAAAAAATCATCATATGCAATATACACAGTGCAAAAACCACAAATAGGTAGTTAGATCATTTCAATAGTCTTTAGGGAAAGAATCCCTAAAATCAAATATGAATTTATGTTAGCAAACATTAGCTAAACCACCAACAAAATTATATTTGAATACTTAAGCATGCTAAATCAACTTAGCATCAATCCAACTATTCATTAAGTCAACACAATAAATCAACCACAAATTCACCAAAATTAGATTAGATCAATATGAATTGAAATTGCAACATAATTTGGGGCATCAAACATGTCTCTTTTTATTTCATATGAAAGATTATCATAATACAATAGATTTACTCATCCAAAGATGATGCAAAACCCTTACAACTTATCCAAACAAAGCTTCTCACAACCGTATCAAACCTTGGCTAGGGAATCATACGTCAATCACTAGCAAACCTTAGCTTTACTTCATTCTCCAAAAGCTACAACAACCCAAATGAACAATCCACGGGGGGTTCACTCAGTGAACTTGTTACATAGCACGATCGTTCGCATGATATTAAAGAATACCCCTAATTCCACTAAATATTGGAAAATGCATCCTAAAATTGTATTGTTGAACCCCCCTCCCAATATGTCTTTCCAATTAAGAAAACCCCTAGTTTCACCAGATATTGTAGGTATCCATTTTTATCAACCCGTTTTTAACACCCCCTTTATATCATATTATCAAGTTGTAACAAACAGGAGACCTAACACATCTTGGTATAAGCAAACAACATGGTGAATAAAATAATAGTATAATGCTAATAATGATCCCACTAGGATTGCAAGGGTGACTAATTAATTTGTAGCATTGGATAGTGTAACACCCAAATAAATAGTACCAGGGAAGGTAAAATGTGTAAAACACAGCCTAGCCAAGAGATCAACATAAGAAAGAATGTAAAAGACCAATAGTCCAATTGTTAGTGCAATGCTTAGAAAATAAGAGAACTGCAAATGTTTCACACCACAACCTTCCAATCTACCAATTTTATATCATGTAAATATGAATATAGCCATAGAGAACTCATGTTTTCTATAAGCTTAATAAATTAAACTCCATAAAAATGCAAAATTGAAACCCTTTTTTGGATGGACGCCCATATGAATAGTCCAATTGTTAGTGCAATGCTTAGAAAATAAGAGAACTGCAAATGTTTCACACCACAACCTTCCAATCTACCAATTTTATATCATGTAAATATGAATATAGCCATAGAGAACTCATGTTTTCTATAAGCTTAATAAATTAAACTCCATAAAAATGCAAAATTGAAACCCTTTTTTGGATGGACGCCCCTACCTTCCTATCAAAACAAACATCATTGATGTTTGAACCCAAATGAACATAGAAAAAATCTTTTTAATTTTCAATAACACTATATGATCATGTGCATAGCTTGGATTTGGGTCATTCACAAGATCCAATGAATTGCTTCCACTTCCTCTACATTTATTCTTGCAATCATAAGAATTGACAACATTTAGTTACCTTTTCTTGGGTTATATCTAGTTTTTTTAATCATTAAAGGATGGGAAAAAATATCCATTGTTAGGTTTCAAGCATGCAATAGTTATAAAGATACACAGATAGTGAAACTTATATGATACCATTTCATGGTAACGATAACACATAGGGTACATGTAAATAAGGATCTAGATTTTCACCTATGTTCATGTTAATTCCAATACAATATTAAGACAAATGCCTTGCATATAAGAATTGAAATTACAATTATGAATGTGCCAAATATAACTCAATCTAAAAACTATTCCTAACTGGTAATGTGAAAATATTAAAGAAGAATACAAAAAGTTGAAAGAAATAATTAGTCAAGAAACATTGATCTAACTTTTCTTGGTTCCAGTGAGCCAAGAAAGATTGATCTCACTTTTCTTGGTTCCAGTGAGCCAAGAAAGATTGATCTCACTTTTCTAGGTTGTCTTGGAGCATTAAGGTTTAATTGAATCTCAATGCCCACCTAAACCCCAACCTAAAAAATGAAGATTTAAATCTTTCACTTAAATGCCTACAAAAAATACAATACAATTGTTCAAGTCCGGAACTCCCATTTAACTACATCTCTTAACTTAAAGATGAAAAAAATATAACATCAATTCAAACCAAGCCTAAATAAGCTATTAAATGAGGATTTCTCAAGGCCAATCATCCAAAAAGACTTCCATCAATATTATCATTGGTACACTATTATCAAATTTATGCAAAACTTAGGATCATAAGCAATATCAAATAAAAATGGAAGGTCCTTAAGTTTTAGGTGGGAATGAATTGAGCCCGTGATTTGGACGTATGAATCCATCCCACAATTTGTAGGTTGTTCCTAAACACTCCCAAATAAAATAACGCCCAATATTTATATTACTATGTCAAATTAAAAAAACCCCTTGACCCCTTAATACAGGGCAATATATTTTTGAGGTTTTTAAGAGTATTCAAACCCCCAATATGAATGGACGTGATATGATATTGCCTCACTAGTGAACCCCCCGTGGAACAATCACACAATAAGAAGTTACATTCTCTTTATGCTTTCTCTTCTATCTTGCTATTATAATGTAGTGGTGTGCTTCTCCTTCCTTTTATTGAGTAAGAGGAGTTATTTACAAGTAAAACCATAACCCTAGACTAGGTGGACAAATGGAAAATGGATCCATGATTGGAGCACTCTAGATGTGCCAAGTTAGCATGCACATGTCCACTAGTTCCCATTTTCACCTAGTCCACATATTTTTACACACCCACAAGTGCCTACCCACCCACTCTAGATTTTTTTATGCAACATGTGCGCCCTCCTAGTCCAAGTGAGAAAATAGATGAAAAGTAGGCTATGAGACAAAAAGCCCATCATTAATCCTTTCTCACATGTATCCCTCTCCCTCTAGGCAAAGTGCTCCTCACACACTAAGTGATCATATCACCGAAGGAGAATGGAGAAAAATTTCAAATCAACTTAAACTAACATGTTTTTTGGACACTTAGTTATTTCATCGATGTCACAAGCTTATTGCGTACTCTCCCCTTTTATTGACAAAGACAAATTCTCTTTGCTTGATGCTTCAACCCATTTCCTTTTCTCAATACTCAGAGGTTTGAATAACTACCTTGCTAGCCGAACAAAGCATGCCTCCATACACGCCCATGTGGTCTCCATCCATTTGCTCAGTAACCACACTTTATGCTTGACAATCTTGGACTTAAGGAAAAATCACCTTTTCTTTGTCTCCGAAGTCAGTCAGCCATGAGACTTAACTACTTTGGAATTTGACTTATCAATTTCCCCATGCCCCACTAAGTAAAAGCTTGAATATCCTCACCAAATTTTAAATGCTTCCAACCAATGCATCAACCATATCCACTATAATAGTCCATTTGACTTGAGGTAAAAAACATAACAATGCTCCCTTCTACATCTTAGGACTCCCTTATTGTAATGTATCTCTTATTTCCCTTGCAATAATCCATTAGCCAACAAAAGACAATGAATTATTATAAATCAAGCAACCAACACATGCCAGGGATCTATCTAATTTCCAACATTGCCAAACAAATTGCCTCTACACACTCTCCAAACAAATATAAGTGAAAAACCAAGATAAGAGCCTTAACCTTATATGATACAAGGCAACACATATTGCATATATCCAACATTAAACAAAAAAAGATATAAATGAATCAGATAAAAAGCCTTAGATCTTACATGATCAAGCATTAAACAACAAATACAACTACATGATCAATTGTAGACCTTGGTATATCCAATGAACAATAATGTGACATGTATCACCTTTGTTAGTTGTTCAACTAAATGCAAATGAATGGCCAATATATGACCCACACCTTGGTCTCTCCAATCAATAATACTCTAACATATATCATGTCTATCAACTACATCAATAAATGGGAAGGAATGACCAAGGTATGATCCTTGGCTTCCAAAAACAACAAAACCACAAATGAGTTATATTTATTACTTTTGAAACTAACAATCACAATAAACAACTTTAAATGTTATTTGCAACATCTTTCATTACAAACTAGTGTTGAAATTTTATTTTTAATTTGAATGCACTTATTTTGAATGTTATTGTAGAGAGGAAATTGTAAACATTGTGTAATAAACTTTTCAACTAATTGGTGGATTAGAAAACTAATGCATAGGTTCAAATCTATAGGAGAGTAGTGTATGTACACCTTCGCAGATTTTAGTAGTAAAATCGTTGCACAAAGGGGGTCCCTTGTCCCATAAACACGGGGGTCTCATACACCAATTCGGTGTTTGGCTTGCCTGTGACCTTAAAATTGGTTTATTCTTCTTCTTTTTTTAACAAAAATGATTATCGATTTATGTTAGTAAAAAGCATTGCAAACAACTAGGATTACAAAAATTCGGTCACCCCATAAAGAAGGTGATCACTTATGTTGCAGAATAGTCTCAATGAGTAGGTCTGTGCATAAATTAAGACCTTTATGCCTTTTCAAAAGACAAATCTGGGGGAGGGATTTAAATATCTGGGGTATTTTCTGAAGCCAAATGACTAAAGGAAGGGGGATTGGCTGTGGTTGCTCAAGAAGGTGGACAAGCGTATAGGAAACAGGTGCTTAAGATGGTTGTCTTTTGGGGTGAGATTAATTTTAATGAAATATGTTTTGGAAAGTGTCCTAATATATTGGTTATCCTTGGCTCGAATTCCTAAATACAATTTGGAAAAGATTAGAAAAAAATGCTTTAAATTCTTATGGACTGGTAAGAAAGCTAAGGAGGGGGTACACTTGGTAAAGTGGGTTGAAAGGTTGGATTGGCCTAAGCTTGGTGGTTGTTGGGGATTGAAGAAAAAATTTAATTTTAGATTGGCTCTATATCCCAAGAGTTAATTATGGATATGTTTAACTTGTTTAGGGTTGTGGAGCTGCTTAGTGAAGGATAAGTATCTCAAGGGAAAATATGTTGAACAGTGGGTGAGGTTGTTTCGCGGACAATCTACCTAGAGCGGACTCAAGGCATGATCTCCCTAGCTTAATGTAAGTCTAGAACAAATAAGACAGAACATAGATTACTTTCCTAGATCGTGTAGCAGTACAAATACAAGAGTAGATCGTTTACCTCATATTCGTAGATCCCTTTCTCCTTCGTTGATCCAATGCTCCAGCGCTGCCAGATTGCGAGTAGTTAAACCCTATTGAGCATGTAACAGACCACAAGAAGTGAAATCATATATCTCATATGACAGATCTAAGTTAACAGTTAAGGAGGAAAACTCTAAACATTATCAAAGAGACAACATTTATGGAAAGCAATTATATAAACTATATTGAAGAGTGAAGAAGTACAATAGAGAAGAAGATTACAACAATTGCCTTAACGCTGCAAGCTCCTTCCGATAAGCCATGCCAAAGCTCCTTGAGAGAAGTGAAGGTTCCCCAAGCTAGAAGGTTAGATCTATTGGGCTTGATTTCACCAGCATAAGAATACCATAGACTTCCCCCCTTAGAATGGGAGTGAGATTCATTTAAATAGGACTAAGTGGATAGGATGTGGATAGGATATGTTGAGAGATGATAGGAGAGACTTAAGGGATCTTTCCAAGGTGTTAGGAATCGAGTTCCAACTCTCCCAAGAGGTCATGGATAAGGTCCCAAGTCAGAAAGCTTCAAGAAGGAGCTCGAAGAAGCTATTTTTTCCTTCTAACTGACTTCTTCGCACCCTGTAATGGAGCAAGGTGCGACGTCGCATGTTGCAGGAGTGCAACCTGCGATGACCTCTCAAAACCTAGTACAAAATAGGTACAAATCCTTCCAGGTCAATCACTCAATCAAGGTAACTCCAGAGGTGTATACACTGAATCTCATGATGGGAATATTTTAGGTGTAACAGAATGCCCCCCAAAGCATGAAGCTATTGAAAAATAGATAGGTGAAATGCTTTGACAGAAGGAATGGCAATGGACTTGTTGGACGAAGGATGATGCTGCAGTACAACTGACTCTGAGTACATAGTCTCAAATGACTCATAACATGGTTGTCGACCAATACAATGCAGATCCATGGTAGTAATGAATGACTGAACACAATCATGGCTACTAGACAAGAGCGTAGATCCATGATGAGATGATAACACAGCCACGACCAATACAAATGTGGATCCGTGTGATATAACTCAATACAAACTGCATCGCAACCTGGGTAGAACATGACTCCCCAGGGTCTTCAAGCTGAACCCGCAATGATACAAATCTATCCATGTGATTACAAATGTCTTGACGTTGAACATGGTAGAGACCACTTGATTACCGGTGATTGATGTAAACCGTTAACAAACGCGAGGGAGATCATCATTAATGTCAATGATTCCCAAGGTATCACAGTACATATCATCAAGCGTGAATAAGTGAGTTGAATTCGAATGCAAGATGAAATCTTTCAATCAAAATTCAATGATGTAAACTCATGTTGAAAGCGAGGTAACCTACCATTGAGGCATGCAAGGCCAAGGTACTTGGTTGGTTTCTAGATTCAATCCTCGGATGATGAGTTGATTGTCGACAAGGATGAATCCGTCAAAGGAGGGCCATGATGAATCCCCCATGAATCGACATGAAACACGACAAAAGATGTGTAAAGTAGGTCGGATGGTACAGTAACATGCAAGACTGACTCAGAGTAGACCGACATGGTGGCGGGCGTACTAACTGTAGATGAAAAATGATGGACGTGTTCTTGAACATGGGCATGGCATGATTTGGCAGTATTGACATGACGAATATGACACAAATTCCTAATGCGACTGATGACGAATCTTTCGTTGAATGACTCAAAGGAGTAACAAGACTCAGGAAGTAAGTGGAACTCAAGGACAAACAGATGATCCAAGTGTTGTATGCAAATGCATATGAGTGCCATGTTCAAGAACGACTACGTACTGCCACTAACAAAGTGTGTAACATAAAAGCTTTCCTTTTTCCCCATCATGAACGATGAGTGCCTCATGTGTTTTTTACGAGCTTGATGAGGGTAGCTAGATGCTCGGTATAGCTCATCTCATAGATGAGTCCAATCCCAAATATTTTCCAAACCTGGGATAGGAGGGGTTCGTCCCATGGTGGGCCCTTCAATGCAAATTTTTAACGAGTCCAAAGAAGGTAAACTCGATCGTCATTTCATGTTTAGAGAGTCTGAAAAGAACTAAAGAAGACTCCAACGGTCCTTTTTCGTAAAGTTAGCCTCATCGCTTGAAAAAGGGTAAAACGACACGGGAGAGGACTCTTCCAGTCATTATTGGCTGGAGTATACCGTTTTCGTAATTAGTGCCCCCTGGTCTGAAAAAGGGGTAAATTATCACCAGGGAGACGACCATTCAAATTCTTTAACAAGCGTGAACGCGACAAGTTTGCTTGGCAATCTTTTCATTTTTTGAGAGCCTAAAAAGAGCTTAACGGTAGACTCCAGGGGGTGTCCTTTTCCGTGAGAGTTTAACAATCCCGAAAAAGTGATAAATCGCAACCCGGTACTTATTCTCATAGTTTCAAGAGCACAAGAACAAACGAAGAGTGAGCTCATCGTCACGCAATAACTACAATCTAACCGTTGTAAAAATAATGACAAAACATTCAAAGGAGTGTTCATACCTGAAATTATCGTTGTGACGTGAGAAACAACATGAAAGACTGCTTACAACTCCTGCATACTCGGAAACTAGGTCAAATAGCCAAATAATATCCTAAATATGATCAAAAATAATTAAAACTATGACAAATGACCCTAAAGCATCAAATATTTGAAAAAGGAATATTCTTTTTCATTTATAAATAGAAAAATGGGCCAAAAATAGTCACCATTATTTCATTTGCCAATTTGGGAGCAGAAGTGCCAATTTGGAGCCAAAACTTCCTTTGCCGATTCCAGGAGCTACGAGCCACCATTTCACCCACCGTCTAGAGCAGGTAAGCCTAAACTTCATCCAGCAACTTTCTAGTGGATTAGATTTTGATTTTAGATTCAATTTTTGGGTTTTTTAATGAATTCATGGAGGGCCATTACGCCTTCGGCTCGTCACAGTTTGACCTTTCAGGAACTGCGACGAGACCGACTCGGCGCAAATCCTAAATTCGTGGGGTGCGACGTCATCGCACTGTGTGTAAAATCACAGTGCGACGACGGAGATGCATTTCTCAAACATCAAATTAAACCCAAAAAAGGAACTTGTTGAGGTTGAAGTAAGATATAATAGTGTTTAAATGCCCATTTTGGCAGGTTGCTAGCAAGAAAACATGGTTTTAGAGTGGTGGGAAAGAGAACGTGAGGTAGAAGACGTACAAGCTGCCAATGATCCAGAGTGCGTGAATTCCTTGAGAAACTGTGGTTTGCTCAAGTTCTTTGAGATTCAAGGGATGAGGTCCCAAATCCCTCTACTATCACACATGCTCCGGTGTTGGGATGCAGCACAACAATACTTTGTGATCGGTGAGCACATTCTCATTATAGATGTTGAGGACATCTATTTTCTTACTGGTTTGTCCCAGAGAGGGGATCCTGTAGCTCTCACCGGAACACGGGCTAGTGACCGCACTGTCGATGACATGGTGTCACGGCATTGTACTGCTCTTGCTTGATCTTCCAGTGGGAAGATTCTTATTAGGGATGTTGTGGACCGCCGACTGCATACCCTATTGTTCACGATTACTAGAGTGGAGGGGAGCCAAGCCCCACATATGGCCACTCAGACTCAGATTCTTTATGCGGAGGATTGTATGTCCCCCAGGATCTTCAACTGGTGCGAGGGTCTCCTCTCAAACGTCTGAGTCAGCTGACCAAGTGTCGACGGGGAGAGCTCAAGCAGTTTGGATATGGATCGATTGTGGTATCGTTCCTCTTGGAGTGGATCCCCCTCTTGTGCCCATAGCTACGACTAGATGACAGGGATCCTAGAGATCCCCACATGCTCAGATGGGCAGAGGTGATCTCCCGCCATGGCGGGGGTCCTATCATCAGCTTTGGTGGCGAGTTCTTCAGCTGGTTGGAAGGCCAGTTACTCATGGTTGAGGACTACCCGTACAGTGGTACGGATTACAGAGAGGATCCTGACTTGGTGTTGCCCGAGGGTGCAGCATGGGGAGACATGGGTAAGAACAAAACCTTTGTACTTTTTAGTTTTGTATATTTATGATTTTTTTTTATGCAGTGTCGATAAGTATATGACATGTGTGTGCAGATGTGGGTCCCATACGGCCGGTAGGAGTCTCTCTTTTGTCGAGGAGAGATATATTTGGGGAAGCAGTTGTGCCCCCAGGTGTTCATGCTGCCATCGTGGAGATGGAGGAGATGTACAGGAACTTGTCCCAGCTGACAGTAGATGTTCCTGAGCCGGCAGTGGATCACTTATCAAGACCTATGCAGAGGTTTGGAGTTGGAGCGTCGGTACGCTTCAATGCCTTACTCCACAAGGTAGCGAGGACTGTGGATTGCTTCCTCACTCAGCGACAGAGAGCTGTCCGTCCTAGGAGTGTACGGGCCAGGCGTCAAGCCTGATGACGTCATTATACTTGTACTGAGAGCTTAGAGGCCTCAGATTTTGTACTACTAAAAGCTACGAGGCTTCAAATTTTTGTAGAGACTCACTGAAAGCCTTCGTGCTTCAGATTTTTGTATTAGCACTACTTTTGATGATATATATATACAGACATTCTCGATGATTTATACATTATGTGTTTTTTAAAACGATGAATGATGTGATCTTGTTCATATGCTTGCTTTCATACAGTACATTATTTACATGTCGTGAATGCTTTTACATATTATGAGTATTATGTGTGTGAGATGTACCAATCTAGAATGAAGTTGGCCATCGAGTCAGCAATTGTGTTTAACTCTCGTGGAATGTGCAGGTACTGAATGGATTCAAATGACCTTTCCAGGAGACGTACTCATCTAAAGAGACGGAGTAGAGTAGGATCATGGATAGCGTAAATCCGGTTAAGATGGGAAACCACTAATTGAGAATCCATGTGCATGACAATGTGGTTCATACCCATGGAAATAGCACTTGTTAGGGTTCCAATTACCGCCTGATACTCTGTGTAATTGTTGGTTTCAAATCCAAGGCAACTCCCTCCTGAGCTAATGAGCTCACCTGTTGGGGAATATAGTACCCAGGCTGCCGAGGCAAGGTTACAGAATGCCGACTGGCGTCGTCCGCGAATCCGTAGCACGTTTCCATCTGCACACGCAGACAGAACATGGTATAAGAATCAGAAACAAGATCTAAAGACACTCAAAAATAAACGCGTCACATCACACAAAAACACCAAAACACGCCATGTACAGTATATACAAGAAAATCTATGCATGACAGGTTTAGGCATAGTACCTCTTCAAGTAAAGTCCATTACGGGGTTCACCCAAAGAGATTCCGTCATAGTCTTCAAGCTCGTAAGCTCCCTTTTCCAAAACACGTTTGACAATGTAAGGTCCGTGCCACATGGACTCGAACTTTCCTACGCCTAGTTTATCATGCTTTTGGTCGTATGTGAGGACCAGGTCACCCTCATTGAAGATACGAGGTTCAACAGACTTGTCGTATTGAGCTTTGATGTGTTTCTTGTGTGCTTCGTTAGCAAGGGCAGCATCTCGGCGGGACTCGTCAAGTTTTGCTAAGTACAGGAAACGTTCTTCCTCGGCAATAGTGTTAGGAAGAAGTTCGACAGCGAGTTGTAGAGACAGAATTTCGCACTCTATAGGAAGGACAGCCTCCAATCCATACACCAATTGGAAAGGGGTAAAATCTGTGGTGGTTTTAACAAAATTTCTGTAGGCCCATAATGTTGAAAACAACATATTATGCCAGTTGGACTTATGCGTACCTACCATCCTTTGGACCATAGTTTTCAAGACCTTGTTAATGGCCTTAACCTGTCCATTGGACTGCGGGTAGTAGGGTGTTTAGTTTTCATGGCGAAAACCCAATCTATCACTCAGTTCATCAACCATATGGTTCTGAAAGTGAGAACCATGGTCGGTCACTATCGCCTGCGGAACTCCAAACCGTGCTATTACATGATTGAACATGACGAGTGCAGCGGTTTTGTCGTCGTTTTGGTATGTAGGCATTGCCTTGGCCCACTTTGTAAAGTAATCCACAGCTACTATGATGTAACTATGCCCCTCGACTGAGGTAGGCTTACAGTGCATAAAATCGATGCCCCATTTGGCGAAGGGGCCCACGGCAATAACTGGGTGTAACGGGGCGGGATGGGTGCGCTTATTCATATGGAAGTGTTGGCATGGAGGACATTGTTTTACGGCTTCAATACAATCTTTGAAGATAGTAGGCCACTAATATCCTGCGCGTAAAATATTCTGGGCTGTAGCCATCCCAGAGAGGTGATTGCCACATGCCCCAGCGTCATAGTCATTCAAAACGCATTCAGCCTCATCGTGAGTTAGACAACGTCGAAGAATTGAATCGACGCCATGGCGGTACAAAGTATCACTTATGATCAGATAATACTTTGCATGGTGACATATTCTATGATGGTCGTCGCGAGACAGTTGAGGATTGAAGCATTGGGTTTGAAGATATAATGAAATATCTCCATACCACGGGTCAGTCGTACTAATGAGAAACAATGATTCGTCCGGAAAAGAATCATTGTGCTCAACTTCTACATCAGGACGGGGAAGATCACAAATAAGCTCAGCAAACACCAAAGACTTTTTAGACTTGGCTTTCTCAAAAAGAAGGTCGAATTCTTGCAGTATCACAATCCAGCGTGAATACTTGCCCCCAAGCACTTGATGTGTCAGTACATGGTACATGGGGTTCGAGTTTGCGATGATGGTGGTGGTGCGGAGCAAGATATAGTGCCGAAACTCTTGGACAGCGATGACTGCCGCTAAAGCCAATTTTTCAACATGTGAATACCTAGTTTCATTATCAATGAGACCCTTACTTGCACAGTATATTACATGTTCCTGGGCATTTTGATCCTCCTGTACCAAAACCATGGCGATAGTGGTAGCAGAAGCAGCGAGATATAAGATGTAATCTCGGAAATAGTTTGGCGGTTGGATTACGGGGGGCATGCGTGATGGCATGTTTGATGTTGTCGAAGGATTTTTGAGCTTTATCGTCCCAAATGAATAGGAAGTCCTTCTTAAGCAGCTTCATATACCCTTGAGTCTTCTCCGTGAAGTTACAAACAAAACAACTAAAATAAGTCGCCTTCCCTTGGAGAATTTGAAGTTTCGTCACGTTATTCGGAGACGGTAGGTTGACAATGGCCTCCATCTTTAAGGGATCAATACGGATCCCATCCTTCGAGACAATAAACCCTAAGAGGCATCCAGACTCTGCACAGAAGATACACTTATGAGGATTCAGACGGATATTGTACCATCTACATCTGAGGAAAATGGCCGTCAGATGATCCATGTGGAACTCACGCTGCTTTGAATGAGCAGGGAGATCGTCCAGGTAAGGTTCCACAAAGTCCTTAATGTCATGGAAGGCATACGACATGGCCCGCTGGAATGTGGTGCCAACGTTTTTAAGTCCAAACGGGAGTTTGCGATATGCAAACGTACCCCAAGGACAAATGAAAGTCGTCTTATGTTGGTCGGCTGGGTTGATCTCAATCTGGTTGTAACCAAAAAAGCCATCCATGAATTAAAAGATAACGCTCCCGGGACAATTGTCGATAATTTGGTCAATGAACGGGGTCGGGTAGTTGTCCTTTGGGCAAGCCTTGTTAAGGTCCTGATAATCGACACAGATGCGAATGGTACCCTACTTTTTGTTCACAAGGACGATGTTTGAGACCCAAACTATCAATGGGACAGGATAGATGAAGCCATCCTTTAAGAGCTTTTCAATCTCTACCTTAATTGCTACAGTCTTCCAGAGGTGTACTGGTCGCAACTTTTGAAGTATAGGTTTGATGTCGGGATAGGTTTTTATTTCGTGAGAAACAATCGGGGTGTCTATCCCAGGCATCTCCTCATAGGACCAAGCAAATACGTCTCAAAATTGCTTGAATAAGGCCGTACCAACAGTTATTTCTTCAGGGGAACATTTCTGGCCTATGCAAATGTGTTCCACTACACCAGGTTTCACTAAAATGTCTACCGGGGTGGTAGGCTCAATGTTGGCCAGGTTTCCCTCAAAGTCTGAAAGACATGTAAGTATGGGAGAATGAGGGAACAGGTAGATATCCGGTGAAAAGATGGCGCTAATGTTGTCCTCTATGTACTCCAAAGGCGGAAGAAAAGATGACCTATGGTGGAGGTCATCCCACAGACCATCATCAACATTCATGACTTCCATGATGAACTCGTCTGAATGAAAAGTCCGAAGTAAGAGATCAGGGAGAGATGATGCCCATTGTAGAGAACAGGGTAGGGAGGCCAAAGTTAAGTGGTCCTCCGGTGCTGATTGGATAGCCTCGTAAATACGTTCAGCGGGTGAAAGAGGCATCGCGTCTCCAATCAGGTGTGTTGTGGCTTCGCCTGGTACAAGCCAAGTATCAGTGGAGTAAGATGAAATCTCTACGGAGATCATGTTCACCGAGACAACATGGTTAGGGGGGTCTGAAGTGGGAAAAACGCCCATGAGAGATGAATCTTTCAAAAGGTCAACCCCTATACTCTCATACTGTTTTGACGTTTGTCCAATGGAAGGAACATGTTCACCAGGATGAGTAGTAGTGTCTGGTGTGCAAAAATCTAACTGGTCGACTGTAACAATTCATCCTTGATGGGGGAATTGTACTACGCGGAAGACTGAAGAGGCTACCGCTTGCATGGCATAAAACCAGTTGTGACCAAGCAAGAGATTATAATCTATTGGGGCAGAGACCACTTCCACATTGATGGTCACGATCTTTCCACCTAACTCGACTGTGAGAGCTTGTAAGAGCCCATGAGGTTTAAAGCCACGTCCGTCGAATGATTTCAACATGGTAGGAGAACGATTCAATTCAGGAGAGCCGATGGCTCTCCAACAGGCGATCGACATGACAGAAGTAGAGGCGCCTTCATCCAAAAGAGTACGATGGACAATTTTCCCATCAATGTTTGCAGCTACTTAGAATGCAAGCTGATGGGAAAGCCTCGGCTTGAAGTAGTCAAGTCGGAACATGATGGTATTCGAAGAATCAGGGTCAACTGCACCGATTGCTGCAAGGAGAGTTTTGCGTTGATTAGGACAATTCTGCAAAACTTCCAGCGTGGACATGGAGTAAGGGGCTTGTGCCAAGTCTTCTACGATATTGTAGTTCTGTGCTGCCCGGGCATTAGGATTGAAAACAACTTTTTTAATCGTGCTCTTGGGGAATCGCAATATTGAATCTAAGGAGGACTTCTCAATGGTGAGAGAAGTTGACGGTACAGTGACATCAGGTATAGAGTTGGAAGCTTTTTCAGTATTACTTCCAACAGGTTCTTTCAAAGAGACCGGGTCATATGATCGCGAGCGAGTGTTCAAATTGATTGTCTCATTACGTACCATGAGAACATGCGCGGTATTGGATGGTTCCCCCTGGGCTGAGGGAGTTTGAGCAATCATCTGTTGGTTTTGAGCGGGAAACAGGTCGTTGAGGACTGCGGGAGTGGGTTTACCCCTAAGAAACTTTTGGACTTCGTTTCTATGGGGACACTCTTTGGAGAAGTGATCATCTCCACACAATAAACAAGGATACTTTAGCTTCCGTTTTTGTTTGGTGTCTTCAGGAGTGCTCTTTTGTTCTTGCTGGGCAAAAGATTTCTTAGGTTTTCCCTTGTTTTTCTTCTTATTACCGAACTTTTGAGGTGAAGCTGACAAGATAGAATTCACTTCCTCAGTAGCAGCAAGAGCGGATGACTTGGTGGTGCTAAGACTAGCCTGCGTTGGTGATGGGGACGAACCCTGGGGGTGCGAAGAACCAACAGTTTGATGAGGAGGCTAGGTGTGAATGAATCCAATGATGCCATCGGCTTGGGGTCCCTTGAGCAGTTTCGCGGGGTCGTTAGCGTCACGGGGTGCATCAGGAAGAATATCAAACAATGTGCCAAACTGAGTATAAACTAAGTTTAGAACACGAGCGCGCATGATGGCTTGTTCTTCAGTGACAGCACCTCCCATGGAAACATCTCATGCTATGACAGGAATGAGGGACTTCGTAAACTAGTATGTTAGGAGTTGGTCTGGGATAGAAGCTTTAATGAGACGACGTCTCCTTCGCCACTCATGAATATGATCAGAAATGTGAGTGGCGGTATTCTGCCGGAGCGAGGTCAAAAGCTTGGTACCAGTTTCATACCAGATGGGCAGCTGGAAATGAGTCAAAAAGTTCATGGCAAGAGAACCAAAATCAGGAAAAGAGTGGGGTGGTAGCTCGATATACCATTTGGCAGCCGAAGCGGTGAGAGTCCTTTGAAACAATCTAAGACGGATCGAGTCATCTATTAAGGAATTAGATGAACACCATAAATGGTATGTCATCACGTGGTTTTTAGGATCTTCACTCAGCTTACCATCAAATTTCGGGATATCAGATGGAAGTTTCACCAGAATAGGTGGCCAATTAGTTTCGTGGTAAATGGGATTGTTGGTTAAACGAGATAGGTCAGGTAGGTCCAAGGTAGCCAAAAAGGGCAGTTGTGGATTAGGCTACGTGTCTTGATAGTATGGATAAGGCGTGTAAGGACCAGTATGACCGTAGGGTGTACCAAGAGGAAACTGGTCGTGGGGGGTGTGCCGCCCGGACCGTAAGCGGGTCTGCCACCATAAGGTGGTTCATTCCAATAAGGTGGGGGTCCACCTCCACCACTGGGAGGAGGTGGAGGTCTGCCTCCACCGCCGGGAGGAGGTGGGGGTCCATAACCATAATACGGTGTCCCACCACCGCCTCCGCCTAGAGGGGGTGGTGGACCACCTCCGCCGCTAGAAGGATGGGGGCCCCCACCACCTCTGCCACCAGAAGTATGAGGGTCTCCACCACCACTACCGCCACCATGATAATTAGATCCACCAGCGCCTCCACCTGGAGGGGGTGGTGGACCACCTCCACCACTCAAAGGGAAACGTCCTCCTCCACCATAATAGGGTGGTCCTCCGTAGCGTCTTCCTGGGGGGGTGGTGGACCATTCCCGCCACCGCCGGAAGGGTGGGGACCATTGTTGGTAAAATGAGGTGTACCTCCACCAAAGGGGAGAGGTTTGCTTCCTCCTAAGTTAGGTGGGGGCCCACCGCCTCCAGCAAGGGGTAGGAAGGGACCGATCGGGGGCGGTGGCGCTTGAGGGATAGTTGGTTGTGGTCCATGCTATAAAACGGGTTGTTGCCCCCATAGAGTGTAGGGATTTTCGGGATAGGGTATCCCGTATGGTGCATTTCCGGGATTGGGTTGGCCCGGCACAGGGTTAACAGAACCTGGATACGCTTGACTCCATGAGGGTAGAGTTACATTAGATGGCCCCCCAACATGAGGTAATCCCATGGTGGATGGTTTAGCGGGTTAGGGAGCTCCAACAGGAGGTCCGTTGGGGATTCCACCGCCTACGTTCTGGTTAGGAAACGGGGGTTTCCCCCTAGCCACAATAGGCTGACCACTATTCAAATATTGAACCAACATAGGTTGTTGATTAGCTACCGTAGTAACAACGTTACCAATGAGATAATCCGGGGGAATGGAGTATCCTCCCCTCGAATTTTGAGGTGGGGGAGGAGCTGGTAAAGTAACCGGGGTAGTAACAGGTGTGTTGGACTGTTGTCCTTCAACTGGTTGGTTTACTTGAGGTGCAGGACTGGACTCTTGCGAGGGTTGACCAGTCTCATTAGTGGTCAGGTTGTGGGGGGATGGTTCAGGTGAACCAAAAGATAAAGAGCGACCTAGGATTGGTTGATAAGGGGGTAACGATGGGTCTTCAACCCTTCGTTGGAGACTTTAATTCCGACACCTCTCAGCCATAGACCGAGAGTGAGCCAATTGGATGTGGTAATAAGCTAAAGGATCATCCGGAGAAGTCTCGTTAGGCGGGGGTGCAATGGCAAAATGGGCTACTGGGTGACCGGTAGAAGATGTCCAATAAGCTGCTGAAGGACCAACAACTGCTGCGGGGTCATCCTGGGTTGATTTATCCATTCCAACGATCCAGGTTCTCTCGGCATAAAAGGAGAGAGGTCTTGCGAAGTGGGAACTTGTGCTTCTTCACCCTGCGGGGGATGAGAGGTAGGTGAATCTGGAGGAGTATGTGGAAACAAATGTCCTCCAATATTCAAAGTGGGGTTTTCCACTTCTTGTGACCCGACCTTGGCTTGAGGATCCATCCTTGCCCTTGAAATTACCTCCTGATTAAGGGGATATTCGGGTGGTAATTTTTGGATTCTGCGGGACCTTCTCCAAGGAAAGTCAGCCAGAGTGACTGAAAAAAGTTTCTCCTAAGGCAAGCTAAAAGAAAAGCAGCCTAGACAAAACCCTACGCAAACTAAGGCAACAAGAAAACTTACGTGATAAGAGTGGATTCAAAGTCTAGAACCTCACGGGATTATCAAGGCATCATAAACCACTATATACTGCAGGGTCCAACAATATGACGCGACAAGGAGGATTGGGACCGTACCCTTGCCTACATACCCGATTACTTGGACAGTACATGCCTTCTAATCTCTCCGAGTGTTGTTCTCGGTGTATTGCTTTGCCAAGACGGCCAAAAGGTTAACTCAGTTGGTTTCAAGAATCCTAGTGGTGTCTCCCGATATACGCAAGGTACGTGGGAGCTCAAATCCATAGTGGTGCTGTCTAATGCACAACCGTTCGGCAAGAGACCTTCCGATATACTACTGAGTACGTGATACACCCTTCGATATACGCTAAGTATGGATTATGGTACTTGGTGGGTACGTGAAGGAGCTCGATATACCAATAAGTACGTGGAAGACTACAATACCCCTGGGATACAGTGCTGGCAAATAACGACAGTTCCCACGCTTAACAACGCCGGAACACGTCTCTAACTTACACACAAGTTTCTAAATATTTTACCCTAGTTCTACCGTTAATTTTATCTTGGAAGGTTAGGTGAATGCATGAGGGGATTACATAATCAGACATAATGCAAGCCCTAGCTACATGCAAAAAGTATGCTTTTCTTTCGATGAATGCTACCTATAGGAAGGAGAAATCTTCTTTTTCTTTCCAATAATTTTGCCAAAGCAATGCAATGCAACACAATCCCAACTCTATGAAAAATGATACTGAAAAAGTCTTTTCCTTTTTCAACGAAACACAAAAATCACAACACTACTAATCCAAATCACAACATTTTTTCCTTTTCTTTTTCTTTTCAAAGCAAAATGACCACTAGGTAATGAAAAGAGAGGATTCTAAGATGGAGTATGCAAGCTTTTCAATTTCACTTTCAATGGTCTAAAAGCGATAAGAATTAAAAATGCATCTATCTTTCCTTGGCATAGAACTAATTTTGCAAGAATTGAAACACGCTTCGAGTCTTTCAAGAAGATGAACGATTCATAATTCAAGAAAAATGCAACTGATCACACATTCATCCAATTTTTCTAAAAAATGCATGAGCAAAACATTCCAATGAGCGAATTTTCTTCAACAATGCTCGAGAAATGACGGGAAAGAAACACTTTTAACTCTTCAATGGATGCATCACAAGATTAGCTTGATAGCAACTGTGCTTTTAGATGTAAATTACTGAAAAGAAAACACTACTTGCAGCACTCAGTACACTCAGAAAACTCAATAAAAGACAAGCGCTCAATCAGGCTGAAAGACACACAAGATTCAAAATCAGACAGTAGCAAGCAAACCAAGCAAGCAAAGCTCAAAAAATAATGCAAATGAGGTCTGGGACCTGATCTAATGTGGTAACCAGATCAGTTAATGGAGAGGAGGGAATGCAAGGGTGAGCGGATGAAGGTGGAGGAGACAAGAGTATCCACCACTACCAGTTCTCAGACTTGTCCAAGACGGAACCCAAAACCAATACAAACGAAACCAAACACTCAACACACAAATCAAAGATGGGATCTCTGGCTGGATCTTGCAGCACAGACGGAGTTCATATAGCAAACCAAAGCTCAGATCAAAAGATGGAGAGGGGATGCCTGCATGCCAAATTCGATAAATCGGTGCACCCTGTGTTTGTACACAGTGCGACGTCGCAGTTCACCAATGCGGTAAGTGCGATGGTGTCGCAGTATACCAATGAACGGACTGCGACGAGTGGACAACAGGAAAAGAACAGAGACCAGGAAAGACACAGTGTCGCTCTGTTTTCACTAACCAGGTGCGATAGGCAAGATCTAAGTTCTGAAATGGACTAGATATCCAAGCAATGAACCATGAAATGGTTTGGAAATGAGTAGTATAAACTCAGAGGAAGTAGATCAGAGTCTTCGATGTGAAGATCTGATGGTGAATATCGACTCAAGAAGCAAGTGACAAATAAAAGGCTTGTGTCAAGCAATCAACTGAAAATGACTCCCATATTTACAATTATTAAGAAAAAATGAATTGTCCCCACTATGGTCGCCAGATTTGTTTCGCAGACAATCTACCTAGAGCGGACTCAAGGCATGATCTCCCTAGCTTAACGTAAGTCTAGAACAAATAAGACAAAACATAGATTACTTTCATAGATCATGTAGAAGTACAAATACAAGAGTAGATCGTTTACCTCGGATTCGTAGATCCCTTTCTCCTTCATTGATCCAATGCTCCAGCGCTGCCAGATTGCGAGTAGCTAAACCCTGTTGAACATGTAACAGACCATGAGAAGTGAAAGCATATATCTCATATGACAAATCTAAGTTAACAGATATGGAGGAAAACTCTAAACATTATCGAAGAGACAACATTTATGGAAAGCAATTATATTAACTGTATTGAAGAGTGAAGAAGTACAATAGAGAAGAAGATTACAACCATTGCCTTAACGTTGCAAGCTCCTTCCGACAAGCCATGCCAAAGCTCCTTGAGAGAAGTGAAGGTTCCCCAAGCTAGAATGTTAGATATATTGGGCTTGATTTCACCAACATAAGAATACCATAGACTTCCCCCCCTTAGAATGGGAGTGAGCTTCATTTAAATAGGACTAAGTGGATAGGATGTGGATAGGATAGGTTGAGAGATGATAGGAGAGACTTAAGGGATCTTTCCAAGGTGTTAGGAATCGAGTGCCAACTCTCCCAAGAGGTCAGGGATAAGGTCCCAAGTCAGCAAGCTTCGAGAAGGAGCTTGAAGAAGTTATTTTTTCCTTCTAACTGACTTCATCGCACCCTGTAATGGAGCAAGGTGCGATGTTGCATGTTGCAGGAGTGCAACCTGCGACGACCTCTCAAAACCTAGTACAAAATAGGTACAAATCCTTCCAGGTCAATCACTCAATCAAGGTAACTCCAGAGGTGTATACAGTGAATCTCATGATGGGAAGATTTTAGGTGTAACAAGATGGGGGATTGGCTGTGGTTGCTCAAGAAGGTGGACAAGCGTATAGGAAACAGGTGCTTAAGATGGTTGTCTTTGGAGGGGAGATTAATTTTAGTGAAATATGTTTTGGAAAGTTTCCTAATATATTGGTTATCCTTGGCTCGAATTCCTAAATACAATTTGGAAAAGATTAGAAAAAAATGCTTTAAATTATTATGGACTGGTAAGAAAGCTAAGGAGGGGGTACACTTGGTAAAGTGGGCCGAAAGGTTGGATTGGCCCAAGCTTGGTGGTTGTTGGGGATTGAAGAAAAATTTTAATTTTAGCTTGGCTCTATATCCCAAGAGTTAATTATGGATATGTTTAACTTGTTTAGGGTTGTGGAGCTGCTTAGTGAAGGATAAGTATCTCAAGGGAAAATATGTTGAACAGTGGGTGAGGTTGGAACCCAAAAGAATCATCAACATTTCAAATTTTTTAGTAGGATTAGTTAAATCCTACCCAATTAGAGCAAGGTGGCTGGATTGGAGGATTGGGGATGGGAAGAAGGTGAAGGTGGGAATGGATCCTTGGATAGGTGGAATATATTTGTATAGGATGTCTGAACCTTTGTTAGATGATTGAGGGATAAATAAATTAACACTCCGAACCAAGTCTTCCTTCATGATATGAATTCAGTTGATGATCAAACATGGATGAGAGATAGGTCATTGGCTTTGTCAGCTCCATCAGAAAATGAATGGGAAGAATATGTGAATGGCTTAAATCATACTGGCATTCTTCTTAATTAGGAGGATGATGTCCTTTCTTGGTCATGGAACACTGCTAATGGTCAGGTAACTATTAACCTGGCTTATCAAGCTACTTATTAATCCAGTCCAATGGATGAGGGTTTGTGGAGGTATGGGGTCATTTGGAAATGGAAATGCCCTCTTAAACTCAAATTGTTCCTTTGGTTGGCTCCGACTAATAAAATCCTAACATGGGACAACATTTTGAAGAGAGGAGGAAATGGTTATATCATCTATGTGTTGTGTTTTAGTGCAGAAGAAAATGTTAATCATCTTTTATTCATTGTCCCTTTGTTAAGCAGGTATGGAGGAATCTTAAAAGCATTCTTAAGTTTAATGGCATGTGGATTTTTGTGTCATTATTTTGCAGTCTAGAGAAGTGGGTGAATAGTGAATCAAATTGGCATTGTAAGGACTTCCCAAGCTATTTTTACTGGGGAATTTGGATGCACAGGAATAAAGTGTTGTTTGAAGGATGGAAGCCAAATTTGAACTTGGCTGTGCAAAAAATGATTGGTCCCTTTTCCGAAGTTCATCATGAAAAAAGGGATGCAAATCTAAGGCAAGTAAAAGAACCATCCTTTGATAAAAGAGTTCTTATTGGTTATTTCAATGGGGCCTGTTAAGGCCTTTCAGGTAAATGTGGAGTTGGAGTGGTTTTAAGGATGAATGAAAATCATATTTTTTGTCTTCAATGGGAGGGGGGAGTGGAACCAATTTAAGAGCAACGCTTCTAGCTCTTTGGTGTCTTTTAAAGTTTGGAAACTTTAAAATTTTGGTTCAACTACAGGCGATAGGGGACTCCAGGGTCATTATAGATTGGGTGGCTAAGAAATCCTCTTTGTTATTGCTCAATCTTGGTTGGTGGAAGAGGAGGATCAAGCAGCTACAGGAGGCCTTTGAGGACATTCAATTCCAACATATATCCAGAGAATATAAATTAAAGGTAGACATGCTATCAAAAGAGGCTCTATATTTGGAGGAAGGAATGCTACTTTTGAAGAATTTAGGCAATCCTCATTAGTCCACATTGTTTCTTTTCCTACTTTCTATTTTGTAGGTGGTTTGTCTGTAGGATTTATGTTAGATGGGTTATTCCGGGGGGTCATATGTGTTAATTTTCGAGCATTAATTCAATATACTCTAGGATCTTTACTGAGAGAATAACATGTACAGTATATCAATGCATATCAATCATAGCAAGCATATCAATCATCACAAGATGCAAACATAAGAGACAATAGACACACAGAGTTTCTGTGGGGAAAACCCTAAGGTGAAAACCCCACAACTTCCTCAGAGATAGATAGAGCAATAATACAACTAAAGTACAGCCCAAGTACACAAAGATAGTCTCCTCCTAGCAGTCGATCCTCCTCCTCACATGTGCGCCACTTTTCGAGTGATGTAGAGTGAGATAATGAGATGATCAAAATAGAGATCTCCCGATCTCTATTTATACTTGTCCTGACTGCCCAATAAACTTATGGGGCCGGCTTGTCTAGCTTAGCATAATGACCCATGGTTAACTTAATCAGGGCCGACCCCACACATGGTGGTCTAATAACCCATCGGCAAGTTACGACACTTGTCAATACAAATGACGACACTTCCTTATAGAGGAATAACACATCTCTATAGGAGTACAATATACATAAATGAAATACATAGGTGAAATACATTCCGAAGTTACATATACATCAACACTCCCGCTTAACTAGGAAGGTATTTCTCGACACAGATCTGCTAGCACAAGTCTTCTTCTCTGGATCATCATCAGCGAATCATCGTCCTCGAATCATCGTCATCATCATTGCTGCCGCCATCTCAATCAATCTTTGAATCTACTCATCATAGGAAGTTCTACAGAGCCAGTCCTTTTTCATACTGGATGTAAGCCCACCACCTGCAAGTTTTCATCATCACTGGCCATACTGTGGAATCCTCAGGACTTATTACGTGCGTCACAAAACCTCACAAGAGCATCCCAGGACTTATTACGAGCACACAGCCCAACCTATCGAATCTCCCAGGGAGCTATTACATGTGACCCCACCACAAAACCTCGAAAGAGAATCCCAGGACTGATTACGAGAACACAGCTCATCCTATCGGATCTCCCAGGGTGCTATTATATGTGATCATGGCAAAACCTCGAAAGAGCATCCCAGGACTTATTACAGGAACACATCCCAACCAATCGGATCTCCCAGGGTGCTATTATATGCCATAGGACAAAACCTCGAAAGAGCATTTGCCAGATCTCTCAGGGAGCTATTATATGCCAGCGGCAAAATCTAGCAAGAGAATATGCAAACCTCCCAGGGTGCTATTATATGTCCTCCCAAAGAAAAACCTCGAAAGAGCATTTGCGAGATCTCCCGGGGAGTTATTATATGCCATCGACAAAACCTAACAAGAGAATCTGCAAACCTCCCAGGGCGCTATTATATGCTTATCTGCACAACCTGTCCACGGCCATAGAGTATCAACCTGATACTCACCATACATCATCCTGATGTACACATGATCATCCTGATCATACAATGCATCCACCTGATGCATACACAGTATCTACCTGATACATATCATCATACATCATCTACCTGATCATACAATGTATCCACCTGATACATATACAAATACATGATCCACCTGATCATACCTGATACATATCAACATACATGATCTACCTGATCATACATTGTATCCACCTGATACATATACAAATACATACACATGATCCAACTGATCATATCCAGCATCCAACATGATGCATACATACATATAAATGATCCAACTGATCATATCCAGCATCCAACATGATGCGTACATACATATAAATGATCCAACTGATCATATCCAGCATCCAACATGGTGCATACATACATATAAATGATCCAACTGATCATATCCAGCATCCAACATGATGCATATACAGAGCAGTAACTAGAGCATCATCCTGATGCTCATCATCCAACGCTTACATCCATAGCCATGGAAGGATCCTCCTCTCACCATGATTGGAATGGATTCATCAAATGTGTCCATCACTTCTTCCTCGAAGTGTCGTCAATCTGAAGAACACCAAGCCTCTCTCTGAAGTACTTGAACTTCACTCTAGCTAGTGGTTTCGTCAGTACATCTGCAATCTGCTCATCCGTCGCAACATACAGGAGCTTCACTGCTCCTCTCCGCACCATATCCCTGATATAGTGATATTTGATCTCAATGTGTTTCGACCTGTCGTGGAACATCGGGTTCTCAGACAGCTTCACACAACTTTGGTTGTCACAAAAGATACTAGTAGCCTCCAGTGGGAGATCAAATGTTGATGTATATGTAACTTTGGAATGTATTTCATCTGTGTATTATATATATATTTATTGTACCCTTATAAGAGATGTGTTATTCCTCTATAAGGAAGTGTCGTCATGTGGATTGACAAGTGTCGCAAGTGTGTGTACTTGCCGATGGGTTATTAGACCACCTTATGGGGTCGGCCCTAATTAATATATAATATAATGTGGATGTATCCAAGTAGACAAGTCGGCCCCAGTAGGTCACTGGGCAAAAAGGTGAGTATAAATAGAGATAGGAGATCTCTATTTTACTCACTCGGAAAAGTAACTATCTCTCTCTCTGAAAAGTAGCGCACTAGTGAGGAGGAGGAGGATCATCTACTAGGAGACTATCTCAGTGTTATTTGGTTGTATTTTGGTTAAGCCATTGCTCTCTCTATCTCTAAGGAAGTTGTGGGGTTTTTCACCTTAGGGTTTTTCCCACGGAAACTCTGTGTCTCTTGTCTCTATGCTTTTGATTCTTGTGATGCTTGTGATGCTTGTCATATTATGATTGTCATGCATTGATATACTGTAGATGTTATTCTCTCAGCAAAGATCCTATAGTATTGTGATTTAATACTAAAAATTTAACATCAAATAACTCGGACAGTAGCTTCCGGAGCCATACTGCCTCACAATTAGCCGAACAAGCTGCAACATACTCTGCTTCGGCTGTACTCAGGGCTACGCAGGACTGCTTCCTGCTAAACCAAGAGATCACACCTGATCCCATACTGAAGCAGCACCCAAAAGTGCTCTTCCTATCTGCAGCATTGCCTGCCCAACCTGAATCAACATAACCCTGCAGGTTAAACTTTTGATTCGCATCATACTTGAACCCATAGTCAACCGTACCCTTCAGGTACCTCAGAATATGCTTTATAGAAACCAGGTGAACACCTCTGGGATCTATTAGGAACTGGCTTAATGTGTTCACCGCAAAGCAGATATTTGGTCTCGTGTTCGTCAGGTACATCAAGGACCCAATCATCTGATGATACACAGTGACATCAACCGGATCAGATGAAGCATCACATAGAAGCTTCAGGTTCGATGCCATAGGTGTGGCCATGGACTTGCAGTCCATCATCTCGAACCTCTTCAGGATCTCTACTGCATACTTCCCTTGTCCAAGGAAGATCCCATCTACACTCTGCCACACCTCCATGCCTAGGAAATAGTGCATCATCCCCAAGTCCTTCATCTCGAACTCGGCAACAAGCTTCCTCTTGGTATCAGCAATCAAACTATCATTACCTGTAACAAACAGGTCATCCACATACAGGAGTAGTATCACAGGATTGCCTTCCTCAACCTTGTAGTAAAGGTTGGAATCCGCTTTACTCTTGGTAAAGCCCAAACTAGACAGGAAACTGTCCATCCTACCATACCAAGTCCTAGGAGCTTGCTTCGATCCATACAAGGATTTCTTCAACCTACACACATATGACTTCCTGTCATGTGTCTCAAAACCAAGTGGCTGCTCCACATACACTTCCTCCTCGACTACACCATTCAAGAAAGTAGTCTTGACATCCATCTGGTGTATCTTCCATTTCATCATTGCAGCTAGAGCAAGTACTGATCTAATGGAAGTGTATCTGGCTACAGGAGCAAAAGTTTCTTCATAGTCAATTCCTTCTTTCTGTGACAAGCCACAAGCTACAAATCTCGCTTTGTATTTCTCTATGCCGCCATCTGCAGCATGCTTGATCTTGTAGATCCATTTGGAAGTCACAACAGACTTCTCTTCAGGTCTTGGGACTACATCCAAAACATAATTTTTCATTATTGATTGGTATTCCTCGACCATGTCATCCTTCCATTCTTTCTTTTCCGCTGCCTCTTCATAACTGAAAGGTTCTTTGTTCATAATATCACAGAGTAAAGCAACATAGCTAGTATGTGATCTAGTTCTCTTCTTTGCTCTGTGTTCTTCTTCTGGAATGCCATACCTTTCTGCATCTTGAAAGAGCTCTCTAGCCCATGCAGGTTTCCTTTTGTGAGAGTCCTTCTCACGAGGTGGATCTATAGGTTCTTGCGGATCTTCAATTTCACGATCAACATCTGGAATTGCTTTAGTCATAGTAGTGTCTTGAAATCTGGTTTCCTTTGGTTCTTCATGATCTTCAACGGGTGTCTTCCTTGATTTGATGAATGCTGAATTTTCATCAAATGTTACATCCCTGCTGACATCAATCTTCTTGAACCCTGGAAAGTATATTCTGTAAGCCTTCGAGCTTTCACTGTAACCCACAAAGATACCCTTCTTTCCTAAAGGATCTAGCTTAGTCCTCTTTTCCTTTGGGATATGAGTGTATACTGGACAACCAAATATTCTGAGATGGTTAACTTCAGGTTTCTTACTGTTGATGTATATGTAACTTTGGAATGTATTTCATCTGTGTATTTTATATATATTTATTGTACCCTTATAAGAGATGTGTCATTCCTCTATAAGGAAGTGTCATCATGTGGATTGACAAGTGTCGCAAGTGTGTGTACTTGCCGATGGGTTATTAGACCACCATGTGGGGTCGGCCCTGAATTATATATATTATAATGTGGATGTACCTAGCTAGACAAGTCGGCCCCATAAGGTCATTGGGAAAACAGGTTAGTATAAATAGAGATCAGGTGATCTCTATTTTAGATCATTCAGAAAAGTGTCTCACTCTCACTCATAAAGTGGCGCACTAGTGAGGAGGAGGATCATCTGCTACTAGGAGACTGTCTCAGTGTATTTTGGTTGTACTTTGGTTGAGCCATTGCTCTCTCTATCTTTGAGGAAGTTGTGGGGTTTTTCACCTTAGGGTTTTCCCCATGAAAACTTTGTGTCTCTTGTCTCTCATGCTTTTGATTCTTGTGATGCTTGTCATGCTTATTGTGATTGTCATGCATTGATATACTGTATATGTTATTCTCTCAGTAAAGATCCTAGAGTATTGTGAATTAATGCTCAAAATTTAACATGGTATCAGAGCTAACCTGAGAAGAAGACATTTTGCAGTGACGAAAACTTGAGTTTCTTGTTTATTGGGTTTCTCTCCACAGATTTTGGAAAAGCAGTATAGTATATTGACTCTACTCATCAAGGCTCATATATCTGTCCAGTCAAAATTCAATTCCGAGCATTTTCAGATTTGGCCCTAAAAATTAAGGTTTCCACAAAAATAGGCATTTCTGAAATCTGAAGACATAGCTGGAAGCTCCTTACAAAATCAAAGTTTAGAGCTTTGGATCGAGATTTTTGGCTAGGTAGATCTCCGGGAAACTCAAACCCTAATTCAGGGCTCTCCCTAGTGAACCCAGGAGGACAAAAAGACAAATCTGAAGGGTAAAGCTTTGCTGATCTCAAATTCTGAATGCACCAAGCTGATCAGCTCATCAAGGTGCATCTTTCTATCCTTTCAGAAATTTAAAATTCACATTTTGAATTTTTAGGGTTTTTCCGACAAACCCTAATCCGGGATCAGATCCAGTTTTCAGCATTTCAAGTGGTAAGATCTAAATCTTTTCTATTTCCATTTGAAGTACTCTTTAAGATGTCTCACCACACCAAGCTTGAGGATAAGCTTGAAGGAGCTGATAACTTCCGAGCTTGGAAGTATAGGATTGGGTTAATCCTGGAAGAAAATGAGTTGGACTCATATGTGAAAGAAGACATCCCTATCCCAGAGGATGAAGAGGCCAAGGTATTGCATAAGAAGAACTTGGTCAAGGCAAAGAGAATAATTGCTGATTCCATTAAAGATCATCTAATACCCCATGTGTCCTCTCTAAAGACACCCAAGGAGATGTTTGACTCTTTGACCAAGCTATTTGAAGGGAAGAACATAAATCGGAAGATGACCCTACGGAACCAATTGAAAGGAGTAAAGTTTCAGAATGGAGAAACCATTCAATCTTATTTTTCAAGGGTCTCCCAGATCCAGGAACAACTAGAAGCAGTAGATGAAATGGTGGATAATGGTGAAGTGGTGATGACCACTCTAAATGGCCTACCCAGGTCATGGGATTCCTTTATCCAAGCAATTTGTGCAAGGAAGAAGTTGATCTCCTTTAGTAGACTACGGGAAGAATGCTCACAAGAAGAAGCAAGGCTTGTGGCACGAGAAGAAAAGATGGGGAATGAAAATCAAGCTCTCACAGCTCACACCAAGAAAGGGAAGTCCAAGAGAGAGCCATCTCACTCCAAGAAATCTTCACATCACTTCAAAGAAAGAAGAATATGCTTCACCTGTAATGAGAAAGGACATATTGCCATAAATTGTCCCAAGAACAAGAAGGACAACAACAACTCCAACAAGAAGAAGAAGGGCGGAAAAAGAAGGTTTCATGCTCATGCTGCCGAGGATGATGAACCACCCAAGAAGAAGGCTAGGGCAGAAAGTGATGATAACTCATCAAGTGAAGAAGAGTATGTTCTAATCTTTGCTCTCACAGGTACCATCTCCCATGGTTGTAATGATTGGTTGATTGATAGTGGGGCTTCCAAACACATGACTGGGTTTAAAGAATCTTTTGTGAATCTATCTGAATATGAATCACCCCATAAGGTGAAACTTGGGGATGATTATCAATACCCAATCAAAGGAAGTGGTGAAGCCTCCTACAACCTAGATTCTGGAAAATCTTTGAAGATGAAAGAAGTTCTTTATGTACCTGGGCTCAAGAAGAACTTACTCTCAATCTCTGCATTGGATGCAAAAGGTATGAGGGTTGCATTTGTGGATGGCCAAGCCAAAGGGAAAGACCATAGATGATGCAGTAGTGATTGGAGAGCAAGAGGGAGGTTTGTATAAATTGAAGGGACAACCTGAACATGCCATGGTGCATGAATCCATGGAGCCAAGTGAACTTTGGCATAGAAGACTTGCTCATGTGCACTATAGGGAACTTCCAATTGCAAGCAAGGTTGTAGAGGGTTTTCCTAAAATCAAGACCAAACATGAAGGTGTTTGCAAAGGATGTACAAAAGGTAAGAACATTAAGAAGGCTTTCCCAAGCAGTGAAAGCAAGGCAAAATAAATCTTGGAAATCATCCACTCAGATGTATGTGGTCCTATGTCATCCAATTCTCTAAGTGGGTGTGTTTACTATGTCTCATTTATTGATGACTTCTCCAGGAAGACTTGGGTATACTTCTTGAAGAACAAAGATGAGGTGTTTGATAAGTTTAAGGAATTCAAAACCTTGATGGAGAATCAAACTAACAAGAAGATCAAAACATTCAGATCCGACAATGGTGGAGAATTCACCTCAGGTGACTTCAAGAAGCTTTACAGTAATTCAGGGATTAAGAGGGAGTTGACTACTCCTTACAATCCACAACATAATGGAGTTGCAGAAAGGAAGAACAGAACAATCATGGAAGCAGCAAGAGCAATGCTTCATGACCAGGATCTACCTATGCATCTATGGGCAGAAGCAACTAGAACAGCTGTATATGTGCAGAACAGAACACCCCACAAGATATTGGACAACAAGACAACAAAAGAGGTCTTTTCTGGTAAGAAACCTGAAGTCAGCCATCTCAAAATATTTGGTTGTCCAGTATACACTCATGTCCCAAAAGAAAAGGCGACTAAACTAGATCCTTCAGGAAAGAAGGGTATCTTTGTGGGTTACAATGAAAGCTCGAAGGCTTATAGAATATACTTTCCATGGTTCAAGAAGATTGATGTCAGCAGGGATGTAACATTTGATGAAAACTCAGCATTCATCAAATCAAGGAAGGCACCTATCGAAGTTTATGAAGAACCTAAGGAAACCAAATTTCAAGACACTACCATGACTGAAGCAGTTCCAGAAGTTGTTCGTGAGTTTGAAGATCCACAAGAACCTGTAGATCCACCCCGTGAGGATAACTCTCACAAGAGGAAACCTGCATGGGCTAGAGAGCTCATTCAAGATGCAGAAAAATTTAACATTCCAGAAGAAGAACACAGAGCAAAGAAGAGAACCAGATCACATACCAGCTATGTTGCTTTACTCTGTGACATTATGAACAAAGAGATTTCCAGTTATGAAGAAGCAGCGGAAAAGAAAGAATGGAAGGATGCCATGGTTGAGGAATACCAATCAATAATGAAGAATGATGTTTGGGATGTTGTCCTAAGACCTAAAGAGAAGTCTGTTGTGACTTCCAAATGGATCTACAAAATCAAGCATGTTGCAGATAGCAGTGTAGAGAAATACAAGGCAAGATTCGTAGCTCGTGGCTTCTCTCAGAAAGAGGGAATAGATTATGAAGAAACTTTTGCACCTGTAGCCAGGTATACTTCCATCAAAACAGTACTTGCCCTGGCTGTAGCAATGAGATGGAAAATACACCAAATGGATGTCAAGATTGCCTTCTTGAATGGTGTAGTTGAAGAGGAAATATATGTGGAATAGCCACTCGGTTTTGAAATACATGACAGGGAGTCATATGTGTGCAGATTGAAGAAAGCCTTGTATGGCTTGAAGCAAGCTCCCAGAACCTGGTATGGTAGGATGGACAATTTCCTATCTAGTTTGGGCTTTACCAAGAGTAAAGCGGATTCCAACCTTTACTACAAGGTTGAGGAAGGGAATTCTGTGATTCTCCTCCTGTATGTGGATGACTTATTTGTAACAAGAGATGACAGACTGATTGCAAATACTAAGAGGAAGCTTGCTGCTGAATTTGATATGAAAGATTTGGGAATGATGCACTATTTCCTAGGTATGGAGGTGTGGCAGAGTGCAGGTGGGATCTTCCTTGGTCAAGGGAAGTACACAGTAGATATCCTGAAGAGATTCAAGATGATGGATTGCAAGGCCATGGCCACACCTATGGCATCAAATCTGAAGCTTCTATGCGATGCTTCATCTGAGCCGGTTGATGTCTCTATGTATCGTCAAATGATTGGGTCCTTGATGTACCTGACGAACACGAGACCAGATATTTGCTTTGCTGTGAACACATTGAGCTAGTTCCTGATGGATCCGAGGAGTGTTCACCTGGTTGCTGTAAAGCATGTTCTGAGGTACCTGAAGGGTACAGTAAATTTTGGGCTCAAGTATGAAGCGAATCAAAAGTTTAACCTGCAGGGTTATGTTGATTTAGATTGGGTTGGCAATGTTGTAGATAGGAAGAGCACATATGGGTGCTGCTTCAGTATGGGATCAGGTGTGATCTCTTGGTTTAGCAGGAAGTAGTCCTGCGTAGCACTGAGTACAGCTGAGGCAGAGTATGTTGCATCCTGTTCAGCTAGTTGTGAGGCAGTATGGCTACGGAAGCTACTGTCTGAGTTATTTGATCTCCCATTGGATGCTACTGGTATCTTCTGTGATAACCAAAGTTGTGTGAACTTGTCCGAGAATCCGGTGTTTCATGACAGGTCGAAACACATCGAGATCAAATATCACTATATCATGGATATGGTGCAGAGAGGAGTTGTGAAGCTCTTGTATGTTGCGACGGACGAGCAGATTGCAGATGTGCTGACGAAGCCACTAGCCAGGCTGAAGTTCGAGTACTTCAGGGAGAGGCTTGGCGTTCTTCAGATTGATGACACTTCGAGGAAGAAGTGATGGACACATTTGCTAAATCCATTCCAAGCATGTTGGAAGGAGGATCCTTCACATGGCTATGGATGTAAGCGCTGGTTGATGAGCATTAGGATGATGTTCTAGTTTCTGCTTTGTATGATCAGTTGGATCATTTATATGTATATGTATGTACGCATCATGTTGGATGCTGGATATGATCAGTTGGATCATTTATATGTATGTACGCATCATGTTAGATGTTGGATATGATCGGTTGGATCATTTGTATGTATATGCATCATGTTGGATGCTTGGACCATGTATCTGTATATGTATCAGGTGGATACATTGTATGATCAAGTAGATCATGTATATTGATATGTATCAGGTATGATCAGGTAGATCATGTATGTTGATGGATACATTGTGTGTATCATGTATCTATGTATCAGGTGGATACACTATGTATGATGATAGGTATCAGGTAGATACTTGGTGTGCATCATATGGATGCATTGTATGATCAGGATGATCGTGGATGACGAGCTTCTCCAGATGACAGGCAGTAGGATGTTGCAGTGATGATGATCAGGGTGATCATGTGTACATCAGGATGATGTATGATGAGTATCAGATGATACTCGGTGGCCGTGGAACAGGTTGTGCAGGTAAGCATGTAATTTGTGCCCTGGGATATTTGCAGATGGTCTTTTGAGGTTTTGCCTATGGCATGTAATTCGTACCCTAGGACATCTGGAAAATGCTCTTTCGAGGTTTTGCTTGGGAGGACATATAATTTGTTCCCTGGGAGATCTATAGATAGTCTTTCGAGGTTTTTCCTATGGCATGTAATTTATGCCCTGGGATATCTGGCAGATGCTCTTTCGAGGTTTTGTCCTATGGCATGTAATTTGCTCCTGGGAGATCTGGACAGGATGAAAAAGGCCTCAGATGCTTCAGCTAGGTTTTTCCATGACCACATGTAATTTGCTCCTGGGAGATCTGGACATGATGAAAAAGGCCTCAGATGCTTCAGCAAAGTTTTGTGGTGGAGCACATGTAATGTGCTCCTGGGAGATCCGACAGGTAGAGATGTGTGCTCGTAACAGCCTGGGATGCTTCAGCCAGGTTTTGTGGTGAGATCACATGTAATGTGCTCCTTGGAGATCCGACAGGTAGAGCCGTGTGCTTGTAACAGCCTGGGATGCTTCGGTCAGGTTTTGTGATGGGTCACATGTAATGTGCTCCTAGGAGATCCTACAGGTAGAGTTGTGTGCTCGTAATAGCCTGGGATGCTGCAGCCAGGTTTTGTGACGCACGTAATAAGTCCTGAGAATTCCACAGTATGGCCAGTGATGATGAAGACCTGCAGGTGGTGGGCCTACATCCAGAATGAAAAAGGACTGGCTCTATAGAACTTCCTATGACGAGTAGAGTCAGAGATTGGTTGAGATAGCAGCAGCAGTGATGATGATGATGACGTGCATCGATGACGATGATCTCGAGAAGAAGACTTGTCTAGTAGAACTATGTCGAGAAATACCTTCCTAGTTAAGAGGGAGTGTTGATGTATATGTAGCTTCGGAATGTATTTCATCTTTGTATTTTATATATATTTATTGTACCCTTATAAGAGATGTGTCATTCCTCTATAAGGAAGTGTCATCATGTGGATTGACAAGTGTCGCAAGTGTGTGTACTTGCCGATGGGTTATTAGACCACCATGTGGGGTTGGCCCTGAATTATATATATTATAATGTGGATGTACCTAGCTAGACAAGTCAGCCCCATAAGGTCATTGGGAAAACATGTTAGTATAAATAGAGATCAGGTGATCTCTATTTTAGATCATTCGGAAAAGTGTCTCACTCTCACTCAGAAAGTGGCGCACTAGTGAGGAGGAGGATCATCTGCTACTAGGAGACTATCTCAGTGTATTTTGGTTGTACTTTGGTTGAACCATTGCTCTCTCTATCTCTGAGGAAGTTGTGGGGTTTTTCACCTTAGGGTTTTCCCCACGGAAACTCTGTGTCTCTTGTCTCTCATGCTTTTGATTCTTGCAATGCTTGTCATGCTTATTGTGATTGTCATGCATTGATATACTGTATATGTTATTCTCTCAGTAAAGACCCTAGAGTATTGTGAATTAATGCTCAAAATTTAACACTTACCATAGAAGACCTCTTCTGGTGTCTTGTTGTCCAATATCTTGTGGGGTGTTTTGTTTTGCACATATACAGCTGTCCTAGCTGCTTCTGCCCATAGATGCATAGGCAGATCCTGGTCATGCAGCATTGCCCGTGCTACTTCCATGATTGTTCTATTCTTTCTTTCTGCAACTCCATTCTGTTGTGGATTGTAGGGAGTAGTCAACTCTTTCTTAATACCTGAATCACTGCATAGTTTCTTGAAATCACCTGAAGTGAATTCTCCGCCATTGTCGGATCTAAATGTCTTGATCTTTTTATCAGTTTGATTTTCCATCAATGCTTTGAATTCCTTGAACTTATCAAATACTTCATCTTTGTTCTTCAAGAAGTAAATCCAAGTTTTTTTAGAGAAATCGTCAATGAAAGAGACATAGTAAACATACCCACTTAGAGAACTGGATGACATCGCACCGCATACATTAGAGTGGATGATTTCCAAGATTCCTTTTGCCTTGCTTTCACTGCTTGGAAATTCCTTCTTTATGTTCTTTCCTTTTGCACGTCCTTTGCAAACACCTTCATGCTTTTTCTTGATTTCAGGAAGACCTTCTACAGCTTTACTTGCAATTGGTAGTGCTCTGTAGTGCACATGTGCAAGTCTTCTATGCCAAAGTTCACTTGGCTCCATGGATTCATGTACCATGGCATGTTCAAGTTGTCCCTTCAATTTGTATAATCCTCCCTCTTGCTCTCCAATCACAACTGCATCATCTATGGTCTTACCTTTTGACCACATGAGTACTTGGCCATCTACAAATGCAACCCTCATGCCTTTTGCATCCAATGCAGATATGGAGAGTAGGTTCTTCTTGAGCCCAGGTACAAATAATACATCTTTCATCTTCAAGGACTTTCCAGAGTCTAGTTTGAAGGAGGCTTCACCACTTCCTTTGATAGGATATTGGTAGTCATCCCCAAGTTTCACCGTATGGGGTGACTCATGTTCAGATAGATTAGCAAAGGATTCTTTGAACCCAGTCATGTGCTTTGAAGCCCCACTGTAAATAAGCCAATCATTACAACCATGAGAGATAGTACTTGTGAGAGCAGAGATTAGAACATATTCATCTTCACTTGATGAGTCATCCTCATCACTTTCTGCTCTAGCCTTCTTCTTGGGAGGTTCATCATCCTTAGCAGCATGAGCATGATATCTTATTTTTTTGTTCTTCTTCTTGTTGTTGAAGTTGTAGTTGTCCCTTCTCATTGCATGTGAATCACCTGAGATCTTTCTTGTCTTTATGGTAATGGTTGTGTGAAGATCTTTTGTTATGAGATGGCTCTCTCTTAGGCTTACTTCTTTTGGTGTGAGCTACGAGAGCTTGGTCTTCATTTCCCATCTTTTCTTCTCGGGCTACAAGCCTAGCCTCTTCTTGTGAACACTCCTCCCACAGTCTACTGAAGGAGATCAATTTCTTTCTTGCACAAATTCCTTGAATAAAGGAATCCCATGACCTAGGTAGGCCATTCAAAGTGGTCATAACAACTTCACCATTGTCCACTACTTCATCCACAGCTTCGAGTTGTTCCTTGATCTGAGATACCTTGGAGAAATAAGATTGAATGGTCTCTCCATTCAACAACTTGACCCCTTTCAATTGATTCCGCAGAGTCATCTTCCGATTTATGTTCTTCCCTTCAAATAGCTTGGTCAGGGAGTCAAATATCTCCTTGGGTGTCTTTAGAGATGACACATGTGGTATGAGATGGTCTTTAATAGAATCAGCAATGATCCTCTTTGCCTTGACCAAGTTCTGCTTATGCAATGCCTTAGCCTCTTCATCCTCTGGGATAGGGACCTCAAAGCTGATGTAGGTGTCCAATTCATTTTCTTCTAGGATTAACCCAATCCTATACTTCCAGGCTCAGAAGTTACCAACCCCTTCAAGCTTATCCTCAAGCTTGGTATGGTGAGACATCTTAAAGAGTACTTCAAATGGAAATAGAAAAGATTTAGGTCTTACCACTTGATTTGCTGAAAACTGGATCTAGTCCCGGATTAGGGTTTGTCAGAGAAACCCTAAAAATTAAAAATGAGAATTTCAACTTTCTGAAAGGATAGAAAGATGTGCCTTGATGAGCTGATCATCCTGGTATACTCATAATTTGAAAACTGCAAAGTTTCACCCTTCAGAAATGCTTTTCAATCCCCCGGATTCACTAGGGAGGACCCTGAATTAGGGTTTGAGTTTCCCAGAGATTTACCCAGCCAAAAATCTTGATCCAAAGCTCTAAACTTCAATTTTTCCAAGGAGCTTCCAGCTATGTCTTCAGATTTCATAAATTCCTATTTTTGTGGAAACCCTAATTTTTAGGGCCAAAACTGAAAGTGCTCAGAATTGAATTCTGATTGGACAGAAAGATTCACCTTGCTGAGGAGAGTCAATATATCATATTGCTTTTCCAAAATCTGTGGAGAGAAACCCAGAAACAAGAATCCCTAGCTTCCGCAACTGTAGAGTGTCTTCTTCTCAAGTTAGCTCTGATACCATGTTAATTTTCGAGCATTAATTCAATATACTCTAGGATCTTTACTAAGAGAATAACATGTACAGTATATCAATGCATATCAATCATAGCAAGCATATCAATCATCACAAGATGCAAACATAAGAGACAATAGACACACAGGGTTTATGTGGGGAAAACCCTAAAGTGAAAAACCCCACAACTTCCTCAGAGATAGATAGAGCAATAATACAACCAAAGTAAAACCCAAGTACACAGAGATAGTCTCCTCCTAGCAGTTGATCCTCCTCCTCACATGTGCGCCACTTTCCGAGTGATGTAGAGTGAGATAATGAGATGATCAAAATAAAGATCTCCCGATCTCTATTTATACTTGTCTTGACTGCCCAATAAACTTATGGGGCCTACTTGTCTAGCTTAGCATAATGACCCATGGTTAAATTAATCAGGGCCGAGCCCACACAAGGTGGCCTAATAACCCATCGGCAAGTTACGACACTTGCGACACTTGTCAATACAAATGACGACACTTCCTTATAGAGGAATAACACATCTCTATAGGAGTACAATATACATAAATGAAATACATAGGTGAAATACATTTCGAAGTTACATATACATCAACAATATGTTGGATGGAAATGTTGTATTTTTTTTTTTTGGAATTGTTGTATGCTTCTGTTTGGGTGTAGGGCTTGTATGGTCTTAGTTAAGAGGTCAGATTTGGACTGTCAGAGGACCTTTATCATGCTTTGTAAACAATGTCTTGATTCATATTAATGAGTAGCAAATATGTGTTTTTTTAAGAAAAAAGAAAAAGAAGGTGAGCACAAAAAATCCAAACTAATAGTTCCCACGACCAAGTTTTTAAAATTTACCAACAATAGTTCACTTACTACTACAAAACCTTTCAGCTTATATATGCAAATATATTGTCCTAGTAAATTATGCACTTATAAAACATAAAGCATACAAAAAAGGAAACATAGAGTGCATAAACTAAAATTATTCGCCCCTAGCTTGCTTAGAGGAATTCAAGTCGATAAACTCCTTGAGTGGCTGATGGACCGAGTCTTTGTCGTGAGATCGAGCTATCGAAGTGGAGTTACCCTAAGAATGACTCTCTTAAGCCAAATTTATCAGTTTTTCCATGTCTTTTATGAGTTTCTCTACCTGTCTACCCTTCATGCAGACCGTGTCCTGTACATCATCTAGACGAGTATCCACTAGAGATATATGGTAAGAGATTTGTCGGGTAGACTCCACTAAACCATCCCATTGCGACTGCATAAGCCTGAGCATGGCCCTAATGTCCCTTATTTCAAATTTCCACGAAGGCATTGCAATGCTTGAACTGATTTCCGGTCCAAAACCTAGATGCTCAATGTCAAAAGACCCACTTTCACCACCAAAAAGGGAGTCAAAAAGAGATAGCTTTCTGTCTAGACTAGAGGAAACATGATCAATAAATATTTAAACCCTACCAGTAGTCCACGCTTCTCGTTACCACTCTTTACTATTTCCCCCATTTGCTTATTGCTCCATGAATCTGTTGGACATAGGCTTGTGGAAGATCCAAAGGCTATCCCAAGCCAAGAGGTCCTTTGCTCAACACAAACCCTTAATATCCACCTAAAGAGAAGCATAATTTACCAATTCAAAACCACAACATGGAGCAAATACAATAGAAAATTCCAGGCTTCTTCGGAGTCTTCTCCATCCCTAAGAGAGATAATTTCCGCCATAACTTTGATCATGCGAGCACATGAGGATAGGTATGATGGAGGTGTCTCACATGATCTATCAATTAAACTCCTTCTCCTTCTCAAACCAATGCCACAAGATAGGTGTCCAAACCTTCCCATGCAAACCATGTCATGGTGATTTCCCGTCATTTCAAAATTAACTTCCCTTTTCATAAGCCTAAATGCATGAGGGTGATAAACTATGGGACCCATTGACTTCTTGGCATGCCAATGTGGTCAACACTAACTCCTTTATCTAGCAATACTCCTTGATTTTCCAAAGAATGAACATGAGAATTATTATTCCTACGAATGTGAAATAGATGGAGGTCCTTTATCTCCTTGAGATGTCAAAAGACTTGTCTTTGTGTCCGATCTTGAGAGGGCTCATCTTTGCTTAGGAAGTTCCTAATTGTGTGAATGGATAGAAGAGGATCCCCAAAGACAGACTTTCTCTAGCTACTACACTGCGAGTGTTTCACCCCCCATCATCAATGCTAACCATTCCGCTTGATTATTCGTTGCTCTTTCCAATCCCTGGGCGAAGGGGTTCACAATTGTCTTCTTAGAGTCCATTAAGACCCCTCTCGCACCTGCCACCCATGTTTATTATTATGTATTATATGTATATATAATTTGAAAATTTTAATGGTCTCTTTGTTTTATGGTTTTCTTCTCATGGACTCTCATTTAATTTATATCAAATAACATCTTATGAGTAGAAATCCTTAAAACAAAGAGGAATAATGTATATATATGTATGTGTGTATTTAAAAATTAAAATCAATTTATTGACAAAATGTTGTATGGGTGGGAAGAAGAAGAAGTTGAAACTTTAAATATCGGGGATCCAAGTGTTAATATTTGGTTGAGCTTTGATCTTTAATTCTTTTAGATGTCGAAACTTGAAACAATGAGACAATTCAATCACATGAAATTCATACAACCATAACACAAGATATACCCTGGGGAAAATACTCAAAACTATGAGAACAAAAACCCAAGCAATTTTTCTCGATATAATATAATGGATAGCAGAGAATGATTTTTTTTGCAACATAGCAGATTGCTTTCGGAAGATAAGAGATCACCAAACACTCTTGGTGAAGATACAGAAGCAATAAAGAAGAGAGATCAATCGGATGTGATTTCCAATGTTCCCAACACATCAATAACAAGCAAGAACAACAACCGACACAAAGAGAAGCGCCTTGCCTTCAATGGAGAAGAGAATTCGCTTCACATTGAATTCATCAATATCATATAACATATTTATACATTCTTCTCATGCATCGACTTCTTCTAATTTCAGTATGAACTTTCCCTTAGACTGGATGTATTAATCTTGCATGAAGAAGTGTGCCCCACTTCTCATGTAGTGCTTTAACTCACTGAACTATCTCTTAGGATGAACTCGCCTCTTGACCGAAAGCTTTCCCATTTAGTTAGGTGGCCAACTTAAGTGTCGTCGTGCAAGTGTTGCAATTCAAGTGTCATTGTTTAGTTTAACATAAATGTCATGCAATAACACTATTGCCGCCGAGATTGCACACCTGGGGGAAGCACAACATAAATCTTTCGAAGCTGCTCGGTGTGGCCTTGGGGGCAAGCAACGAGTTAGGTGTTGTCACCTGATCCCAACTCCTCCGTTTAGGAAAACTCCAAACGAAGCCAAGGGGGGTAGACCCTAAAAAAGAGTTTTCTAAGGCTCTTTAAAGTTTGTATTTAAGTGATTGAAATGGATGTTTTTTAGGAGTTGTTTTGAAATGATGAAAAACATTTAAACCAAGTATTGTTCACAATTATACATCCACATCATAAAATTGAGAGACAACAACAATTTTTCCATTTTGAATAAAAAATCCATCCACAACATGATATGATAAACAACAATAATTCAAGATAGATAAAAAACAAAGATTTTGAAAACACTGATGTTGCTCAAAGACCAGTTCCAAATGGAGTCACTTTCCGTAAAATATTGTTGAGGGACTATTGTGTGAATGTCTCTTGGTTTATTTTATTATGTGATTTGAAATATGGAGTTGAATTATTGTGGCAAGGGGGAATTTCCGATATATCTTGCGGTATAGGAAATATGTCTGGAATGTGATTTAGGTGGCTCTGTACAAGGACGTGTGGGCTGGGATGGAGTCTCGAGAGCAATTTTCAACACTACACCAACAAGGATGTAGTCTAACTGTGCTCTGAGGTCGCCTCCCAGTGGTTCCCGCGTCCTTAGTTAGAATTTACCCATTTTCGATCACAACGTGGCAACACTGGATTTCCGTTGGTTTGAAGGGACTTAATTTTATTAAGATTGAAGTTTTTAATTTAATGTGATAAAATTAAAGAATGCGACACTTCTGCTTTTGATATCCCAAAGCTCATACTAGCCTGCAATGGGTAGAGCATACACAGAGTGGGAAAATTGTTTATTCCAGTTGACTCTCCGACAGAGAGCATTCTTCATCCGATTTAGAACGAGATTCAAGAGCTTTTTTAGGTTCTTTTTTAAGATAGACTCTTCGACAGAGAGCACTCTTGATCCGATTTAGAATGATATTCAAGATATTTTAGTGACAAAATTTGTAAAAATGCAAATTTAAAGAAAACTTGAAGAAAACTAAAACTACCCAAGAATCTCTTTCAAGTCTAGGACCATACTCGGGAGAGCAAGGGGGTTAGCAAAAAACAACAACAGAGTAAAATCTCTGACAGAGAGCACTCTTGATCTGCAAATGGAGAGATTCAAGAGATTTTTTATGATTTTAATAACTTTAATGAAAATCAAGAAAGAAAAACTTGAAACTAATTACACTTGCGAAAATAAAACTTTCTAGCAATTTAACTTTTGAAATTCAAGTAGAAATAAAGCTAACCTTACATGCTACATTATCTAACTTGTTCCAGGTAAAAATCAAATAAATGGAAAGAAGATACAAGCTTCCCCCAAATGGGGAAAGAGGGTTGTGGGAGCTGTAATCCCACTTGCTTTTTATTAATGATTATTACAATTAAATTAACTCTCCGATAGAGAGCGCCCTTGATCCGCTAATAGCGAGATTCAAGAGACTTTAGGCCTAAGAAGGCAAAGGGATAGCAAGGGTTTGAAGGATAAGTGAAAATTTCCTAGTTTAAGCTCCAAAGGGACTTCTCCTCCTTGCTTTCCTGTAACACAAAACAAGTGAACCAACAAACAAGAAAAATTATTAACAAGTTAGTATTGGTTCGCTAAAAGCACATAATATCACAATCTAGTATTTGCGAAATGATGGAAAATTTTGACTTTATTTCAAATACTAAAACTTAGATCTAGATCTTATGATTTATATAAAGCAACTCCTAGATCTATGAAGCAAATAGACTTCAAATATAGAACTTTTGAAATCAAATCTGAATGTTTTTTCTTAACAAAAAGCGAAAGAAGGTTGATTGGAATTTTTTAATTGAAGGAGGAAGAAATGCTCAAGCCCAAGCTTGAATAAAATTGAAAGAAAGGAGCACATGCAATACAATAGAGCATTAGATTTATAAAGTGATGGAGAAAGATGAGATGAAGTTGAGCTCTGATATCTACTCCACGCTTGGTGATCTACAAAACTAAGACAACCTTCAAACAAGTGATTGGATCTAGTATGATAGGTTAAATAAAATAAAAAGTGCACAAGTATAACTAAATACGAAATGCAACTTCTAGATCTTAGATAACTTTGCATAAATAAACAAATTGAAACTTCAAATGTCTATTCTAAAGATTAGCATGTAATCTTCTTTAGCTAAATAGTAAACACGTGTATGAAAGGAAGAATAACTAAACAGATATCAACTCGGTTTATGAACAAAACATTCACCACAAAAGCTCTTGCACCATCAGACTGACCTCCAAAGTCTCAACTTTATTCATATGAAAGATAAGCAAATACCATTACAATGTAGGCAGAGGTTCCTTGCATCCATTTGGAATGAGGAGAAAAATTCTTGTTAGATAGCAAAAGAGGAAGGAGAGGGTGCACATGAGATGGAGTTGAGAGGGGAGCGCACTTCAAAAATCAAGGAGTGATTTGAGGAGTTGAATGTTGGAGCTTGGAGTTTTGGGTTGGTGTGAGGGATGAGGTGGCTACCACCTCACAAGAGGGGCACCACTCTCACTTTGGAAGCTTCTCCCAAGCGTTTTGCGAACTTGATGTATGGAGTTCGCCCACGTGAGGAAGGGAGGGCACACTTCCACTTAAATCAATTCGCTATCCTAAAGTTTGATTTTCAACATGTGCCATAATCCACTAATAAGGGTCGCACTTCATAATAAAACATATGCCACCCCTTTCCCAATGTTTTTTAAATCACTTTTGGACTCTTTTGATTTTTGTCACTTAGTGCATTTTGTAGCATTTTAGCATTTAAATGCCATTTTGTAGCATCTTTAAGGAAAATTGCCACAAATGACAATTTAGATGCCTAAAACCCAGGAAAATTGGGTCCTAAGTTAAAGAGGACGCTCTGAGCGTGAAAATGGGCATCCCCGCGCCAAACTCCGCCTCCATACCATGCTTTTATTATATTTTTAATTTTTTCCAATTAAACCATTAAAAAATTGTCTAATTTTACGGAAAAAAATAAAATAAAAAATATATATATATATTTTTACCGGAATGAAACCAAACTCCTAGGGGACCTAGTGCATGTCCATACGACTCAATTTAGATGGCTATCATGTAAAAAATACATAGACACATAGACTTTAATAAGCTCCCTAGGTTCGACCACCATGGCAAATACTCCAGCTTTGGAGGTGTGAGTGAAAAACTCAGGAATTATACGCCACTGAAGCACAACGCATAATTCCTAAGGAAAAAACACTCTAGAGTATCCCCCTGATAGTCAAACCTAAGGTAGGCCAAGTCTTTTACAAAATAATCATGCTTAGACCAACTTATTACAATTCCCCCAAGGGAGCCTGGACATGCAATTATACAAAAGGGGCCAAAATGGCCCTGAAAAAGTCTTTCGAACTTCTGAACACTGATGGTGAACACTTGACATGTTCATGAAACTGGCGACTCACAAGAAGTCCAACTATGGTACAAAATAGTTGGTAACATTCGGCTCCAACTGTGGGACGTGTGCTTGATCTGGCCTTCAGGCAAGGAGAGGATACGAGAACACCAAACTCTCTGGTTTTTTATAACCTGTAAAAACATCTCAACCTTGACAAGAAAAACCTTAAGTAGCACAAGTTTTATATACAAAATCCAATGAACCACAAACTGCGTTTTATTTGAAAGAATAAAACTAATAAAAAATTCTAAGTACATAAAGGAAAATGCTGAAAAATGAAATGCAGAAAGTAAAGGCTCACTTTGAGGAGCTTATTTTTCCTACTCTAAGCATAACATAATGAAATTGTTTAGTAAAGTGAAAAATCCAATGTAACCAACTTAACATTTCATCAATTGTAAAGTTTCTGACCTTGCGTTTGGTTACCTTCCAAAGCAAGGAAAATTTATTTTAAAAATTCAAACCTGCGTGAGATTTCTGGATGGAAGGGCTATATGGGGGATCATAAGAGAAAATGTTATTGAGCTGATTCCCAAACTGGCAAGTCCTCCTGCAGGCTTCTTCTATCCATGACTGGATGGGACTAATAAAAATTTTCAAATGATGACGCAGGTTAACCTCTTCACCATGTTGATCTGATGATCTCTTTTGATGATAACTTCTTGTATAAGCACAAGCCTCAAGCTGCTCCAAATCATAAGGAACATCTGCATGTGAAGACGATGGTTGAGACTGATCTTCAATTGAATGTACCTAATCTGGCTCTTCACCGCACTGCTTCTCCAAGTCCTCATTGTTGATACTCATGCATGGCTCTGACCGCTCATATGAACAAGTAGCATGCTCTTCTTCCATGTCCAAATGTCCTAAGCTTTCAAGATCCACACTCCCTTCTCTAGATACATCAAAAATGGGTTTTTCAATGTATGTCCAATAGTCATCATCCACATCTTTGTCAAATATGGGGGAGTTTTCATTAATTTCATCATATCCCTTGTTATACCCATCCTCGTGTTCATAACAATTATCTTCAAAAGGTTTGGTTTCAAATATATTACAAGGAGCAAAACTTTCCAAAACCTCGAATTCCATGCCTCCTTCTCTGAACACCTCATAGATGGGTTTTTCAATAAATCCATCAAGAGACTATGATTCAAACTTCCTTTCTTCAGATATATCATAAGTGGGAGTATCGATAAAAAATTCAAAGGATTCTAGCTCATCATTTCCCTCCTTAGACATGGAATAGATGGGGTTTTCCATAAATGTCCAGTTATCATCCTCAATATCTATGTTAGTCATGAGGGAGTATTCGTCACTTACATCATGCTCCAGGATATGTCTGTCCTCTTCATGCTCATAATCCTCCTCTTCAAAAAAAAAAAAAAAAAAAAAGGTCATAAGGAAGTAAGCCTTCCAAGCCTACATCATCATACACATTGCAATCTTCATGAATTTATTCATAATTGTCAATTTATGAAATGGTTTCTTTATGAGGGCTAGCTGAAAAAATATCATTATTGAAATAAACTTGAGAGCACCCTAAATCTCCAATGTTCTCTATTATGGGGACATGAGGAGGATCTTCAACCATATTTGGATTTTGATAAGCCTCTTCAGTGGGATCATCATAGATTTGTTGCTCAATAATGGGAGTTACGGTTTCTATCATCCTTGTTAGTTGGTCTAAGCCTCTTTCTACAACAGTTACCATACCTTCTTCACCATCATACCACCTCTTAAAAAACATGGAAAAGAATTTTTCAAGTGACTTAATGCATTTATCAGGGAGACCATAATACCACAGCCAAGCATCCTTCTCTAGAGTACTGACAAATACCTGCATCATATTATCTTGATGAAGCACGTTGAGATCATTCGCCACAAATGAAAGAAAATATATGATCTACCAAACAACTGAATCACCATTTCCAAAAAAGATTGGAAGTTGAACATTTCCCTTATTTGATAGACATGGCTCATGGTTGGGAAAGCCCAGGATGGCCGAGAAGTCGATGGGAGGATATGCACTGGAATTTGATCTCCAGACTTGTCGTCATCCATAATGTTGATCAATGACCATGGGAAGTTCCGCTACTGAATCAGGGGAACCGTTAAACAATGAGATTTAAGAATCTACTGTATCGCATGCCAAGACTCATCTACACACAATAAATATCAACAAATTCTTATGAGAAACAAGGGTTTTATACCTTCAATGGAGTCGCCATGTGAGAATAAAAAATATGCATTTAGAATACTCACAAAAGTTCTATTTTTTATTTTGACATTTTATAAAAAAGGAAAAAAGGTTAGTGGCCAAGAAAAAAATTTATTTTTGACCTCTATAAACAAACAATGAATGTCCAAAATAGACTTGGATCCTAGATTCTCAAGGATCCTACGAGAAGAGAGCTTGTTTAATCTTCTCTGATAAACCTTCTCAGGTTCAGGAATGAAATCAAACAAGCCTAGAGGATTCATTCTAATTGAATACCTTAGTAAATTATGTGATAGTGGATTCTCCAGATGGATCAAAGTCTAATTTCAGAGTTTATTGGACTAAAAATCTATCAAAAAGTTTAAGGTAAAAAACTAAGGTAAGTCATCCAGGAACAAAAAATTTGTCCCCGACAACGGTGCCAGAAATGTTGTCGCCGAGATTGCACACCTGGGGGAAGCGCAACATAAATCTTTCGAAGCTGCTCGGTGTGACCTTGGGGGAAAGCAAAGAGTTAGGTGCTGTCACCTGATCCCGACGAAGCCAAGGGGGGTAGACTCTAAAAAAGAGTTTTTTAAGGCTCTTTAAAGTTTGTGTTTAAGTGATTGAAATGGATGTTTTTTAGGAGTTGTTTTGAAATGATGAAAAAAATTTAAACCAAGTATTGTTCACAATTATACATCCACAACTTTCCGAGCCACACTGCTTCTCGGCAGGCAACACTAGCAGTTATATATTTTGCTTTTGTAGTGCTATGGACTACATAGCCTTGATTCCTGCTGGACCAAGATATCATAGTTGATCCTAGGATATAACAGTAGTTGTATGTACTCTTATGATCCATAATGCTTCATCCCCAGTCTGAGTCTGTATAACCAAGTAACATGACTCCTCCACTGGAGGCATATCTGAGTCCATATGAAATTGTACCTCAAAGGTACCTAAGCACATGCTTAGTAGCTATCCAGTGTCAGTGTTTCGGATCAAACATAAATTGACTCAGACTGCTCATGGCATAACATACATCAAGCCTCGAATGTATCAAGTATATTAGCGAGCCTATAAACTGTCTATACAAAGTGGGATCTGCTGGATCTGATCCAAAGCCTGACTCATAAAGTTTCCTCAAATTGGAAACCATCGGTGTAGTCATAGATTTGCAATCTATCATGCCAAACTTGCGCAATATATCCACAATGTACTTCCCTCGAGATAGAAAAATTTCATCTTTTCTTTACCAGACCTCAAGGCCAAGAAAGTAGTGCATCATACCTAAGTCTTTCATCTCGAAATCTGAGGTGAGCTCCCTCTTGCACCAAGCAATCAAATGTTCTTCTCTAGTGAGAAACAAATCATCAACATACATAACCAATATCAATGGTTGGTTCTTCACTACTTTGAAGTACAAATTTGGATCAGCTTCAGTCTTAAATAAACCTAGTTTCTGAAGGTAGCTATCAATTCTGGAGTACTAAGCCTTGGGGGCTTGCTTAAGCCTATATAGAGATTTATTTATCTTGCAATGGGACTCCTTCCCATGCACCACAAATCCTTCAGGCTGCTGAATATAAACCTCTTCCTCAACCTCAACATTTAGGAAGGATGTCTTCACATCCATCTGGTGAAGTTTCCATCCTAGAACAGATGCAAGTGCAATCATTGCTTGGATTATGGTGTACCTTGCCACAGGGGAAAGTGTCTCATCATAATCGATGCCTTCTTTCTGACAGAAACCTATAACAACTAATTTGGCTTTATAATTCTCAATGCTACCATCCGCAACATGCTTTATCTCGTAAATCCATCTGGAAGTCACAATGGACTTCCCATCAGGTTTGGGAACAACCTCCCAAACATCATTCTTCATTATAGAGTTGTACTCTTCTGTCATTGCATATCTCCAAACTTGATGCTTTGCAGCTTCTTCATATGAGGATGGTTCTGAATCACTGATGCGACTCATCAGTGCAACATACCCTAAATATCTGCCAGGTTGCTTGCGCTCTCTGGATGAGGTTTCTAGTGCTCCATGTTTATCTGCATCTTGTAAGATATCTCGACACCAAGCAGATCTTCTTTTAGTGGGAGGTTCATCAGGTGACCTCTCAATCAGTTCTACTAGTTCTTCAGGAGCTAGCGAATATGAGGCATCTTTTGGTTTCTCTCTCTCAAACTCTGAAGGGGGAGAATCATACTCGGGATCCTCCATTTATGAATCACATTAAATCTCTTTCAATCTTTTGAAAGCAGCTTCATCATGGAAGGTAACATCTCGACTAACTTCAATGTGTCTCTCACCAGGTACATATATTTGGTATGCTTTGGATAATTTGCTATAACCCACAAAGGTGCCTTTCTTTCCAGAAGGCTCCATATTTGTTCTCTTTTCTTTCGTTACATGAATGTATACTGGGCTCCCGAAGATCCTCAAGTGTGAGATGTCTGGCTTCTCACTGGTAAACACTTCATCTGGTGTCTTCTCATCTTGAATGGCATGCAGGCTTCTATTCTATATGTACACATCTATACTAGTGGCTTCTTCCCATAATGAGGTAGGCATATTTTGATCGTGCATCATGGCTTTTGCAGCCTCACATATGGTTCTATTCTTCCTTTCAGCAACCCCATTTTGCTAAGGGTTGTATGGTACTGTTAACTGTCTACATATTCCTACGTCACTACATAGCTCATTAAATGCATGTGAATCAAATTCACCTCCATTATCATACCTTAATGCACGAATGTGCTTTTCTTGTTGATTTTCAACTAGGGCTTTAAATTCTTTAAATTTTCTAAGAGTTTCACTTTTAGCTTTCATGAAATAAATCCATGACTTCCTAGAAAAATCATCTATGAATAGTACGTAATATAAGAAGCCACTTAGGGAGGGGGGTGACCTGGGACCACATACATCATAATGTATTAAATCTAAAATCCCTTTAGATTTAGTAGTATTGCTAGAAAAGCTTTTCTTAACATTCTTCCCAAGTGCACAACCTTGACATACACTATCATGCTCAAAATCAAATATGGGCATACCTTTTACCATCTTTTGAAGTCCTGGTAGCTCTTTGTAGTGTAGGTGTCCAAGCCTTCGATGTCATAGCTTGCATGGACTGATAGTGTGGTGAATCATAGCTTAAATGTACTTCCCGAGTACCTTGTAGAGTCCTCCTTCTCAAACTCCAACCATAACATCAAATTCCAGGCTTTTGTTCTTCGGCCATAAAAGTGCTTTGTTATCCATGAAGATAACTCAGAAGCTTTTGTCTTCAAGAACTGAAATTGAAAGGAGGTTCTTCTTCAATCCTAGAACATATAGAATGTCCTCCACATGTAAAATATCACTAGTGCTTAGTTGGAATAAGGTGGATCCAACTCCTTGGATCGAATATGTTGAGTTGTCCCCCACTCTACCATGCATGTGAACGTTTTCTCCTTTAGGTCAGTGATGGCAGTCTTGTAACCAATCATATGTTTGTATGCACCACTGTCAATCAACCATGTGTCTGCACTTGTGATGACAGATTCCGAAAGGGACGAGACAAGGTAATACTCCCTTCTTGTATCCTTTTCCTCGGATGTATTCTTTTGAGTGGTTTCATCTTCTATGGTGGTAGAATCATGAAACCTTCCTTTATGCTTTGCTTTGCACTCTCTTGAGAAATGGTATTTCTTGTTCAATTGTAGCATCTAGATTTTGACTTGTCAGAGCCTTTGTTCAAATCCTTCTTCTTTGATTGAGAGAAATTATTTTGGAAGAAGGGTTTCTTTCCTTTCTTCATTCTTGCCATGAGGGCAATATTTTCTCCTTTAGTGCACATATCTTTGCTCTAGATTCACCCTTCCTCTTGGATACATTCATGCCACAATATTTTGAAACTAGGTTGCACTTCTCAACCATTGATAGCAGCCAAGAATGTCTCCCATGATGATGGGAGACCATCAAGGATGGTTTGGATGAGATCATCTTCATCCACTACAACTCCAGTGTTAACAAGCTGATCTCTTACCTAAGAGATCTTAGTGAAGAAGGATGCCACTATCTCATCCTTCTCCATCTTGAGGTTTTGTAACTTTTTCTTGAATGCCCTATTTAAATGATTTGGGGCCTTCTTCTGATATAGATTAGTCAATGTATCATAACATTATTTTGCGGTCTTCAGCGGTGTGATCACGTGCATCAAGTTATCTTTTATCGAATTATAGACGATCTGTTTGGCCTTAGCTTGATTCTTCTTGAAGTTGATGCGCCCTGCATTAGATGTAGGATCCTCCAACACAATGGATACGTAGCTATCAAAGCCATGGTCCTCTGGGATGTTGAGAATCCTAGCCTTCCAAGTGTTGAAGTTTGAGGTGCCCTCAAGATGGTCTTCTGGTTGTACAGAGATTGATGCCATAGTCTTCAAATCTTGTGTTGAACTTCTTAGGATTTACGTAGGCTCTAGCCGGCATGCAAAACTAAGCTCCTTCACGCCCTGAGCTCTGATACCATGTTAATATTTGGTTGAGATTTGATCTTTAATTATTTTGGATGCCTAAACTTGAAACAATGAGACAATTCAATCACATGAAATTCATACAACCACAACACAAGATATACCATGGGGAAAATCTTCAAAACTATGAGAACAAAAACCCCAACAATTATTCTCATTATAATATAATGCATAGCAGAGAATGCTTTCTTTTACAACATAGTAGATTGCTTTCAGAAGATAAGATATCACCAAACAGTCTTGGTGAAGATATGAAATCAATAGAGAAGAGAGATCAATCATATGTGATTTCTAATATGCCCAACACATCAATAACAAGCAAGAACAATAACCTGCACAAAGAGAAGCGCCTTGCATTCAATGGAGAAGATAATTCGCTTCACATTGAATTCATCAATCCCGTATAACATATTTATACGTTCTTCTCATGCATCAGCTTCTTCTAACTTCAGGATGAACTCGCCCTCAGACTGGATGTGTCAATCTTGCATGAAGAAGTGCACCCCACTTCTCATGCAGTGCTTTAACTCACTGAACTATCTCTTAGGATGAACTCACCTCTTAACTGAAAGCTTGCCCACTTAGTTAGGTGGCTAACTTAAGTGTCGTCATGTAAGTGTAGCATGCAGTGCTTTAACTCACTGAACTGTCTCTTAGGATGAACTCACCTCTTAACTGAAAGCTTGCCCACTTAGTTAGGTGGCTAACTTAAGTGTCATCATGTTGTCTTTTAGTTTAACATAAGTGTCATCATGCAACAACACTTAGTTAACTAGATCTTCTTTGTTGTCACTTAGTTAACTCTCTTTAACTGATTCTTTCTTGATAACATCACTGTAGTGATCAATTCGAGTTCTCCTTGATTTACTGAAGTGTCATATTTTAGTTTAACTAAAGTAAAAACACTTTAGTTAACTAATGGGCCTTCTTATTTAACACTTAGTTAACTATTATTAACTGAAATCATGTTGATTGATTTACTTGCAGTGACCACTGTGAGTTCTTTAGTTAACTACGACATACATTGTCGCTTTAACTAAAGCTTGACAATTCGAGTTCACTTAGTCATCTCCTGATCAATTCAAATTATCTTTTTCTCTATGCATTTACCTTTATCTCTTTGTCTTTTACTGCATGGTCAATATGTGCTAACTTTAATTATCCATCACATTACATTATACTAAGAAGAATTATCGGATGTTGTGATCATAGTATATTGTTCCAGACCAAATGATCATATGCTAAAGTAATTCACTTTAGAGGTGATCAATGTCTAAATGAGACTTAATAGCAATCTCGTGATCATGGTTAATATTACATCACACAACATTAAATGCTTTTAACAAGTAAAGCATGACTTTTATACGGAAGGTCCACCTCTATACGGGAGTTCCATCCCATGGATACCTTTATACAAAAGGTTCACATGAGAATCATGACCTGACACACAAGTCCGGAGCCTTGTCCAACAAGACTTTACAACATCATTACTTTGATCAATTACCTCTATACAGGAGGAATAACCTTTACATGGAAGGCAATCAAAGTGTTCACCTCTATACGGGAGGACCAATCTTGGTTGCACAAGATTGGTTTGAAGAATGTCTCCTAATGCTGTACATTTAACACCAAGACTCGAAAGGATCAAAGTGGGTGTAATTCAAAATTTATATAAGAAAACTCACTTAGAGGTAATTTTATATGAATTGGTTTTTTTATTTTTACAGTTGATTAAATTTTTCTATTTTCATTTTTAATGCCTTTGGAATTATGAGTGGCCTCTCCACTCCTAAAAAATATATTCAAAGTCATAAATACTTCAAAAATATATTCAAAGCCATTAATAAGTTGTATATTTTGAATTGCATTGATTTTTTTTTAGGTTTTTAAACACATCTAAAATGCACAATAATAAATTGTATTTTTTTAGGTTTTTTTTTTTTTTTACAGAAACGGATATATATTTGTATTAAAAGTAAAGAGGAGCTACATCACTGTGGGGAGACTGAACCCACAAAAACGAGGGAAATAGGCACCTCCAAACAGTCTTCTTAAGTTCAAAATTTAATAGTAAATTCTTAAGCTGACAGGATAGAACAGAAACTAACTACATTAAGTTATACATGTCGCTACTGGAAATATGAAACACATCTGCAGAAGAGGAAAAAAAAAACTTGTTGTTTGACCAGTGCTGAGAGGATTTCTGGGTGACGATTCTTCTTCTTGCTGCCAGCTTCAGAATCCTCCTTGTCTTTCAGCCCTGTGATCGCAGCTGGGCTATTTTCTTTGCTGCTCCGGATGCAATCTACCTTTGCTTCTACGATTCTCAGACAACTATGCAGAGAGTCAATCTTTCCCCCGAGCTTCTCATACAATTCTTTATTTTTGCTGTTGGTGTTGCTGGCTTCCGAGCTGGTGATTTGAGAGAGGTGTGAGAGTGCTTTCTTAAGCTCTGAATTTCCCCCCCGAAGCAAATTAACTTGGGCTTCTATGTCCTGAAGATGAGAGAGTACCCCAGGAGGGGGAATTTCCCTACCAACTGGGGAGTCCAGATGGACGAGCCCCAAACTGTCGCCTACCACCTTCCACGCTTTCCCAGCTTCACTTGTATTGGCTCTCTGACTACCATATTGCTGCAACCCATCCTGCAGGGTGTTTTGAAAATGAATTCCCTTCGAATTTTGGAGTTTTTCAACCTCAATGGGATTCCAGAAGCGACCACCATCGAACATGAAACCATTTTGAACCAGAATTGTATTTTTTCCTCACATTCCCACCGCCTGGTGATTCCAGGTTTGTCCATTATCTTCATTACGATGAACATGCTTCATAGGAGGTCGGGAGGGATGAAGAATTTCTGTTTCACCACTCCCAAGACTCTGTGTTTCCTCGACGACAGGAGGGTATCTCTTTTTCCCAATGTTAGTCTTGCAACGCTTGCACTTCAACCCTGGAGGGAAAACCCCTGAATTCAGGCCACTATTACCGCAATCCATTATGTGTTTTGTTTGCCAGAAGTAGAGTGAGAACAAAAGCTAGAAGCGAAGGAAGAAGGTGGTGCTTTGTTTTCCACCCCTGAGGTTCATATAGCCCAAGTCACGTCTTCTACCTGCTCACCATAATGCCTCGCATGCGAGCCAGATGTGTACAGTCTGCAAACGTCGTTGGAGGGGCAAGGTAGGTGGAGAAAGGATTTGCTGAAGATTTCGCCGTTGATCGAGGTTGAGGTGGCTCGTTGGACGATGGTTCTCATTTAATGCCATGAGACAAGACATAAACTATGGAACCCAGGCCTTAAGGAGGTTGCTGTTGCGATTTAGAATCCCACAATTTAAATTGGATCCAAGATTTGCCAAGGTGTCTGCCATGTAGTTGTTGCGCCTCAGGATGTGGTAGAGGGAGATGGATGCCACATTCTTTGCCAACATGAGGAAGAGAGAGTGAAATTTAGAAGTTGGGGTGTGGTACTTCTTGAGGAGAGCTCGGGATTTCTTGATAACTAGCAAGGAGTATCCAATAACTAGGACACTCTGGTTATTGTTTTCCTTGACGATAGTTAGGCCTTGGATCAGTGCAAGCCAATCCGCCTCATTGTTCGTTTGTCTGCCAAGACCCCAAGCGTAATCAGTCTTTTTGTTTCCTTCGGGGTCGAATAGAACCCCCCCCCCCCCCCCCCCCGCCCCCCGCACTTGCCAACCCTGGGTTGCCTTTTGAGGCTCCGTAAAAAAGGAGAATATGTCTATCTTGAGTTCTTATCCAAGATTGGAAGATTTTGGGGTCCATTCTAAGCTACCAGTGATGATGTTTTTGGTTTCTCCTGTCTTGAGAAGAATTCTGAGAATTGTAAAGCAGGATGTCTGCTACCCATATTTTCTCTTCAACACTTAACTGCTCTTTTTGCAAATTGGCCATGCCTCTTGAGGCAAGGGTTTCCACCCAAAGAGAGTTAGCCGAGGAGACGACTTTTTCAGGCACTGTCCAAACTCCTTCAAAGATCTCGTGATTTCGAGCATTCCAAATTTTCCAACACACAAATTTGGGGAAAGCTATCCAAACTCTTTTGAAACATGGTTTATTTTTCATTGTATTTGAGTAGAAGAGGTGCCAATTGGAAAAGAGATCATTCCAATGGGTGGGAAGAATTAAGGTCTGTTGGATCCCCTGATAAGCTTGGTGCCAAACTTCTTTGGCAAATTTGCAATCTAGAAAGAGATGTTCCACCGTTTCCTCCTCCATTTTGCAAAGAATGCACCTTGTTGGGCCTGCAATTCCTCTTTTCTTGAGATTGTCGGTGGTGAGGATCTTTTTATGGGCCAGCAACCAATTGAAGAAATTTATCTTTGGGAGCCCGTCTTTACTCCAAATTCTTTTCCATCTGTTGTCCAGATTGCCTTGAATGTTGAGGGAGTCCAGATAGCGGTATCCTTCATTAACCGTGTAGTGTCCAGACTTTCCCCAACCACGTTTGTCTTTTATGGAGAGATGGATGGGTAGAGCTCCATGCATTAGGGAGAGGTGAATGTTGTAATCCTGATTGAGATGCTCTGGGAGATCAAAGGTGCGCCAGCCATTCCATCAACCTTGGTCATTCCAGGAGCAGATGTCCTGGAGCGTGTGTACTCCAGCTTGCTCCATCCAGTGTCTTAGATCCTCAAGCTCATGATGGAAATTCGCTGGGGGATTTCTGCTGAATTTATCTTTCTAGATCTTGATATGCTTTCCGTTGCCGGGTTGCCAATGGAGATTATTTTGAATTATAAAAGCAGCTTTCTTGCATAAATTCCATATTGTTGTTCCTTTTGTGTTAGGATCAATGTTATCCACGCAACGTTTTCTGATGCCCTGCATGTATTTTTTTTGAATAGTTTCTTTCCACCATGCGGTTTTGCCAGAGACAATTCTCCAGAGAATTTTTGCCCCGAGAACCAAGTTCATTTGAAGTGGATCTTTGATCCCAAGACCACCACGATTTTTATTTCTGCAGACAGTGTTCCAATCGACCAAGTGGAATTTTTTGGTACTGTTGTTTCTTCCTCCTTGCCAAAGAACTCTTCTAAGTTCTTTAGTGATGTTGTTCATCATTGTTTTGGGAGCCAAAGATATAGAGCAGACGTAAAGAGGGTAGGCAGTGAGAATTGAATTAATGAGGACCATTTTACCAGCTTGGTTGAGCCACCTGACTCCCCAAGAGTTGATTTTCTTTTTTATTTTTTCTACTAGCCCGTTCCAGTCAGCTACTTTTTTCTTCCCTTTAAAAATTGGAATGCCCAGATAGCTGAAGGAATTCCACTCTTGAATTCCTTCAAAGCCCATGATTTTAGAGATTCGAGCCAAATTTCCTAAGGGGCAGTTCTAGCCATAAATCCTGGATTTGTCAGAATTGATCTTACCATCTGAGGCTCGAAGGAAGAAGGAGAGAACGTGGTTGAAATTCTCAGCAATGGTCATGGACGCCCATCCTAGAAGGATTGTATCATCCGCGAATTGAGCATGATTTATCGGCTTGACTCCTCGCATGATTCTGATACCTTTTAAAAGTCCCTCCCCTTGAAGAGAGAGAAGTTTCCTGCTCAAAGAATCCGCTACAAGGAGGTAGAGATAAGGAGATAGAGGGCATCCCTATTGAAGTCCCCTTGAAGTTGCAAAGAAGTCAGTTGGTCTTCTATTGATCAGAGGGGCAATCTAGGGGCTGTGAATGTAGACTTTAATCCATCGCAAAAAATTGCTAGAGAAACCAAATTTGAGCATGATGTCAAAAAGGAATTGATGGCTTAGTCTGTCGAAAGCATTTTCCATATCAAGTTTTATTGCCATACCTTGATGATTCTTACTAGTGCTGGTGTGAATTGCCTCTTGGACCATTATTATGTTATCAAGAATTTGTCGGCCTGCCAGAAATCCCCCTTGAGTTTCAGAGATTATTTTCCCCATTGTTTTTTTTATTCTATTGGCAAGGATCTTGGTAAGAATTTTGTACGAAGAGTTACACAAAGAAATCGGCCTGAATTTGTTAATAGAGTTTGGAGCCTTGTCTTTAGGAATGAGGTCCAGAAAAGAGGAGTTAGTTGCCCCCCCAATTTTGTCCTTATTTCTGGTCCAATTGAGCATTCTTCTTAGGTCCTCTTTTATAATTTCCCAGGCTGCTCTGTAGAAATTTATGGTGAAGCCATCTGGGCCAGGGGATTTATCATTGTGAAGAGACCAGATAGCATTTTCTATCTCCTGCTCCATAATTGGTTTATTGAGATCTTTGTTAGTGTTGTATGAAATCAGCTTGGGGATACCTTCTATAAAATATTTTTGAGCCTCCATGTCAGTTTGTCCGCTATCTGTGAACAGATCCCTGAAGTGGTTATAGGCCAAGAGTTTGAGATTTTCCTGCCCTCTGATTTTTTCTCCCTTGTCATCTTTCAGCTCAATAATAACATTATGGCTACGGTGTGCCTTTTCCTGATTATGCAAATACTTGGAGTTGATGTCTCCCCCATTGAGCCATAACTGTCTAGACTTGATTCTCCAAGTCTCCTCTTCCTGTTTAGCTGCTCTGAGAATATCAAACTCCAGTTCTTTTTCTTGTCCAAGAAGAGCTGGGGAAACGTCTTCATTTTCCATCCTGCGTTGAAGGGTGGCGAGTTTGACTTGTCTACTCAACTTAACACTGGTGGGATTTAAGTAAGAGGTCTTAGCCCATGGTTTGAGGGCAGCTTTTGTGGCTCTGAGTTTGGACTCCCATATGAAGCTGGGGGAACCGTGAAAGACTAAGGACCAAGCTCGAGTGACAATTGCTGAGAAGTCAGGGTGAGAGATCCAATGATGGTTGAACTGGAATGGGATTGGGCCACGTTTCTCTGGAGGGGCAACTGTGAGGGCTATGGGCTTGTGATCAGAGGAGGCGCAGGGGATGGAGTATGCACTGATTAATAAATCCAAACTGAAGAAAGAGGAACTTACCAGGAAATGGTCGAGGCGGGCCGCTATGTAACCGGGTCCACATCTTCTATTGCTCCAGGTGTACTTTGCATTTTTGAGAGGGATGTCCATTAGATCTAAATCTGCTAGAAGGTCTGCTAAATTTTCACCAAAGGGGTCACACACCACGCTGCCACCTCTTTTGTCATTTTTTGAGCTGGTAACATTAAAGTCCCCAGCAATAATCAGTTTCTTTCCCCGCATACTGTCTTTGATATTGATCAGGTCATTCCAAAAATTTGTTTTGTCTCTGTTATGGTTGGGTCCATACACATTGCAAATATGGAGAGAGTCGTTGTTGTTCTTGTCTTTTACTTCTGTTAATAGCCAGTGTCGATTTTCCAAAGTGGATGAGATAGCGAAATTTGGAGAGATCAGAGTTGCAATTCCTCCGAAGGCTCCTCTAGAATTGATCGTGGAGCTCTGCCAATCTTTCAAAAGGCGTCGAGATAATGCCATTACCTCGTCACCTTGCATCTTGGTCTCTTGGATGAGCATGAGATCTGGTTTTTTAGTGTTAATTAAGTTTTTCATGGCTTTTATTTTGCTTTTTCTGCCCAGACCCCTACAATTCCAAGAGACGATTAACATTACTTCTTTGTTGCTTGAGATCCTACTCGGGATCTACTCTTCTAAACTTTTTTTCCTTCCTAGTTCCAATTCCCTTTCTGTTTCGAGTTCCCTGTGATATTTTTGGGATTTCCTTCCTCTGGTGTTGGGCGGTTGCACTTCCCCTGGCTCATCCAAAGAGTCCGATGTTTGGTCGAGGGAGGAGGAGGGAGGAACAAAGATACTCTTAACCTTGTCAGCCCAAGAGCCGCCAGGCGTTGAGGAGCCCCCTTCCTTTTCTTTTATCCCCATTTCCTGAGTTGAAGAAGACGGAGCCAAAATTTCCTCTCTTTCCTGAATTGTTTCAACATCATCCTGGGCTGTGATTTCTCCTTCCTCTATGGGAAGTTCCTAAAATTTGTTAATATTTATGGCCTCTCTTGATTTGTTCGCATTGCCTGGGATAACTTTTGTTTGATTGTCTTTTGATGACTGCTGGGCAACAGTGATTTTTTTCCCATTCTTGACTTGGTGCCACCCTTCTTGTCCTTTCTCATAAGTTTCTTGGGCTGCTTTGGGACAATTTTTAACAAAGTGACCATACTCATGGCATTTTTTGCATTTGAAAGGTAGTTGTTCGTAGTCTACTTTTTGCAGATGTTCCCATCCGTCCATGAAAAGATTTACTTCCTTTGGAAGACCTTTCTCCAGGTCAACTTCTACACAAATTCTGGCACATGAGAAAAGAGGGGCTTTGGGTTCTACCTTGTCAATGTATTTCCCCAGAGAGTTTCCAATGGCCTGAAGGGTTTCATCATTCCAACAGTGAAGGGGAAGGTGGGGGAGACGAACCCAGACAGGAACCACCGAGGGGACATCCTTCTCCGGGTCAAAGGATAATCTCCAACGATTCAGATAGAGTCCCCGAGGACCCATAAAGTAAGGTCCACTTCTAAAAATGAGATCACGATCAGCTTTTAATTCAAAGAGGAAGGTAAAAAAACCCTTACCACAGAAGCAGTGCTGCAAGCCTCCGGAAATTAGAGGCATCCAGTTCTTGTTGATCCAAGCTTCCATGGATTTTGGTGACGACCATATTCCAGTGAATTGTCCGATGAGCCCTATGTCATTTAACGCAATAGCTTTGAGTTTTGAAGCTGCCGACAGGATCTGGATGCGGGGAGCGGTAGCTCGTTTGATGAAGCTTGCATCCGAAGGATCCTGAGGGGAGGGGGCGGGGGGGGGGGGGGGTAGCTGCGACCAGAGCTCTGAACGCTGCATCTAAGAGGATCCTGCGGTCTTTAGGAGAAGGGGAGGGAGGTGCTGAGCCTGCCATCGCAGGGGAGGCCCACGAGAGAGCCACTGGTTCACGCCGAGCTCATGGCTGGAGGCGCTAGGGTTCCGCTAGTGCTCTCGAAAAGTTATCATATGATAAGATAAGATTTTTTAGGTTTTTAATCACATGTAAAATGGACAATAATAAATTGTATTCGCTCGAGGTGAACATTATTCATTCAAAAGAATCCTTTCAACCATACAAAATCCCTAGATTTTTGGGTATTTTGTACTAAACCCGCTAAAGGAGTAGGTTGGAAATGGAAGCTTCTTCTAGAATTTCTTTCTTAAAAATGGTATTTTCCTCTTCACAACATCCTATGTAGTGTGAATATTTATTCATTTAAGTATAATTAGAAACTAAATATAATTTTTTTTCATAATTAAACATTTAATCAATAAATATAAATATTTAATTTTGGCTTGAGAAATTGAATACCATATTTAAAAAATCAAAAAATCAAAAATTCTATTCAAAATCCTTTTTCTCTCATCATCATGATAAATGTTGTTGTTTTTTTTATATAATTATTTTTCATGTTGAATATGTTTACTCTTTGATATCTATTTTTTATTTTTTTGCTTGAATGTTTTTAACTTGAGAGACTAGCTTTTGGTTTAAGAAATCATGATTCAGAAGCATCTAAGCCGATCACCAGGAGATCGCACCTCATTTGGGGCACACCAACCCTTAACATGGTTGGATTATTTTGGTGTATCTTCCCACCACCACCGAGTTTCTGCCTAACAAACAGAACCCCTCGAATACCAACAACACTAGTGAGACTTTGACACTCTTTAATATATATTGAATATGTTTAAATTTTGATATTTTTCTTACATAAACATCTTTGTATTTTTAAATGATTATTAAATTTAAATATTTTTTTTAAATCATTGATATTTATTATAATTTTATGTTTCATTTTTTACTATAAAATTTTATATTTTATTTAAAATTGTTAATATTATTATAATTTTATTTTATTATCCCTGCCAAGGCAAGTATATAGCAATCAGTTTGCATTTTATTTTTATTAATTTATAAATTTTCAGTCTAAATTTTTATATAGTTGTCTATTGTTTTATAAATTTTAATTATTAAATTGATTTAAAAACAAATAAAAAATTATATTTTAAATTTTATAAATTCTATAATTTTTATTTTTGATTGGCTAGTTTTATTTTTGATTATTTTTTATTGGTTGGCAATTTTGATTTGACTACTAAGTCCTGCTAGGATGTGACATTTCTAAAATTAAAATTAAAATTAAAATTTATAAAAACACTAATTAGGACACCTGTATAGTTTTTTAGTGTATATAAAAATTGTCCCAAAATGACACCTGTATACATTTATGTACCTTTCTGTACACCATCCTCCTCGGCGTTCTGCTTGGCACTGCAATCCAGGAGCTTTGTTTCTGCCGCTCCTTTATATTCTATTTTATTATATGCAATCTCTATTCATATGGGTTACCTGTATGGTTTTTTAGTGTATATAATAATTGTCACGAAGACACCTGTATACATTTCTGTACACCATCGTCCTTGGCGTTCTGCTCAACACTGCAACTCGAGGGCTTTGTTTCTGCCACTCCTTTATATTCGATTTTATTATATGCAATCTCTATTCATATGTAACCCTAGCCTCGTGCCGTCCATGTGATTTTTAGATTGACGCGTGGAATACTTTTTAAAGCATATTGTTCATTGGCTTTCTTCTATCATGTGTTTTCGGGTAGGGTTTTCTTCATTGCTGGATTTATATGTGCAATATAAGAGTTGGTAATTAGGTTAACATATAAAAAACAATTGATTTTATATTTGAACAACTGTATTGAGACATAACTCATATAACAAACAATTGATTTTATATTTAGACTCTATTTATTGCATCTTAATGTGTGTTTTACAACGCTTTCCATCTTAAATTCTATTGTAATTATGCTTTATTCTTAACGTTTGTTGTGTTAATCCCTCCATCCGATCTGGATTATTGGTATCGTGTGATTTTCCAAATAGCGTTGCATTAATGCCATCTCAGCGAAGAAAATTGGAAATAAAATGTGTGACCAATGATGAATCAATAAACGCGATATCGATGTGGCAAGCAGTATGTACTTCTCAGAATGGAAATAAATTGTATGTATGTGAGCAGTAGCACAATGAAGTACTAAACACGATGTTTACGTGATGTTGCAGTTCAGGTTGAGCATTATATACTTTTCAAAACTTTATGTGAAAATTATAGCGGATACATAAAACTCTAGAAATTTAAGAGGCAAATCCGTAGGAAATATTTTGGTGCAAATCTAAAAAAAAAATGTTTGTGCAATCCTCTCAAGGACATAATAGAGCAAGAGCAAATCCTTAAAAATGTGTTGTTGCAGTTATTCAAGGACATAATAGATCTGGTTCAGATGGAATATATATAAAGAAATGCTTTTATTGCCATTTTTTGGATCCACACAAAAAGATATCCCCTGAAGGGCAGCTTTCTCGATACAAGACTTGCACCCAACAACTGTGTTATGACCCAACAACTGTATTCATAACATTACAATTTCAAACGTATATATATGTTAAAGAAATCTAATATACTTTCCAAGTAACATTCACCTTTTATAACATATAGTTTCTTTAAATGTCTCATTTAATCTTATAAATAAAGCCAAAATAACAAATTCCCATTTCCAATTCAAAATCTACTCAATAATTAATATTTTTAAGCTATTAAGTTAAACCATATTCTTCAAATTAAAATTATATTATTTAAAAAAAAATCATTAATATAAACTATTTATGGTAGGGTGAAAATTATAAATGGGCTAATTTATTGTTACCCGGATACTAAATGTGACACCTATATACTTTTTGGGTATATGTAATAATTGTCAGGGACACCTGTACTATTCCATTCATTGCTAATTCCACTTGTTATATTTGTATATTGATTAATTAATATGACTTGGGAAATTTTAATATTTTTCCTCGATTATTATTTTTTAAGTTATTATAATGTGACGGGAAATTTTCTCCATATTGACGGCCTTATCCTTCTGTGGCATTGTCACTGTCAAAACAGAGACGTACCATCAGTATATTCAATTCCACGCATGTGATAGATAACAGTTTTATTGTAAATAGATAACGGAGAACGTTAATTACATGTGTTTTTTCACGTCTGCTGTTGCTACGTGGGCACCCGGAATTTTAAAATTATTTTATTTTATTATTAGAATTGTTCTCTACGCCACCGCGTGATATAAAAGACATAAAATAATTTATCATTCCCTATGTTGAGAAGATGATTCAATTAAAAAATTAATTATTAGTTTTTATCATTATTTTTTTAAAAGATTAATATTAACTAACTATGGAAATAATTTCAATTGTTAATATTATATTTGTAAGATAAACTTAATTTAGACTAATCATTAATAACTTAATTTATTGTTATGTTTTTTCTAATATTTTTAACTTTTAAATTAATATTTTATTTTATTCTAACATAATTTAATTTTACATTATAATGTAAAGAAATTATTATTATTATTTGTAAGTGAGTATCCACGAAATTTTAAATTAATCAACTATTCTATACCTTGTAGACTAAAATAAATATTTATAATAAAAAATTTAAAAAATAATTAATTACTTACAAATAAAATTTAATCTTGTTTTCAACTTTTTTCATTTTAATTTATTTAAAAAAAATTAATATAAATAATCTTTTATTTATTTAAAAAAAATTATATTAACCTCAAATGAATTTCTAATTTTATACATCTAAAATTTATTTTTAAATATAACTAAACTTTAATTTTTCACTTTTAATAAACTTTATTAATATTAATAAAATATATTTTATTTTTCTTATTAAATTGTTGTTTAACTTAACTATTACCTCAAAAATAAATTATTATTGTTATAACTTAAATTTTTTTTTTTTAACAAGAACGGTTTTTTTTTTTATTGATAAATGGAAATAACATGGTTGGGCCGCAGCCTAAAAAACCCTACTTACAACTTGCCATTTGTAAAAGACAGTCTTACAATCTGTTACTAAAGGAGAAAAGAACATTCCTTTTACGGAATTGGAGAACTTATAGAATTTTCATCATTCTTGATCAACTCTGAATGAGCTAATTGACAGCCCTTGTTTGCCAATGCATCGGCTTCCTTATTATGCGACCAGAGAATATGATAGAAGGAGATAGAACTGAAGTTTTGCAGCAATGACCGGACCCTCTGCAAGATCTGATTGAGCACTGCATTTTTAAAGCTATCTTTCATGATTAAGATTTTGATTAAAATTTCTGAGTCCCCAAAGATTTGAATGGCTTGTCCACCATTCCTATGAGCCAGCTGACATGCTTTGTAAAGACCCAATGTTTCAGCTTGGTTATTTGATCTATGACCAAGACCCCAGCTAAATGTGTCTTTTCTTTGCCCATCTGGACCATAGAGAATTCCTCCCGCTCCAGAAATCCCTCGGTTTCCTTTTGCTGCACCATTAAAGAATATCGTGAGTTTGCCTCTATTATGTTTTAGTACTTAGGATTCTCCACAAAGGGTCTCTACCTGGACGATGGTGGTTCGTATTCCTGGCCTGCTGCAAGGGTACTCCAAGCCATCTAGTCTCTTCAGGGAGGAGCTACTTATCTTGATGAGAGTGGCGGCTATTCAAAGTTTCTATCAACAAAGTGTTTGCTTTTGCTACCATAGCTGAAGGGGGGCCCAATTTGCTTTGGAAGATACCTTCATTCCTAGCTAGCCACACTTCCCAACAAATGTATTTAGGGAGAGCTAGCCAGATTTTTGACCATAGAGATTTGCTTGTGATAGCATGTGGATACCGATCTTTCCAGGTAGAGAAAATGGTGACTATTGTGCTCTGCGAAGGCAAGTGAACATTGAGCCCCTGCAACATCTGTTGCCAGACTTCCTGAGTGTATGGGAAAGCAATAAAAATATGATCTATAGTTTCCAGCGCCATACAACATAGAGGGCATCTGTGGGGTCCTGCGATTCCACGCTTATTTAAATTATCCCCTGTTAAAATCCTTCGATGCATAAGGGCCCAGCTAAAGAAATTAACTTTTGGGATGCTGAATGGATCCCAAATGTGCTTCCAGAGAGCAGCAAAGTGGATCACTGGTTGAATCGGTTGAAGAGCTACAAACCCACGAGCTGTAGAGTAGTTTCCTGTCTGGCCCCAACCCCAGCTGTCTCGAGTTCGGGCGTGCACCGGAGCTAACCCAGTCAGCAATTTCATCAACTCGATTTCTTGATCTTTCATCTCTGTTGGAGGATGAGGGAGGAGCCAATCGTTCCAATTTCCTTCGGGATCCCACATTGAGATATCTGCCAGCTTATGGATGCCTCGATGAATAAGCCATTCACGCAGCTCAACAAATGCACTTGATTTCCTGAGAGGTTGAATTCCCATTATTTTGTCATCCCACAACCAAATGTGCTTACCGTTGCTAGGAATTCGGTACAGATGGGCTTTGAAGAACTCCCACGCTCGACTGCTGAGCCCGTTCAGATATTTTTTAATTAGAATCTGGCTGACAGGGTGCCTTTGTTTTGAGAAGAGCTGGCACAAAATATTACCTCCCATTGCCAGGTTTGCCATCCCTAGATCCCGCACCTACAGTCCACCTTCGGAGTAAGGCCGTTTCACCATGTCCCAGCTAACCAAATGATATTTTTTATGGTTTCTATTACCTCTTTGCCATAAGAAATTTCGAATTAGCTTAGATATCTGTTCAGAAATCGATTTAGGCGCCAGAATAATTGAGGCCTAGTAGATGGGAAGTGAAGAGATTACTGATTTGATTAGAATGAGCTTTCCTGCTTGGGCTAGCCACTGACCCCCCCAGCCTGCCAACTTTGCTTTGATTTTGTTGAGGATTTCAAACCAATGAGTTGCATTCGCTCTGCCCAGGGTTAAGGGCAGGCCTAGATACTTGATGGAATCCCACACAACAAATCCTGAGAAGCCTAAGGAGTGTGTAATGTGAAGAATGGAGTTTTGGTCTGCCTTCCAGCCATAGATCGTGCTCTTTCTCTTATTAACAAGAGCACCTGATACTCTGCAAAAGCTTTGGATTATTTCATTGAAAGTCTTTGCTATTCTAACAGAGGCACCTCCCAATAGGAGAGAATCATCGACGAACAGGGCGTGGTTTATTGGTTCTAGCTCTTTCACCACTCGGATACCTGGAGCTGTCCCTGCTAACTTTGCAGCTGTCAATTTCCAGCTAAGAGAGTCGGCCATCAAGATATACAGGAATGGGGACATAGGGCATCCTTACCTAATGCCCCTCGAGCCCTGAAAATACTTTGTTGGCCTGCCATTTACCAGGGGGGCAATCCAAGGCTTTCCTATACAAGCTTTGATCAGCCTAACAAAATCAGCACCTAACCCAAAATAAAGGAGAACTTGGAAAAGGAAAGAATGTCTTACTCGATCGAAGGAATTGGCCATATCAAGCTTAATAAGCATCCCTTGCTCCTGCCTTTGAAAGATGGAATGGATGGTTTCCTGCACTAAAAACACATTATCCATAATATGTCTGCCTTTTACAAAGATGCCTTGATTGGGAGAGATAAATTTTTCCAGTAGTGGCTTGATTCTATTCGCCAGAAGTTTGGACAGAATTTTATATGAAGCATTGCACAACGATATGGGTCTGAACCGCTCAAAGGTCCCAGGGTTTGAATCATTGGGGATTAAAGCCAGGAAGGTCGAGTTTGAGCTGCCTCCCACCTTTGCTTTTTGGAGGAAGCCTTTGATCATTCATAGTAAATCCAACTTAATAATGTCCCAGCAAACTCTGTAGAAGTGAATGGAAAATCCGTCGGGCCCAGGAGCTTTGTCCGGCTCCATCGACCAGATGACATTGCAGATTTCAATTTCAGAGTGCAAAAGATCAGAATTATCCTGCTCTTCGACCAGCCGGGGTATGTGATTAAGAAAGGCAGAAAAGTCCTCCTCACATCCCGTGCTTTCTTCAGTAAAGAGCTGCTGGAAATGGGCAGATGCTGCGTCTTTTAATTGATCTACTTCCTTGTGAACTACACCATCCGAAGACTGAATTTCTTCAATATGATTACGAGAAAGCCGGGCTTTGAACTGTTTATGAAAGTATTTAGTATTTTTGTCTCCCGAATTGAGCCAAAGACTTCTGGACTTAAGTCTCCAATAATCTTCTTCATGCCTATAAGAGCGAAGGGTGGAGAGTTGGGATGCTTGCTCAATCTGAATGTCAGTAGGAGTAATTTCTTTGTTCTCCAGCTCAAATTGCAATTCGAGCAGCTGATTGGTGGACTGCTTTCGACAACTTGAAGGAGAGATGGTGGGCTTTTTTATCCAATTTTTCAAGGCCAATTTGGTGGCTTTAAGTTTATGTTCCCACACAAAACTAGGTGAGCCTGTGATAGGAATGCTCCAAGCCGTCAAAACCATATCAACAAACCCTTCTCTTTCAACCCAGAGAGGGTTGAACCGGAAGGGGATGGGTCCCAGATTTACCTCATCCTCTAACTGTAATACGATAGGCTTGTGATCAGAACTCATCTTATGCAGAATTTTAGAGTAGATGATCTTCTTTTCTTCCAGAAAGGTACTTTGCAAAAGGAATCTGTCCAAACGAGCTGATATATGTGATTCCCCAACTCTGTTGTTTGACCAAGTGTAGAGCCCTTTTTTTGGTTTAAAATCTATCAAATCCCACTGCTGCACCAGATTTTCAACAAAAGGGAGAAGATAATCTCTGCTCATGATGCCTCCTCGCTTCTCCTTTGGTTCGAAAATTAAATTTAAGTCTCCGGTAAGAATTATATTCTTGGGAGAATGCAAATCTAAAAATTCAGCCAAAGAGTACCAACATTCTTTCTTCTCGGTGTACATAACTGGAACATAAAGATTGACTAGGGAAAAGGTCATCTTACTGGTAACATGGCAGAGCTCAGTGAATATCCAATGCTGCGTCTCGTATGCTCTCTCCAAGTGAAATTTGTTGTCCTCCCAAAGAGTAGCCAGCCCTCCGGCGATGCCCCTTGCACTAATTACTTTCCCAGCATTCTTATTCCACTTTGATTTACTTATCTCCAGGAGGGATTCCCCTCCAACTTTGGTCTCTTGGAGCATGAGGATCTCAGGGTTTTCAGACTTCAGCAAATTTTTTACAACCTCAACTTTCGCGGGATTCCCCAACCCTCTACAGTTCCAAGAGATGAGCTGCATTATTTCCCAGGTAGTGGAGGAGTAGGGCCTCCCTTTCCTACTCTAGTTCTAGTTTTTTCTGCCAATAGACATTTCAATAGTAGGTTGATTACCTTGCATTTTGAGTCTCTCCGCTTCTTCCTCTCTTACATCTTTGAGAGATTTCCTTCCTGCTCTGTTCGCAGGTTTGTCAAATGTCTCATCTTCAGATGAGCCAGATTTTTCGACCGGTTTCTTCCTTACCATTTCCGCATAGGAGAGAGGGGAAGAAGTTCCACTTGGGGAATGAGCTAGAGGTGTAAGATTATCAGTCCTTTCTTGTACCCCTTCGAGAGAAGTGGTCTGCTGTTCAATGTCCAAAATTGCTGACTCGGGCATATCTTCTAAGGTGCTGAGAGTTGCAAAGGAATTTTTAATTGCTGTTGGAGCTTTCAGAATTTTGACTTCTGCCCTTGGCTTTACTGCTGATGTGCTTCCATCGCCTTGTTGCTGCCCTGCTGAGGATGCATTGGGCACTTTCTCTGTCTCTTTCCCTTTTTTACTATTGTTAAGCTTTGACTTGGTTGTTTTCTGCACTTGGGACCATTGCTCAACTTTATTTGTTGCCTCCTCTTCTTCATTTCTCTTTTTGCAATCCCTGGCAAAATGGCCATAACCATGGCAGAATCGACATTTAAAGGGAAGCTGTTCACAATCCAGGTCTTGGATATGAATCCAGTCTCCTATAGTTAATTTGATGGCTTCCGGGAGATCGGTTTCCAAATCAACCTCTACACATATTCTTGCGCAAGAATATTGATCCTTTCGGTCCGCTCGGTCAATGTATTTGCCCAGGGTGTTGCCGATTGATTCTAGTGACTTCAGATTCCAACAATGAAGGGGCAGGTGGGGTAGGCGCACCCAGACCGGAACCGCCGACGGCACATCCTGCGTGGGATCAAAGTCTGGAGTCCAATTGTTCAGATACAAGCCCTGGGGGCCCATAAAATACGGTCCATTCCGAAAAATTAGGTGCCTGTCTTCTGCACTTTCAAAGACAATTACAAAAAATCCTTTGCCCACCATGTAACTTCTGATACCTTCCGACGTAAGAGGTCTCCAATTTCGCTGAACCCAAGCCTCTACCGCCTTGGGTGAGGGCCATAATCCCGTAAATTGTCCTATTAAACCCCTCTCTGCAAGGTTCAGGGCGAATCTGCAAGTTTTGGCTTCAGGTAATGCTACCGTTGGGATGTTATCCAATTTTCTCATAAATTTTTGTGTCTCGTCCCTCTGTTTCCTCTTGCCTGTGGTTGCTACCAACTTTCTAAAAGCTAATATCTCGGGTGGAGGGAGATCTCCCCACTTAGGATCCATAAGGCCCAAAGAGAGCTAACTGAGCCCCATGATCCTCAATAACAGAAAGACCAGGATCCTATCTCAGAAAAAAGAACCTCAGAATCACACTCTACTGCTCAGCTCCCATGCAGAGGAGAGCTGGTCACCAATCTAGGGACTCACAAGACTCGTCTCCAGGAAGACAGCTCGGCTCTCAGATCTCTAACACAGTCACCACAGCTCGGCTCTTCTTGATCAAAACCTCAACAAACTCTGAAACTTCCCACTCTAGCACACAGAAGGTTCCTCCACCAGACCTAGAAAGCTTCAGGGGGAAGCACCTCAGATTCCGAGAACCCAGCCCAAACCAACGGCCGAGCTCGGCTCTGGTTCAATTCTTGGAGCGTTTTTGCATTCAAATCTTGAAGCCAACAGTAAATCTTGGAGCCAACAGCAAATGAGCCAACAGTAAAAATCTCCAGGGGAAAGCACGACGCCTCAGATTCTGAAAACCCTGCACAAACCACTACAGCCCAGCTTGGCTCTGATTCAAATCTTGGAGCGTTGTTGCATTCAAATCTTGGAGCGTTTTTAAAAAAAAAATGATATGGAAGTAAAAACTTGATACAACATTTTAAGAAAGTACTTTCTTGGTCGTTATAACTTAAATTTTAATGATGTCATATTTCTATTATTATTATTTTTTAAAAATATCTAATTTAATTTTTTTTCCTATTTCAAAAACTTTATATTTAAACTGATAATATTTATTATTGCTATTTTTTTTTTTAATCTTAACATTTTATTTAAATTAAATTAAAAGATTTCAATATTTTAGCTAAGATAAATTACATATATGTATATTTAATTTTTATTTAAGTAATATCTTGTATTTTTTACATGATATATATAAAGTTTCATTCATATTTCTGATTTGTTGTAAGTGGATATATTGTGACTTTTTTCAAAATATTTAGTGACTTTATAATTTTATGTATTTTTATTTTATGTTTTTTACTTACTATACAACTATTTTTTCTAAACTTTTTATAAGAGGTAGATATTAAACAATTATGTTGCTAATCTTACTTGTTTATGCATTTCTCAAATCATTTCGTGTACTTGTTTCTTTTGTGGTATCACGATAAGAGAAATATTTTAAAGAAAAAAATGTACATATTAATATTAATTAATTATAAACCATTAACTAAAAGAAAAATGCATCTCCCACTAAGTGGAGACTTAGATCACTCTAGAAGGTTAAAGAAGAATACAAGGTTATGTAGTATCTATGTTTTTTTCATGCGAAAAAAACATATGAAAACATTCAAAGTTCATTTGCTAATGTGTTAGATGTTGAAGTTATATTATTTATTAAATTGTTCAATTTTTTTATTGCTTACTTGTGTGCAATTTTTTTTTAATGGTCATACTTTTGGAATTACTTACTTGTATGCAATTTTTTTTTAATGGTCATACTTTTGGAATTACTTACTTGTATGCAATTTTTTTTTAATGGTCATACTTTTGGATAACGATAGACTTTTATTTTTTAAATATACATATATTTTAAATTTAATATAATTTTTTTTGAATTTTTTTTATAAAATTTAAATATTTAAAAAAATAATTAAAAATCTATATATAGTTTAATTTGAATTAATATGAATATTTATTATTCTTAATTATTGTAAATTGTGAATATATTTACTCAAACAATAACTCTCAACTACCAAAGCTGAATTGATTTGAATACTTCAACGCAAAATCTTTATGATAACCAATAAATACATACACAAGTTATGTTAGATGATGCTCTTAATTAAAGGTACGTTGCCATCGTAGATTTTCCTAGAAGAGTTTGTCCACATTTATAAACTATTTTCATCTTAATTTTTAGTTTGAGACTATATACAATTATTAATTAAATTACTTATAAACTATTTTGAAAGGCAGGTATAATGCTATTTTCACTTGTTTTTTACTATTTTTTTTTGAAATAAGATGATTTTGGATGTTTATTTTACACACAGACATATATCTAGTGCACCCTATCGTAATTTAGATTACATTATTTCATAATTTTTTTGTTTTGTTTTAAGGTTCGTACTAAAATGGGCACAAGGGGATTATAAACTAGAAGTGATTTCTTTATATCAGTGGAGTGGTGCTGTAGAACAAAGGAGAAAATTCAACTTTTCAGGGATATTACATTTGATCATATATATCGTCAACATAATTCGATGGCAGACGCTCTCTCCAAAATTGCATATGATGGCGAGGAGGGGGTTATCACATGGGAAGAATTTTAGGAGTCTCAAAGTACAAATTCTGGCACTGTTAGTATTTTTGAGTACTAGTTTTCATATGGTTTGAGTGTAGATGATATGTATTTTGTATAGAGACTAGTTTTTTGTTTCTATGTCAAGATGGACTCTAGCATACTTTATGAACATAAGTCCTTGCTCCGACTTATATATTTTTATACTATTTGATTCACTTAATACGAATACCAATAGTACAATTTTTTTCCGCTGAAAAAAAAAATTCGCTTAATACAAATACCAATAGTACAGTTTTTTTCCGCTGAAAAAAAAAAGTTCGTACCCATGACCTTACCAGGAGTGTCTTAACATTACACCCATTCAACCTCTTTTCTATGCCCCCATAGATTACATTTTACACATATTATTGATTAAATAGATATAATTATTTTATTTTGATTTTAATTATAAATTTATAAAAAATAATTTGAATTTAACCATTTTACTTATATAACATTAAATATATACTTAGGGTTTAAAAAAAACATTAAATATATACTTATATAACATTAAATAACACTTATATAGAATTTATATTAAATTTTAATAATAATAATACATTTTCTTTTATATTATGTATTATTTTAATTGTATTCATATAATTTGTTTGATGCGATCTAAATCTTTAAACAATTATCTATATCTTATTTTATAAAAATCATTATTTATATTTTTTCAAAATTAAAATAAACAGAAAAACATATGACCAATCTGTTTTTTTAACTAAAATGAAAACGTGAAATTTCAACATTACAACAAGCTCTATTTTCAAATATCAATTATTATCCATTTTACAGGTATGATTTTACATATCCAAATTGCCTGGATTTTAATTGTGGTTGTTCTATTTCATTCGTCCGATGTGAGCATTTGGATTGGATAATGGTTGTACCTTCCACATGAATGAATTTATCAATCAACCAATACAGACGGCACTGCTCTCATGCCTCGGCCTGAGGTTTCCTCTCGAGACTGATAAACCATGAAATTCATTTGGGGTCCCTACAAACTTAATCAGGGCCTTTTTCATCCCTCTTTCAACGATCCTTCCATTTGTAGGTGTCCAGCATTTGCATGCTCTGCCTTATCAGGCGGCCAAATAAGGTTACCGAGGTCCGTAGCTCAGCCTTCATCGAGTGGGAAGGCACTGTCACACAGCATAAAGCACCATGGGTGGCAATCCAACAAACAGTATTTGATGCAGAGAACATTGTGTGTGGCAACGGAAAAGTTAGTGGGGAATACAAGCATTGAAACAGCCCCAGTGCCCAATACACGCAGGCTGATATTGCTTCGTCATGCTAACAGCTCATGGGAGGATGCTTCATTGAAAGGTAGGCTTCTCAATGTATTCCATTTACTAGGCAATTTTTTTCTCTTCAAAGAAATTTTGGGATGTTCAATTTAAAATTTGATTTCAATGCTGGGTTTTTATGGTTTGAGCATTTGGCATAGAATTGAAATCTCTTTTTGCCACCATAGGCTTTCTACAACACCCCCTAGGCTTAAAGTTCCACCCATGAGATCTGAACCTCATCCCCGAGACCAATCCTATCTGTTTTACATTTTAAACCTTTTTATTAGATTGTTCTGAGTTTGCGTCAAATGACTTGTCTGTCAAATAGTAAATCTTTCTTCACAGAGACTCGGGTTCAATTCCCCAGAACATGCTACTTTGTTAATGCGGTGAATTGTTGTGTTATTCTGTGATATCTCTTGTAACCGAGCCTAGGCGGTTTGTCCTGGGCAGTGTATCAGAAAGGACAGAAAGAGGTGAAAGTCCCTAGTGATTTTGTTTCAATAGATACTTTGTTGTGGCATTTAAGTTGAAGGTAGAGCCCTCCTTTATCAATAAAGTTTCATGTATCAATTGAAAAAGAAAAAATGCTCTGGGTTTGCAAGGTAATCAATTAAAAAAAGGGTGACCCTGGGCTTGCAAGCCTTGAAAACCAAAGTATCGACTATTTTGTTAAACGGTTTTTAAATTATAATTGAACCAAGTATCAGAGTTTCTTATTTCACAAAAATTGCCTTGGACTTGCACTAGGCTTCTCATCTCTTTGAACTCATGCCATGCAAGGGCAGACCGTGAAACCTTGGTAGATGGCTTAATACTCGGTTGATTGACCTCCGGTGAATCAATACCCTGTTAGCTAAAAGGGTATTTTTTTCCAGCTAAGTTTGAAAAGGAGAGGGGCCATCCTTAGATTGCCGAGATAAACTTCACCGTATCGTGGCAGCTATGGTAGTAATTGTCACAAATTTCGTATGCTTGGGTGAGTAAAATGGACATCAAATTATTATAAAGTCTTCCAAACAAATCCCACTGTATAATAAATACATAAAAAAGGGTAAATACATTATTTATTAAATCTAAGTATTTTAAAAAAATATTACAATTTATATTTCTTATAAAAAATGCAAATTTATAGTAATTTTTGGATGTTTAGCACTTTAAAAACATATTAAAAATTACATAATATTAGTATAGGATTATTCTGTCTTATAATAAAATTTAGTATTCAAAAAAGTTTGAAGTCTCAAGTATTAAGGTGACAGCTTTGTGAATTTAAGAAAGTTAAGTATTGTCATTTCAGCAACTTTTCTTCACATTTTAAATTGACTCCTTTTTAACATAAAGAAGGTTTTCTTAAAATAAAATTAATAAAACTATAACAAAGAAACTCAAAATGATTATGAAAAGTAGCTTTAATAAAATAATATGTTATAAGATATGAAAACATATGAAAATGAGAAAAAAAATATGAAAAAGATCAAAAAAAAAAAAAATAACATGAAAAATGTTAAAAACCGATGCATTAAAGTCATGCACTCACATGAATGAAAAACCTAATTTATTAGGTTCATCATTTATGTGTGTACTTACTATTTAATATTAAAGAAAGTAAATTTAGAGCAATTAACTTTAGTTATTAATGTAATATAATACAAGTTACTAGTTTAATTCAATGTTTTTCTTTAGTAAGTTTCTCTACCACGACTTTTTCTATTCATTGTGAAACTAATGCCCTCCTCTGCATATCGGTTGTAAGTATCTAAAACCCACTTAATAGTTAAAACACTTCATAAGATCCTCCTCTACTAATATGGAAAAATAGACTATTTTAGTATTTTAGAGCATCGAATGTTGCTGCAACATTCCAACATTCAAAAATAGTTAAAACACTTCCTAAGATCCTCCTCTACTAATATGGAAAAATAGACTATTTTAGAGCATCGAATGTTGCTGCAACATTCCAACATGTTTTGAATGAAAACCTCGAACAAATGTTCCTTAATCCCACTGCCTAAGAGAGGTCAAGAAAAAAACAAGTAAGAGTAGGATACTTTTCCTGCTTAGAATCATTGACCTAAGTCACCTATGTGGATATGAGGACTTGGGAATTTCAGTGTCCTACACGGGAACATAGATCCCTGGTCACATGACACTTAGTGTATATATATATATGATCCAATTCTTTTCATCCCTTTAGAAAATAGAATTACATCAAAGATAATTATATAAGAATAGAGTCAATAAACTATATATTATATATAAAGCCTTGATAATAGAACTTTAAACTAAAGAGTTAAAAGTTTTGTAGTTTTCTCATTGAGTGTCATCAAATCAAAATGTATTACATAAATGATAAATAAGATGAAATCATGAAACTAAAACATGATAGTAATAGACTTATCAATAATCATACTATAAATGGAATACCAATGGAAAATACAAAATAGGGCAGATTTATATAAGAATCTCACAAGTAATGAGTCTTGGGCTATATCCGGTACTCCTACATCTCATGCCCATATCATTAGGAAATACATCCTACATCTTTGTCTTTCCCCTCAATTACTCTTCCCTCGCTTGGTATATAAGATGAAGGTTGGTGTGCACATACACGGTACACCAATGTCTCCGCTTTGGACTGTCTCCTACATCTCATGCCCATATCATTAGGAAATACATCCTACATCTCATGCCCATATCATTAGGAAATACATCCTACATCTTTGTCCTTCCCCTCAATTACTCTTCCCTCGCTTGGTATATAAGATGAAGGTTGGTGTGCACATACACCAATGTCTCTGCTTTGGATTGCTCGAGCACATGCTGGGATACATTTTTTGGCATGTTGAGACCATTTTAAAACTTGGACTAACTCAGACTCGAACTTGGCTTCGACTTGGACCAGTTTGTCTTTTGTAACTCGGTTTAATAAAAAGTACTTATAATATTAAATTTTTACAGAAGAAAAACATTTTAAAGATTCACAACCATGATTCCAAATCATTAGAGACAAAATATGCAAAATCTACAATGTATAAAATATATATTATGTAAGGGTGAATATATCAAAATGGCACTGAGTGCAACACATATTTGAAACAAAATACAGAATCAATGAAGCTCTAAATGATCTCTAGAGTCTAAAAAACATGCTATGAGGCTCTTTGCCTATTTAACCTTGTCTTCAAAATTTTCAAACTAGTTTTGCAATTTCAATCTTATTTCTCCAACCTCTTCTGCCAGTATTTTACATGTTTTACATGGGGGCAATTTGCCCTCTTATATCAGCCAAGTGTTGCTTCAGCCTATGAATCCCCCTATATGTTTCTTGCAAAATTTGCAATACATCTCATTATCAACAACATTAGCATGGAAGAACTCCAAATGCTCCCAATTGCTCAATGAAAGAGGTGTGAGGCAAATAGGGCCGGAGGGTTCTCTTTATAGGTTGCATTTGGGGTTTAGGGTCTCAAGAAATAGATTTTAGGTTTAAAATTAAAAAAAATCAAAATTGACTCCACATGTGCATCGCTGGCGGAGTAGATATCGACTCAGCCGAATTGGACCGGTTTTGGTACTGAACTGGCCAAGTCAAGTCATACACTGACTTGGCCCGGTTTGGTAATGAACTGGTTCCCTATACTGATTGAGGGTCGAGTTGGTATGGTCCTTGGTCAACTCAACAGAGTTTGAGTCCAAGTTGACTGAGTTTAAAAACAGAGGCAGGGACACATATGCACATCGTTTTTGTATTTTTTGAATTTTTTTGTGTCTTAATTGTTGGACATGTTGGGACACATGGGGCCTGAGTGTTTGATACGTGTAGGTCATGCGTCTGGCACATGACACGTATCCCACTTGTAGGACCCGCATGTCTACGAATCCATGTGCCCGACACACAGTTTGCAACAAACAACCCCTATTCAACCTGTCCCGTTTCTTGACATTAAGAGGTCTGGACAATGCTTGTTGTTCGATGAAAAGTTCTCCATTTTCAAGTGCTTTTAAATAGGAAACCAAAAACATAGTAGGGTCCAAAACTCATTGTGGTGTTATCTCTTCCATTGTCCCAATGGATAAAGTAGACCATGCCAAAAATAATTCATCAAATGCTATTTAGTATTGAAGGCCATCAAGGAGAAGTGAGGAAAACTTGTGTGCAAAGAAGATTGTATGAAATACGATAGGTACATGGAATGTGGGGGAAGGTTGCTAAAATGTGATATGGCTGCAACTTAAGCCCAAAGAAGACATGGGATTAATAGTGTGCTTATTATCAATCAAATGTAGCCAGGCTTGATTACATTCCATTTGTTACCCCATATTGCATGGGTATCTACTTGTTGATATGACATGTAGGGATGACATGTTGATGATGGTTTGGATGGCATATTGATGATTTTCATGGTGGTGTGTTGTTGGCATTTGCTCACATTTTGCAGCTGATTTTCATGGTTATCCTAGGGTGAATTGAGCAAAACAGAACCCTATTTTCAAACCCTTGGTTCTCCAATGCCCTTGCTTAGATGAGAGCATATGATATATGGTTGGAAAGCTCTTTCTGAGCCCTTTCCAACTGTACAGAATGCTCAGCCTCATTCTTTAAGGCAGTAGAGCAATGGAGGTATCTTTCTAGGCCGTTTTTCAGTAGTTTGGTACCTTGTCTTTTGGAGGGTAGATCTCACTCATCCTAGCTTGGTTTGGGAAGTGCCATATATGGAAAGCTCTTTTTGAGACCTTTCCAAAGGTGTATAATGCTTAATGAGATTCCTAGGGGTTTGAGAGTGCTAGGGTCATCTTTCAGGCTGTTTTTCCACCTTTTGGGAGCTATTTCTAGCACTTGGTTTGACCTTATGTAGGATTTACACACATTTGGAGCATTCAGTCCCACATTTGGACCATTCTTTATCACCTTGGATTGTTGGCACATGTTCTAGAGGCTTCTTGAGGACGTTGGATCACTTTATTGGATGGCGGTACCACACGTGTAGCTCAATGGAGGAGTTTCCTTGAGTTTGGGTGGAGTTCTCTAGGGTTTGACCCTAGTTTGGACCGTTGCAACCACTTGGCGCCTCATTTATGGAGAGCACTCCCCTCTTGGAGGCATTTACCACTTGTTTTGGGACCATTGGACTTAGACATCACCTTGGAGGTTGCTCTTGGACCACACATGTGGTTTATTATGAGGAGTGCTTTGGGTTTTTGGAGTGCATTCATGATGTTTGTTGTATACTGGACCATATCTAGTGGAGCGTTCCTCTCCTGGAGCCATTATGTATCACTTTGATGTATTTGACCGTTGATTTGGAGGTGTACCCTCTCTTTTGGGCCTTATGTATTTTGGACATTGTCCATGTGGCATTCACCACCTCATATTTTGGATATTGTTAGGGTTTTAATAGAGGTTATTCATTATTTACTCCACCCTAGGCTAGATCTAGGATTATATTGATATTTTATTGTAGAACGGGATTGAGCTACAACCTATATAAGGGTTTGCTTTCTCATTCATTTCTCATGGTTGGATTTTGAGAGTTCTCTCTCTTTTGGAGCCTACTAGACATATTTTTCATGCTGCAAATCAAAGTAGGGGTTTCTTCTCCATTTGTAAGTGTGGTTTTCCTTGTTCTCATCTTTAATGTTGCAAGTGATTTGTGGAATGTTGAAAAATGTAGCTCGAGCAAGAGCTTCTTGCACAAGTTAGGTGTGAATGTGCGAGAAGAAGTTTGAGGCAACTTCTTAGTGACCACTTGGTGAAAGTGGGAAATAATACCATCTTGTAATTTCACTTAATAAATAAAAGTGAAAGTCTAAATTCCTTTGATCTCTTAGTCTTAGACATCTAATGAAATGTTCTAGAGATTCTAGAATATTAGTGAGTTGGATTTGATATAATCTTAGCCATACACCTCATTGTTGTGATAAGGCGGTTGCTAGGATTAAGGAGATTAGTTGAGATTGGTTGCTAGAATCAAGGAGTTGGTTGCTAGAATGATGGAAGTTAGTTGCTAGAATCAAGGAGATTAGTTATCTCTCTCAAAGCATAAGTAGGACAAGATGGGAGGGGAAGTTGTAGAACACACTAAGAAAGTTGTGTGAGGAACACACACAAGTGAAGCCAAGGAGGAGAGAATGCAGATAGTAGGAAAATGATCGACTATCAAGGTCGAAGATTGCTAGGATATTACTGTACAGTGTCATACGGGGTACAACAGTTCCTTAGATTTTTGTGTAGTCATACTATTTCTTTTCAACAGGCAGTGAACCTCAGGTTGAGTTGTCCTTGTAAGTTTTGATTATTAAATGATAAGCTGATTTTAAGGACAATACTTGTGTATCATGTTTATGCTTCCATTGTTCATTTTAAGCTACATGTGTGATTGTTGCATGTTTAGAAATATTTATTTCTGTGGTTAAATAAGTTCAGATTTGATTTATTTAATTAAAAAGAGACATAGGACAATTGTCACCTAAGGCCTGGAAATTTACATGGAATAACTAGAATTGCTGATTAGGGCTATAGAAAGATAAATTTGTCTCATTGGAAGGGTTCTAAGAGAAAATCTCCTCCATCCCTTTGATGGTTTATGCATGAATATATTACTATTGCTACTTTTATTGTTTAAGAGGTGTTGCTATTTTAATAATTCATTGCATGGGTCATACCATAGTTAGCGTTGTTTTGAGTTAGCATCGTATGGGATCTCCTAGTGATTTCTAAATTTATTTTGCAACATGTTAGGGTTTATTAGTGGCATGTGCAAACAGACATGGTTTCCCTAACTCTTCATGAACTCGCCTCTTCATTGGTCTTGTTTATTTTGACTCCATTTCCCCTGGGGATTGGCATTAGTCTTCATGGTCCTCCCATCACCCCTTTATCATATACTACAACACAAAAAACTGTTTTGTTGAAGCTATTGTTCCAAATCACCTTGTGCATGATTGTCTAAATCTTTAGTAATGCTATCCTAGGGAAGCCTCCCTTGAGTTGGAGAAAAGGCAACCTAAAGTGTAGAGAGGTGGTTATTGAAGTGACAATGGGTAACACCTAAGTTATAGTTGCGCTAGCTTTGTTCTTTAGGGCTTTAATCATACATGCTAGTTCATGTTGTAACAACATCTACGTTGTGCTATTTAAAGCCATCATCGATGACGTTGGAAGGGACTTGAGCATACATTGTTTCTTCTTAAGAGAGATCAAGATTTGATGAGAATAAATAGTTATATGTTGTAGTCCCAAGGTTCATGTGGTTACCATAGATACATTACATGATATAAGCAAACATACACAATGATACATATACAAGAGACGAGACAGATAAAGAGAAGCTTAAGCCTTTATATTAACCAGCAAGAGCAGAATACAATCATAGAACCAATCTAACTAGTACATCGACTCAACAACCTATATATATATCTTGTCAATACAGTTATATAACCGTCTGTCGGTCTAACCTACCGACCCGACCTATGCTAGTTGACGTGACCTTTCGACATATACTGCAAAGCGGTCGGGCGGAGGGCCTAGTCGACAGGCTGACCTAGGCCCCTCCAGCATCTCCCCCACCTCAAAATCTTTCTTTGTCCCGAAGAAATGGAGAGATCAAAATGCAAAAAGAACCACTAAGACGGTTATGATGAAGGTAAGCTGGAGCTGGCAACATTAGGTATCTGTAGGCAGGTTTCAAGAATAACTTCGGCAGAAACAAAGAGATGATGCTGGAACTCTTTCCAGGCACGCAGCAAATTTTGGATGTTGATAGTCAGTGTCGTAAGCTTCGACAAGTTTTCCATCTTGTCGTGAGTGGATGTAGTCTGTAAATGGATCATGTCAGGTCCAAATATGGTAATTGTTTCTTGAGCAGCAGCAAGTAAATGTCGGAGTCGTGGCTGAATTTCTTGAAGTTTGTTGAGGCTAGAACGTGCTTGAGATATCCACTGTGCTTCCTGTTTTTCTAGTTTGTCTAGTTTTTTATTTTCCATGATAATTTGACTATCCAATCTTTCAATAAGTGCTTCTTGGGCAGTCAAGCGCTGACGGTGAAGTGTTCCTAATAATGTCCTTGGCTTTTGCAGTTCTTTGTAAACTTCGCTATAATGTACATACCAGTTGTTCGAAACTTCAGCAAGTTTTTCTGCCTGAATATCATACTGCTTGAGTAATTTAAGAGCTTCTGTGAAGGATGTAAACTGATTTGCCATGAGAGAGGATACTTCGACAGCCCGGTCCTGTTGTTTCTTGAGAAGCTCGGCTTGTAGCATCGACACGACAGACTCAAATAGCTGGTATGCTCTGTCGAGAGGTGATGTCGTGTCGGGACTTGATGGAAGTGGGATGACTTGTTGAGCTAAGTCTTTGCACTTAGCAAGAAACGTAGTCCTTTCTTCCTGTAGTTGGAGTAATTGGTCTTCTGTTTCCTGTCGACGATATCTTTGTGCTCTGAAAACTGCATCTTCAAGTAAATCAAGCTCTTCTTGGGATGCCAACTGTGGCTGATAAGTGGTAGCGGCTTCGAACTGGTCCAGATAAACTAATAGAGTGTTTTCTTCTTGAGTTTGCTGCATTTGCGGCCTCTGTAGTTGCTGTTGAAGTTCTCTTTCTTTATGCTTCTTTTCTTTGTGTTTCTTCCGGCTACTCCTCTCTTTTTCCTTTTCTTTACTTATGACTTGCTGTTCTGGCCCCTTTGCTTTGTTGGCTGTTGCTGGATGAATGTCGATGGCTGCTTGCGTGCTAACAACAACTTGCTCTACTTGGCCTTGTATACTTGGTACTACTTCTGTAGTAACTGGATTTTCATGTTCGACAGTTTCAACACTTAGTAAAATATTGGTTGGTATGCTGGATGTATCAATATTGCTTGTACTAGTATCTTGAATGTTGGCTTGTTCTGGTTCTGTCGTGTTGGCTGCAATATCTTAAGTTGTAGTAGGTTCCTTGGCTTGAGCTGAGGCGGCTTCAACTTCTTCTGTCGTTATCGCTTCTTTACTTTGCTGTCGTGTTACCGGACTAGACTTGGATCCGTCGACAGGGAGACTCGACTGACTTGTCGGGAATGATGGCGTGTTGATTGATGTCAAAAGTGGACTCAATGAAGTGGTATCGTCGAACGGACCCGGACCGATTAGACTTGACTCAACTTCTTGAACTGCAGACTCGACATGGGGAGTGACGACGTGGGGGGACTTTTTACTATAATCGGCTGCAGGTCGGGGTGGACTCACTTGTTGTTGTAAAGGTACGACTGGAAGAGGGGTATAGATAGTTGTTTGTTGTGAATAAATCATACCTAATGGGTCGGGGTTTCTGGTATGATGGATCTTTTTGTAACCGATGACTTCTGGTATTGTCGATGGTAAAGGTAAATTGTCGGTTTGAATAGTGTTGGGGGGAGCCAAGTTATGTGGAATGGCAGCTGTAGTTGCAAAGACTGGCTGCTGAATGACCATCTCGCGCCAGTTGGGACATAGCGTTGGAAGGTTTGCGATAAACTGACTCAAAACAACGTCTGCTGGGTTAATAGGAGCAGGTAATGCTAAAGGGGTGCTTTCTTCCTCTATTGTGGTCGGGGAAGAAGGGAGAGTAAGAACGGTCAGGTCGACATGGGGTTCGACCGGAATCTTTGGTTTCTTGACATGAACTCTGGATGTTGGGTACTTATATGTTTCTAAAAATTTTCTGAACTAGTCTTCGACAGGTAACTTATTCTTAGCTGCATCTTCAAGAATCTGGGTGGCAGTGTCATACAATTTAATATCGTCTTCTTCCGTAGGTTCTTGAAATGATACCTTTCTTTTTCCTTTCCCTTGAGTCGGTATCACCTTATTCTATCGGGCTGTAAGCAGGTCAGCTGCTACCTTTTGTATATTGTCGTCCGTCAAAAGATGCTCTGGATTGTTGGACTCTGTACTATTGTTCGACTGTTCCGCGGCTTCTGCTGATTCTTTGTGCGGAGTCTGTGTAAGTGCTAGTACCTTAGGATTAGGTATTGGCTCCGGTTGATAAGTAAAAGTGTTCATGTATAACCGGTTTTCGTACGCTTCTTCCTTTTCTGCGTCGCTTGGTGGCTCGACATAAGTGAAGTTGACTTTTCTTGCTTGGGCCGGAATCTCCAATACTTCATTGGATTATCAACTCAACTCCGTGAAGATTTCATTTACTGATGGGTAGAAGTCTAGGTGTTTTGCCTGACCTGCTGCTCCTTCCATGTACCAAACCGCTATATCATCCAAAGAGAGTTGGATGTGTGCTGTCGGAGGTATACTTCGTCGAACGTTCTGTGGTACTCTCCATCTTGTCGCCATTGTTTTAAGGTCTATAAACCATGCTTCTAGCCAAAGTTTAACTGTAGTAGGACCATGTCGACTTGCTCCTGGAGTGAAGCAACGAAAATTCTCCATAATGACAATTCGTTCTTGCGAAAAATCCTTGTTTCCTTTTGGCCGAAGGTGGGTCATAGCAATCCATATAAGTACAGATGGGTAACGGATGTTGGCTCCTTCCTCTTGGCACTTATGGCATGTGTATTGAGTATGTCGGCCAAGAAGTCTGCCCACTTGTATACTTTGCCGCGCATAGCCATATTCTTGATAGCTTCCAACATGTCGGTCTTCAAATATGATCCTGTACCTGTCCGTGACAGTGCATGCGATACAATTTTGGCAGCAGTTTTATAGTTACCATATACAATCTGACTTACGGCTATGCCTCTTGAGTTTTTTCCAGCAGGAGTATTGACAAATTTGTCGACCAAGTCTGCTCCTGAACTTGTTGGTACAACATCTCCCTTATGCGACAACCCGGTTATCTTGTGGATAAGTTCTCCATTAGTGTCGTCTGGAACTTCAAAATAAAGCTTGCCATTGTGATACCTGCTAACAATGAATTGTGCAATGATTTCTTTAAGTCCCCCGAAGCTATCCAACAAGGGCGCCTTCATATAATGTAGAATTGTGGTTGTCTGTAACCGCTGTGCTTCCTCCCTCCAGCGATCGTCTGATTCCTTCCCCCAATCTTCAATGTCTTTCCAAGCTCTCTTCCATGTGGGTTCTAGTGCTTTTGCGTTCTGGATCATCTGTAGCCTTGTTTCCAACGACAACTGTTCTTTTTCCAGTTCTTTGACTATTGTCGCGACGACCCTAGTTGCTGTTAAGGTTTTCCTTGGAGCCATGGAGGATTCAGGGTTCAGGGATGTGAGAGCTGCTTCAGTAGGGTTAGGGAGCTCTGTATCCTGAAGTTCAAGTTCTCGGCAAAAGAGTGCCCAAGAATCCTCAAGCTCTGGATTTATGGTGGACTTGCTCGGCACGGGTGAACGGGACGTAGAGGCCTGTATTGATGGTTGATTTGACGGGGTTATTAAATTGCGCTGACAGAATATCGGCACCCTGTTAGGTGTATTACTTCTGGCGTCGCGGGTATCTTTAACCTTTATTTCTTGTCATCATGATGTTGTGATACCTCGTTTGATGTGTTATGTCGACGACCTTCTCTAGATGAGTTTTGTCGGTCCGTACTCCATTGCTTCTGTCGTGTCTGATTTTCCTCTGCAGTTCGTTGGCGTTCTTGTCGATGTCTATAGTATCGACAGCTATGTGCCGGGCTTGTCTCATTGCTCTTTCCATCCTTATTTTGCCAATCTTGCGTCATTCTACTTTTCTCATGCTTTGCTGTTTTCTTGATTGCTTATAGTACTTTCTCTCGTTCGGTTACTTCTAACCGTTTTTTTTTTTGAATGTTCACGACTTGTACCGTTTAAGATGGACGCCATTAACCGCTTTCTTGAAAACATTTCCTTGTACTGTTTTCAGGCGGACTGATCCATTGGGATTTAATGTTTCGACAATATAGGGTCCCATCCATTCTGTATGCAAATTCTTCGGTTTCCCTTTTACATGGCTATTATAGAGGAGTGCCAACTCTCCAACTGACAAATTTTTCTGTTTGATATTTCTGTCGTGCCACGCTTTCTGCTGTTGTTTTTGGACTTGTTGATGTTTTATCGCCATTTGTCGACTTTCATCTAGCTTCGACAGTTGTAATAGCCGTTCTTGTCGAGCATCTTAGACATCAAAGTGCAAGACTGTTGCAATAGTCGGTGCCCGTCGTCGAAAATGCAATGGGACGACTGCTTCTTGTCCATAGACAAGTGAGAAAGGTGTCTGACCTGTCGTTATTTTGTATGCTGTTCTATATGCCCAGAGAACAACAGGTACTTTGTCATCCCAGTCGTCTTTCTCTGTGTTGCATATTTTTGTCAGTCCTCTTGTGAGTGTTTTATTGAACGATTCTACGGCGCCATTCGATTGAGGGTGGTATGCTGTGCTTATTCTATGATCAACTGCAAATTCCTTAGTCAGTGCTTCAATGGTTTTGCATACAAAATGTGTACCTTGGTCACTTATCAATGTTAAGGGGCATCCAAAACGTGTTATGATATTTTCATAAATGAACTTGGCGGCAACTTCGCTTGAACAATGTTTTGACCAGCTCTGCTTCTGCCCACTTGGTGACATATTCCACAACAGGGATAAGATATCGAGCACCTGTCCGCTTCCCAACTACTGAAAATGGTCCAATAAAGTTGATAGCCCAAATTTCAAATGTTCGGCTAGGGTTAATTGGAACCAGTGGCATTTCTGTTCTTGGGAGCGGTTGACCCATACGCTGACATCTATCACACTTAGATACGAATTCTTGACAGTTTTTATGAACTGTCAGCCACCACAGTCCGGCTTGCATAATTTTTCTAGCTGTTATGTCTGTGTGATAATGTCCTCCTGCCGGTCCAGAATGAGCTTCTGCAAGTATGTTCTGTCGTTCATGCTCAAGTGCACATCGACGTTATATGTCATCCAAGCCAAGTTTGTAGAGGAATCCATTGATCAGAGTGTAGGGAGCTGCTTTCATAACCAGGATCTTCCTCTTTTTCTCAGTCATTCCTTCAGGGGCTTGCCCATCCTCGAGAAATTATGCAATTTCTGCAAGTTCTGAAGGGACTGCTTCAATACGAAACAAGTGTGCGTCTGGCAAATCATCTTCGATTCCTGTCGGCTCCTCTCTTGTGTCAACTCTCGACAGGTGGTCTGGCCCAACATTAGCCTTTCCGGGTCGAATAATTACTTCGAACTCGAATTCTTGAAACAGTAAAAGCCAGCGACACAACCTCCCATGATGCAATGGTTTATTGACTAAGTATTTTAAAGCTTAATGATTTGTATAAAATACAAAGGGGTTAGCCAATAAATAATGACGGTATTTCTGCAGTGCAAATACCATACCTAATGCTTCTCTTTCGGTCGTGGAGTAATTTATTTCAGCTTTATTCAACTTCCGACTGCTGAACGCATTAGGGTAATCCATTCCATCGTCTCCAGGTTGTGTTAGAATGGCGCCGACTGCTATTCCCGACGCATCAATATGCACATGAAATTTTTTTGACCAATCTGGAAATCAGAGGATGGGTGCTTCGACCATTTTTCTTTTCAATGTGTTAAATGAGATGTCGCACTCCTCCGCCCACCTGTAATCTTGATCATCTTTTAACAACTCTTCGAGAGGGTAAGTCATATCGGAGTAATGTCTGATGAATTTCCTGTAATACCCGGTATGACCCAACAGGATCTGCACTTGTTTCGGATTGACTGGAGGCTTTAGTTCGAGAATAATTTCGATCTTTGCATAGTCGACCTTGATTCCTTCTATGCAAACTACATGGCCCAGTAATATGTCGATAGTTGTCGTGAAAATGCACTTTTTAATGTTCAGCGACAACTGTATTTGCCGACACCGTTCCAACACTAGTTGAAGCCATTTGCAATGATCCTTTAGCATTGTATAGATTGTCCAATCATCGAAGTAGACAAACATAGTTTTGTAGATATATTCTTGAAATGCTTTAACGACAATTCTTGAAAAGACTGCTAGTGCGTTCTTCAGACCGAAGGGCATAACTTTGTACGCGAATGACCCGAATTCGCACACGAATGTTGTCTTTTTCTGATCTTCCTTTGCAATAGGTACTTGGTTGTACCCCGAGAATCCATCCGTGAAAAAGTAGCCCTCATGCCCTGCAACTTCATTAATAATTTCATCTGCAAAAGGGGTTGGAAAGGGGTCTGTGAGTGTTACCTTGTTCAGATCACGAAAGTCGACACAGATTCTCAATCGTGTCGGATCTTGTTTCTTTGGCTGAACAACCATCGGGCTTGCCCACTCCGACTGGTCGATAGGATATATGATTCCTGCTGCAAGCATACTATCGATCTCCTTCTTAACAATATCCTTACATTTGTGACCAAGTTTGTAGGGTCTTTCTTTACTGGCCTGGCGTCTAGTTTAATATCAATTTTCATCTCGCCCATCTCCTGCACAAGTCCTTGTAATCTCGAGCAAATACATCTTGAAAGTCCTTGAGGATATTGGTGATTTGAGCTGTTTGTTCCTCATTCCAGTAATCGCCAATTCTTGCCATTTTCGGTCGGTCGTCGTTTGAAATATCTACTTCCTTTGTTTTAATCTTCGCGTCCATCCATTCTGGTGCACGATTATCGCTTATGGGTCTTTCACCTTCTTTGATTTGTGTGAATGCTGGTGGAAAGTCTTTTTCCGACAATCTTCCGGGTTCGTCTTTTTTGACAATCTCTGTGCTAAAGATTGTTTTTACGGGCTTCGATATGTTGGGGTGATCCTGTTTCCATTGAAAACTCTTCCCGACTGATTTCTCCGTTTCTCGGCTTAGTCTTGTCGAATGCTGGCTTTCTGTCGACTTTATGTTATAGCAGGTAGAAGGTCGATAAGTAGTCTGTTGTGTTCCTGCAAGTACTGAGTTTTCTGTCGGCTGCAGAAATTCTTTGATAATTTTACTTGCTTCGACCAACTTCTCCTCCTGTGGAGAAAACTAGAAATCCTTAATGAAATTTTCCTTCAAGTCTTTCCAAATGAAAGTTTCTCCTCTCGCCTCTTCCATCTTATACCATTTATTGGGTAGGTCATCAAGTGTTCTGGGGAAGAGGTGAGGCCATGCTCTTTCATCTTTATAGCCCAATTTTCTCCATTCTCTTTCGCAACAGTCAATGTGGATTTCAGGATTTTGTCCTTGTGTAAACAGAGGGATGTCGCCCTGAGTCGTCAGTTTCCTTCCTCCAAACCTTTCTATAAAAAATGTCGATGCGGTATTCTAGCTTTGGAGTTTCGACTGATGGGTGTCCCACCATCTCGCAGTTTGACCAGTAAATGTCTCTACCAGAATTTATAGTCGGCCTTGCTCTCCGACATGTTTTGATACATGTTCGACATGTACAGTAGGTGAATCACGTTCTTTGTACCTCAATGTCGGATTACTTGTTTGCGAACTTCTGTCTGGAACAAGTGTTGGACATGCTCGCATTTTTCGTTCAAATATCTTCGGTGTATATGATATTGAGAGACACTTTTTTATTTGCTTCTTTGAGATGTCTTCCACTGTCCAGCATTCTTTCACGTGCAAGTCATAGTTCTCTATTTGCCAGTCATAGAGTTCTGCATCGGAGTTATATCCGAGTGAGACAGGATCTCCAAGGTGAAGTTCTCCTTGGGAATTTGGTTCAATGCGATCTTCATTATTGTCTATTCGATAAAGTTGTCGAATATCATTATCTATTTCTGCAGGTTCCGACCATGGTTCTCCCTGAGATGGGAAGATTGGTATGATAACCTTCTGCCCGTTGCCTTTCAATTTGATGCGACTTTTGTCTAAGGAAATTGAAGCCTTCATCTTTCGCCCCCAAGGTCGACCGACCAAGGCTAGGAAAGAACTCGCATCATCCTTGGGATTGATGATCTCAAAATCTACTTTTGTCGTGATGCGTTTAATGGAAGTTTCGACTCCTTTCCATACTCCAATCGGCTCAATTAATCCTTGATCCGCGAGCTTTAGATAAATGCCTGATTCCTACAATTGTGGTCGCCCGAGTTGGTCCCAGGTATCACGAGTCATGATATTCACTTGGGAGCCAAAATCTAGTACGACTTGTTGTACATGATATCCATTTATGTCGAGGTCGACCAGTGGGTTAACATCATTTTTCTCTTTTTGATTTAGTCGGCAAATGTTTTTAGTTTGTCTTTGCTCGACATGTTTATATTTCAATTTATGCAACAGGTCAATCATATTTCCTACAGCTTCATCATTTGAAATTAATCTGAACAATTCATTGAGAACTTCCTGTCGGTTTTCTTCAATATCTTCATGTGATGCTAAGTCAGAAAATATGTCGGATGCATTTTTGTACACAGATTTTTGTTTCATAGAATTGGGGTAATCATCTTTATCTACAATTTTACTTATCTGTGGCTTATCTTGACCAATGTGAGTACCTTGCCTAGTTACAATTTGCAAGTTTTTTGTACGAAGCACATCATTTTTGGATACACAAGATAAGACATGAACATTCTTTTTATTATTTATTTTCTCAATCATGGTAGGGCAATCCTCTAAATAGTGATCGCCTACCCCACACTTTGTACAAAATTTAAGATCAGTTCTTTCCTTATAGGGGCATTCTACATGCCGATGCTCCTCACTAAGACATGTGAAACACAAACCAGGTCGATTAGGTCGAGCATCGCGACCTCCACCGCCACGACCACGACTCTGGTATCCTCCGCGCCTATTGTAGCCATCATATCGTCTATCGTATCGACGGTCGTTATACCTTGGGTATCTGTTGTTCCTGTTCTGATTGTACCTGTTATTTCTTCCATCATTTCTTTCAAACTTGTCGTTTCCTGGATTTCTGTCGTGATGCTGCTCGACAGAGTTTGTCTGGTACACTGCATGGTAGTTTTGCCGATTTTTCAGGTTCATATGGCATTCTTCAATCGCATTTGTATTGACTTCACAAATTTGACACCATTTTGCCTTCTTGTTTTTCAGATTGTATGGGCAATCATTTGTGGTATGCGAGTCATACTCTTTGCACAGATCGCAAAAGCATCTGGATTGAATGAGTTTAACTTCTTGTCGCCGATCCTCAATTTGACAAGAATCTTTGGTATGTCCTGAAGTTCAACATGTTGTACACCATAATTCTGGCCCTTTCAGAGTCATATTTCGGATAGCCTGCTCCATACTTTCAAGGTGTTCGTCGACATGTCTATCCATGGAGACTAGAGGGTATTCATCATCCATTTCGATCTCTAGTGCTACTTTTAATGCCTTTGCATAAGTATTAACACTTTGTCGACGGACATGTATTCTGATTTTACTGATGAGACTAGCAATAAACCATTTGACTAATAGCTGTTATCACACAACTTGTAGTTGCCCCTAGTGGTATCCCATCCGGGACGGTAGAGGAGATGGGCAACTAAAGAGGGACCCAAGAGATGCCACGATTCCCAATGCAAGGTGGGAGTCACGTCAACCGAGGCACTCTTCGCTTTTGGTCAAGGTGAAACAAGACCTAGGGGGAGACCCTATAACCAATCAAAGATGATTGGACCCAAACAAAGGTTCCTAGGGATGAGTAAATGGTAAGTTGCGGAAACCAATGCAAGGTAAAGTGGACCTAGAAATTAAAGTATGGTTGAAGGTGGTTTGAGAAATGATTAGTATTTCAACCAATGTATGATTTAGGCCACATAATTAGGTATAATGACAAGGTATAGTACCATGTGCTACACAAGTGGGTTTTATCTTCTTGGGATATGTGAAATGGTTTAAAGTGAACCCACAAGGTGAAATTTAGGGATGCAATTGGCACTAGAGGATATGAAATGAGTAGATCTAGGGATCTTAGTTGAATTTAGGAGTACCCATGTACCGGATCTAGGGTTTGACACAATTCCCAAGGAGTGCGACTTGCTTTGAGGAGGACTAGTGCCTTGTTGGATGGGCTAATGGGGTCAAAAGGTATGCCAAAGTGTAGATCGGGACACCTAGGAGCCAAGTCAAGCGGGCCAATTGAGATAGAATGGTTGGATCTAGCTAGATCTAGGATTTCATGAAATGACCCTAAGTGGACCACAATCCCTTAAAACAAGGAATGCTACCCCCAAGGCAGATTGTCACAAAATGATACTCTAGACCTAGGTTTCAAGGCATGGCTGTTCCAAACCCACAAAAATCTCAACTACCCACTTCCTCAAAGTGGACAAACTCACTTACCCAAGGGAGTGCGACTTTGCTCAAGGAGGGCTAAAAGATGGATAACGTGGACCAAATCAAGTCCGATGGCCACCAAACTGTAGATCCAAGTAGCTTATGCCCCGATCTATGTGGATCTAGAAAATCAAGTCAATCCAAGGGTTAGATCTTTCTAGATGTGAGTTTTAAGATGCCAAGTAGTTCAAAAGGGGGTCTTAATCCCTCAAAATGTGGAATGATGCCCACAAGGTAGAAATCACCAAAGTAAAAGTCTGGGGGTAGGTTATCAAGTGTGTAGATTGCAAATCAAGTGGGATCTCACCTACCTATGTGCTAGATCTAACCCAACAAGCCTCTCCAAGGAAGTGCGATTTGGTTCAAGAGGGCTTTTTGCCTTGAAAAGTGTGCCAATTTTAACCCAATCACCACCAAACTATAGATCCAACTAGGGGTGGATGCTATAGAGGTGGGTTCTTGAGATCTTTTCAAAAGCAAGGCTAGATCTAAGTAGATCTAAGAAAAACCAAAATTGGGGTTTTAATTAATTAGGGTTTATGACCAATGAAGATAGAATGGATGAAAGAGGCACATACCTTGTAGATCTTACCTCAATTGCTTGTGGCCACCTTGCAAATTGATAGCATTCTCCTATGTGTATATTTAAGAGTGAGATCCAAGAGCTCCAACCACAACGTCCTCCTCCAAGATAGCCAGATCGTTCTCCTCCAAGATAGCCAAATCGTCCTCCTCCTACAAGACAAGATCAAAGAAACAAGTCAAGCAAGATGATTATGAAAATGATGGAAAGATGTAATAGAAAGCATCAACTATGTCACAAAGATACAATAATGATACTCCCTATCACAAGATCAACCCAAGAGAGAATATGTGGATCCCTCCAACAATAACCCTCAAGAAATCGCCCTCCTCTCCACCAATTCGACTTTCCTTCAAGAAGACTAGTAGAAGCACCAAAATCCACAATGATACATAGAAGAAATACTGTATATTCAATATGCAAGAGAATCCACAATACAAGAGAGATATGTTCCACAAAGAAATTTTCTATTCCAATATTCCAGAGCTCCAAAGGTGAGCTATACAATAGGGGGTCTCCTCCTTATATAGGATAATAAAGACCAAAACCCTATACCACTCTACAATACTACATCAAATGAGTGGTTGAGATTAAAAGATCTCAATATACAATCAATGGCTAAGATGAACCATAATAACATAACACATGGATCACCCAATACAATGATGACGTCATAGTATAAAATAATCATGGAGGGTGATGCCATCCACTAGAGGGGGTAAAAGTACCAAAAATCCACCTCATGATGACTAGGACATGACATAATAAGCACATGGTGGGGCTAGGAGGCATCAATCCTTACTAGCTCATCCCCAAGGCACAATAAAATAATAAAATATGTCCAAGATAATATAAATGATCAAATCTGTCCTCAAAATCTGTGACAGACAAGCAGTAAAAGACCTCCTGTGATCGCTATGGGCCTACCCACATGGTGAAAACTGGCTGGAAGATAGTGAGATCACCCTGGAAGACCTCTGTGAAAACCAAATGCCAAAATCTTGCCTCAATTGCCCAAATCGAATTCCTCAGTGACCACTTTATCCCATTTTTTAACTGCCTCGGTAATTGTGAAAGTGCCAAAACTGCCTCCGAGGGCATCTACGCTGTCCAACTGAGCCCACCAGGCTCTCCAGAAGGGGGGGTAAATGGTAAAAACAAGTGGCTGGACCACCCCCTCCTCATACAACGCCCTAGGTGAACTGGCCTCTCATGGCCCTTGCTGCTCAGGCTGGGAAAGCAGCCCCAAATCTGGTCAACAAGTGTAAAACTGCACCAATCACTGTCAGAAGTGCCCAGAACTGAAAGATAAGTGTCTCATTGGATCCAAAAGACCCAAATCTACTAGGAATGTGTACTCATACACCATGGGTTGCCCTAATGGGCCAGCTGTAGGGTCCACCATATATGGACAATGCATAATCTGCTGATGTGAAGTAATAATAAAACCTGCTGAACTGCATCAATCATCATCTGAACCATCTGTCCATCATATGATATCTTCACCAAGTATGTGGGACCATCAATCATCATCAATAGGCATATATATATGGCCCACATCATCACGGATCCCAATAATATACAACCAAGGATAAATCACATCAATAGACTAAGACATGCTTCTTTAATCTTTCTCACAGCCAAGCTCAAAGTATAACATCCATTCAGTGGCATTAATCAAGTTAGCATATTCCTTTGTTATATAAAATTACTTGCACACTAGTTCAAATGACAAACTCACCCATTGGACATGGTCAAACTGCTAGTGAAGGATGAAGGCTAGGAACAAGGTTGGGCCAAGGGGTTGACTTGTCTAACTTAACTCAAAAATACTTTGGACTGGGAGAAGGGGGAAAGCTACAAACTCTGTGCTGGACAAAATAACACAGGGGATGGCTGTGCCTCACAAATGGATAAGTTGTTCAGAGAGTGCTTATTCAACTTAGGCATCATGTCTACATCAAGTTGATCCAGGTTCATTAGGATCATTCAATTTCATTTCATGGCCTTTTTGGCCTACATAACCCTTCGGATCTCAGGTGTGCTGATAAGCACAACTAGTTGCAGCTTGCATCCAGGGCATGTTTTCAAATACATATAAGGTCAACAATTGTTTAGATATAGCTTTCAAGAACCATTGCTTTTTTGGACCTTTCTTATACTCTTCGAGGAGTATTTTTAGCTGTTCATCGCTCTTGCCCTTTTTAGTTTCCATGGGCGAATTTATAAGTTTCCATAAGTAGAACATGAGCTTTCAGTTTTAGCCAACAACATCTCAAGTGACTAGGGGGAGTTCGAGCCAATGCCAAACATCGGGACAACCGACCAGAATGATTTAGGCCTACAATCCAACTCACCAAGGGCAAGTTTTGTCACCAACTTAGAGCCGAGACACTGAATATACAGGGATGCGGTCCAAACACAGAGGTAGAAAAATGGGGAAGCCCTCAGTATCAGAAAGTCAAATGAGACAGGTCAAGGTTTAAAGTCAAATAGGAAAGTCATGTATGGATGGAGTCAAGTGAATATGGAGCCTACACTAGCAGACAACTGGTGTCAGGAAAGACCATATCTATGTAAGGTGGAAAACTAGTGGGTTTTGTCAAACAACCTAAATGTGCAAGCAATTGTCCATTTTATGATTTATAGTTCATTTTAAACAGTTTGCCACATCAGGAATAATATACCAAGCAGATGCTGTGATCATGACTAAATCAACAAGATAATAATCCACAGTCATTGATAAAGCATCCATAGATCATATAACATCATCATAGTAAGAAACATCATATACCATCTGAAACACTGCTGCAATACATCTCTAAGCACTGAACTGAAACTGTATGGGATAAAGTGTCACATCGGTCATCAAATCTGAACTCTGAAGGCTCAGCCTTGACACAAGATCTAGCATAAGTCTGAATAATATACTGCTCTGATCAAGAGTGATCACAAAATATACAATCATCATAGCCATGCTCTGAATAATGGAAGCTCTGGAATGTGCAGATATCTGCTAAACAAGAATAGTAGCCCTGCTACTATGGTGTGATAACAACAGCTTTTCTTCGATCTCATAGTCTAGCTTGCTCAGGAGGTCTTTGAACCTCTTGTCATACTCCTTGACAGTTTCTGTCGGATTTTGGACTGTTGTTTTCAGTCGTTCGGCCGCCAGGTATGTCGCATCTTCAATCATGAAAAAAGGCCAAGAAGCTTTGTTTAATTTGTGCCTTGGTTGCATTTGGTGATTTTGTTATATACCCCATATACCATGTCGGTGCTCTTTTTCTCAACGAACCAACAAACTGAGCAACCTGTCTTTCTTCGCAGGTGATTTGATTGGTTGTCCATATCGCTTCGCACACAAACCAGTGTCTTGTCGGGTCTTCATCACCTTCATAGAATGGAAGGTGTGCTGTTGAGTGCGACATGTCTGCTGGTGTATTGTTTTGAGAATCTGATGGTGGTGTGGGAGGATTATTTCCACAACTAGAACTAGGTGCTTCGTTAGCTTGAATTAGCTGTCTATTTGGGCTGGGTTCTCTGTCTTCAGAACCAGTAACTAGAACTTCTTCTGTTTCGTCGGGTTTGTCTTCTTCTATCGCTTCTGTCGAAATCCAATTAAAGTTCTGCTCGAACGGGATTTCGCTGAATCTCGGGCTCTCCGACGTACTCGACGAGTCACTCAACTTTGGTATTAGCAGGGGGGTGCTTCTTCATGTTCTGAGTACACTAGATGAAAGCTTCTATTTGAAAATTCGGGTTGAAAAGACACCCAATTTCCTTCCTCCGGCCGATGAATCAGTAGTCTATTGATATCATCGCCTTCTACGCTTCGACGACTCTAGATTCCGGCCTGACCAGCATGGAGACCAAGATTTTCCTTCATAATTTCTTGCACCTGAACACTTTGTGTTAAATGAAATGGAGAACGAGGTGTTACCGTTTCAGGTATCTGAACTTGGAGAGCTCTACCATGGTCTATCCACAAGTCTTCATCCATTGGCGACAGGTCTTCTTCGATGCCCCAATCATCGTGGGCTTGGCTTGACTCTGGCAGATTTTCTTCTGCATCTATCGCGACATTTGATCCTCGCATCCTCTGCAGCGCAATTGCCTGCTCCCGCATCTCTTCACGTCGCCGCCTCCTCTTTTCTCTTTCGATTTTCTGGATATCTGGGGTGTTTTTATGACTCAAAAGTCTTTCTTTGTCGGATTTTCTTCCACTGCTGGCCATGTCGTTTTGTCATATGTCATTTTTCATCAAACTAGGTACACCAGAACATGCTTCGTCACCCCCCCAATGCCGACCCGAAGTTTTCTAGATCACTGGGGAAGTACAGACCATCATTTGTTCAAGAAGAATTCCCATTCGCGCTCCTTTACAAATCTTTCCCACTTACGTTCTTTCTCCTTCCAATTAGAGTTTGGAAGGGGTGGGAGCAGCAACGATCATGCCTCGACAATATGCGCAACGCCTTTGTCGATCAAAAATTTGAACAATAAGGTCGGCAGAGAACACAAAAATTGATTAGCTAATTCGGTGAAGAACTTTCTTCTAACTTCGTCAACAGAGACGCGGTCTTCAATCGCCTGCTCTTCACAGAAATCGTTTGCAATCTTTTCGCACCACTCCGACAGATTCGTGCGTCCTCCGTTGATCAACTTCGACAACAGCTTCCTCTCTGCTTCATCAACTGGTCTTTTCATCCAGAAGCTTCTTTAAGGCAGTCGGCACGGACTCTACAAATCTCTCATGGGTCTCGGAGAAGAATCGATCTCTCGGTTGGCTAATCGTTAGCTTGTTTCGTTGCGCATAGTTCTGTAGATAATTCGTGATTTTTTTCTCCCACCAATCTCTAATCTCCTGTTTTGAAATCATAGGTCATTCTGCTATTTCGTCAATGCATCAACCGGCAACGGAACCAGATGTTGTAGTCCCAAGGTTCATGTGGTTACCATAGATACATTACATGATATAAGCAAACATACACAATGATACATATATAAGAGACAAGACAGATAGAGAGAAGCTTAAGCCTTTATATTAACCAACAAGAGCAAAATACAATCACAGAACCAATCTAACTAGTACATTGGCTTAACAACCTATATATATATCTTGTCAATACAGTTATATAATCGTCTGTCGGTCTAACCGACTGACTCGACCTATGCTAGTCAATGCGACTTGTCGACATATACTGCAGAGCGGTCGGGCGGAGGGCCTAGTCGACAGGCCGACCTAGGCCCCTCCAACATTATACATGTTAAATATGAAGATGATATGCAATCTTGGGAGCCTTTTGTCTCTAGAGATATTTTTTCAGAGCGCACATGTATATAACACGAGAGAAGGAAGAAACTTGCACAGAAACTGATGATATTGCATTGCATATCATCACGTATTTATAACACAAAATTTGAAAACGAATTTTGTTTTTAAAGATAAGGATAAGGACAGATCGTTATTCGTGAATAGACCTAACTCAAAATTATTTTTCATATAAAAATGGTGCTTATCTCATCTCAAATAAGCACATTTGACATTTCTAATTTAAAAATGCAACACCTATTTTTGACTAAATAGGCTGCCCATTTAAAATGGAGCAGTATACGGGCAAACTAAAATGCCCCATATCTGCCGGAATATGGCAGACTAAAAATGGCTGAAATTGCAGTTTCTATTGCTCAAATTGCGATTTTGACGATTTGGATAGTTTTAAAATCCTGCATTTAGTATTGCTAAAATTGCAATAATTACAGAAATTGCAATTTCCAGGGATGATTTTCACTGGTTTTAATATAAAAAACGCCAGGAAAGTGGGGCGTTTTGTTAGTTGTTTATCCTACACGATTTAAAATGGGCATAATAATTCTAATCCTTCCCTGAATAACTATTTATTTTTCCCTTATGCCAAGTAGCCCTCGTTGCCTATAGCCTTCGCGAGGATCTCATCTAGCTGATCTTCAGTCTTGCAATATGGCAGTTTATATTTTTTGCTGTATACTTGCTCTATCATGATAATGGATCTCAATGTGCTTGGTTTTGGTATGAAGTATTATCATATAGTGATAATGGATCTCGATATGCTTGTTTTTCGATGAAGTATTGGATTTTTCATAAGTTGAATAAAATTCTGATTAAAAAAAAGGGGGTGTGGCTTGAGTTTGTTGAAGGTTCACTTCATTGAGAACCTCCCTGAGCCATATTGCTGCACATTTGCATCGATGGTTGCTTGTACTTTGCTTCTCTGGAAGATAATGCAATAGTTAGTAACCTATAAAACTACAGCTGAATCCATGCCAAACAAGTAACATGTGGTAAGTTTGTTTCATATATGCAACTGGCCCAATCAGAGTCTGTGTGTCCAACCATATTGAAGTTATCCTTGCACATATTCAGGTCCGTAGTGCAGTGTACCCTTCACATACCTTATAATCTTTGTTGCTGATTTCTAGATTCAAGTCCATAGTGAAGTGTACCCTTCACATATCTTAAAATCCTTGTTGCTGCTTTCTAGTGAACATCTTTGGGACTTGCCACAATCTGTGAAACAATCTCAACTGCATAGCCCAAATCCAACTTGGTCGTAGTAAGGTAAATTGGACTCCCTGTCAACTACTTAAATAATGTTGCATTCACCAGCCTTGAATCTTTAAGCATATAGAACTTCATCATTGTTTAAACAGGAATTGCCACAGACTTACAGTCGAATCTTTAAGTGTTGATAATTTCGTCCTTGTTTTTAAAAGAGTCTTCGCCACTGACCTACAATCAACCATATTAAACTATGTTAGTATCTCTTGTGCATACTTGTTTGGGACATGAAAATGTTGTCATCCATGTGTCAAACTTACACTACTATACAATAAATAAAGAAGGCCTAAAGTTGTTATTTCAAAGGCTTTATGCAGCTCACCTTTTAGTTCCTCAATCATCTTTGTATTCTTACACTTATTAACAATAAATAAAGGAGGTTTAAATTTGTTATTTCAAAGGCTTTATGCAATGTTCCCCCAAGTTTCCGGGATGCGGGGACGCAGGGGCGGGGAAACGCAGAAACGACATATGTAGAAGTACCCCCCAAATTTTAGGAAATGTCGACGGGTACGTCGGGGTCTTCAATGTAGGGGACCCCACCAGGAATACTACAAAATTTTTAGTAGAATACATAAAAATTGAAAGTTAGAGCATAAGTCATTAAAGTCTTTAATTTTATAATCTAAAGATTAATACAAGTTTACAGCGTACATCAAGTGAAATAAAATGAAATACAACCATACATAAGCTATAGCCTATAACTGATAAAGCAAGTTCAGAAATACAACCATATTGAACAGCAAAATGAAATCGAGGCTACTGAGAAGGAAAATAGTGGACAGCGTGGCCCTTTATCATTTAATTTTTTATTTTTTGGTAAAAATTGTCAAAGGAAACGTGGGGACGCCATTTTTAGGAGGGAAACGTTTCCCTTTTGTGTTTCCTCGAGTTTCCTTCAAATGGGGACGTGGGGGAGACGTTTCCAATGGAGTTTCCAAGTTTCCGAAACGTGTGGGGGCGTGGAAGTGTGTTTCCTACCCTTGGGGACATGTACCTGTGTAACATTAAGTTTATACAGCTCACCTTTCAGTTCCTCAATCATTTTTGTATTCTTATATAAATGTCGAGCTCATCAACATACAAAACTGCAATCAAAATGACATTTTCACTTTAAATTTTATGTAGTGATTTGGACATGATGGACTTCTTTTAAATCCATTTGTTCTGAAGTGCTCAACTATCTTTGCATATCAGGATCTAAGAATCTGCTGGAGTCCATATACTGTCTTCTTCATCTTATATATTAGATGCTTTTCCCCTTTTTCACAAAACCTTGGGGCTGCTACATATACACTTCTTTTAAATCTCAATTCAGGAAGGTACTTTTGACATTCTATGATCAATGTTCCACTTGAAATGAGCTACCATGGTTAACACCAGATTCAAGAAGGTACTTTCGACATCTTAAGATCAATGGTCGACTTGAAATGAGCTACCATGGTTAACACTAATCTGTTTGCGTTTCTGTTTTCCATAGGTTTAAAGGATTCTTCAAAATTAATGTCTTCTTTCTATGCAAACCCTTAAGTCACAAGCCTTGCTTTTTGTGCTTTTCAACCAAAACATTTGCTTTATGCTTTACCCTTAGACCCATTTGCAACCTATTGCACTTTTAGCTTTATGCAATAGTATGAGTCCCATGTTCTGTTTTCTTTTATGAAATCAAATTCTTCTTGTATTTCTTTGTCCGATTCTTCCTTTCCATGTGCATCTTCAAATGAAATGATTGAGAGAAAATTCAAGCTTAACCCATTTGCAACCTATTACACTTTTAGCTTTAGGCAATTCCACGAGTTCCCATGTTCCATTTTCTTTTATCAAATAAAATTTTTCCTTTATTTCTTTGTCCCATTCATCCTTTCCATGTACATCTTCAAATGAAATAATTGGGAGGAAATTCAAGCTTAAGATTTTGTATTTGTGGGTTGATCTTTCATTGACTTATTGGCGGCTATTTCTCTGTTCTTGAGCATGCTGATGGTTGCGTTTTGTAAGTTGGCTCATGTACTATTTGTCAAGTTTGCTTGTCTATCTAACGACAATGCAACAGTTGTGCCCGCCAATGCTATTGGTGTCTTAGTCTTCTACCAACAACTCACTTTTTACAAAACCTTTGAGCCCATTTGTTCAAAAGTGTGATACGTTGGTTCATATAATGTTCAACCTTAAGAATATTGGATAAGGCATGTTACGCCCTAGATTCCTTGTAGCATACCCTATCAGATGTGCCAAAGAGAGGGAGTCTTTTTTGCCATTGTAAAAGGCCAAGTTGGGGCTTGTTTATGTAAAACTGTTGGTCTAGTGGGGCTCAATACCCTTGGTTTAGTCATGGCAGTTTCTCTTGGTCCTCATTTCAAGTAGTGCTGGCCTAGTGGCTCTGCTAACTACCCCTTTATGGGCGGTAGCCCCTCATCATGTTGGGCATTTATGCCTTGGGTGGGTGTCTGGTGCACCTTGGAATGAATCCATTAGGACACATGGCTTAGGGGTTCCTAGCCACACTTATGTGCTTTGCTTTGTAGAGGTGATTGCGCTTGTAAGGGTTGTCATACCCGCCTTAGCACACCTCATTCTTACCCCCTTGGACCTTATTCTGTTGTATCATCCTTCCCTTTTGGTCATCTTGGTCTTGAAGAGTAAATCATCCACCATCCAAGCAAGCTTAAAGAGACCGTACCAACCTAAGAAGGAAGGTGTTGAGGGCAAAAGACACATGTTGGGGTTAGATGGGGCATGACGTCCTCCTTCCAAGCTCAACTCTTCATCATGTTGAAGCATTTCATCATTTTTTAATCTTTTATGAGGTTTAGTCCCCGGATTGTAGGTGACAAACCCTAAAAAATCATGAAAAGTCATTTTAAAGACAAATTAGGTAGGTCGGCTTAGAGGAGGGTTAAGTTAGCCTCTTTTCCTTATAATCAAGGTGCCCTCCTCTCATTTGTAATCAAGATCATGAGATAAAACATAAGTGATTTTTTTTTGTGTATATGAGTAATTGAGTGGTGCACACCTCCTTTCTTGGCAAATTCAAGGGTTTTCAAGGATCAAAGTTGATGTATGGGGCTTCTTTGCTATCTTTCAAGCCTATTCTAAGGTAGAAGGACTCTTGAGGTGCTTTTCTCTTCTCCTTTTATCCTCAATTGTGGTAAGATCTCTAAAACTCTTGGCTTGCACTGTTGTAGGCACCCGAGGTAGTGGTAATTTACGGTTTTATGCATAATAGTATAGTCTTGTTAGTGAGACATCCCTCGTGAAGGGTTTCTCTTGTTTGGGCCTTGGCATCTTTCTTTGTCCTAACTAGCTCAAATGTTAACACAACCTAGGGTTTCTTAGGAGAAACGTTAACCCTGATTTCTCAGTGCTCGGAAGGAATAAGACCTAGGTCTAATTCCTTCATCTTCACCAAAAATCCTTTTTACAAAATTCCTTGTATTATATATTGGGAAAAATACAAAAAATAAAAAAATATAAAAAATTTAAAAATCAAATATTTTTGAAAAATCCAATATATATATATATATATATATATTTGTTGTTGCATTTGTTTTAATTGTTATATTTACTGCTGTAATACATTTTTGAATTGATTATATTGATGAAAAATCCATAAAAGCCAAAAAATCTCCATAAAAAGTTGTTTTGCGGCTAAAAAAAGCCCTATAAAGGGGTGATGTCAGCCCTAGCGAGGGTGATGTCATTTTCTAGAGGCTGCTACAGCCTTGTTGCAGGTCTGGTATAAGTCTTTTGCAGGTCCATTTTTGACAAAAGACCAAACCCTAAGAGTTGGAAAGTGTTCATAATTCATCTCCAAGCTTTGGTGATTGACCCTGGGGGGTTTTGAACTACCAAATCAAGTTATTCATCCATTTTTTCAGGCTGCTACAGATCTGAAGGTGAAATCAGTCATGAATTTCAGTAATTATCTGTCACAAAAAGTGCGCCCTAGGGGGGATTGGCTCCTCTCCGGTTGGTGAGTAGTGGGAGGTACTTTCCGGGGCATTTTCACCGTCTATTTTGAGTTTCCTTGCAAGTTTAAGGGTGCTGGTTTTTACTGCAGAAAATTGATTCATCTTATTGTCCAACCAGTACCAAGTTTTATTGCTCCTAAACCTTCCTAGTCATTAAGAATGAACTGAATAGCTTGTTGACTCCATTAAGGCATTGATCTATTAATAAAGTGGGAAGGTCTTGTAGAAATAGAGTTGTTTGCGTTGCATATATTATAGAGTTATTTCTCTTTACATTTGGGAGAGTGCATTGTGGTGACAATGGGTGCATCTCCTGAAGAGTTGCTGATCTTAGCACTGACCCTCGTGACCTAATTGGAAGGGTGTTAATTTGTGAGGTAACAAGGCCCATATAGGAGAAGTGTTTTATGGAAAGCCCAAGCTCATTGATATCATGTATCACTTCATTCAAGACGAGATTCAGAAGGGAAATCTCCAATATGTACCCATAGATCAACAGGTTGTTGACATTTTGACCAAGCCCTCAGCAAAAGGGAAGTTTCAAGATTTAGAGACAAACTTGGATTGGTGTAGAATTCCTTCGTTGTTATGAGGGAGTGTTGAAGAATGTAGCTCAGACAAGAATCTCCACATAGTTTCAAACTTCAATGTGAACATGTCGAAAGTAGTTCGAGTTAATTCTATTTTGTAATTCACTTTATGAATGAAGTGAAAGTTTTATATTTAGCTATCGAGTCTGTTAAAGTGTGATTTTATACATTAGTGACTTAGACAAATCTTAATCGTACATCTCACTGAGAGATTGGGTTTTTGGTAGACTAGGGTTTCTCAAGTATAAAGGCACGTCAAGATAGACAGTTTACACACACAATTTTGTTGGATAGGGATAACAACTGGAAGAGAGAAAGCACATCTACAGAAAGAGGATCGACCAATAGATTTGTAGGTTGAAGGTTGCATGTACAACAACAGTATGTACAATGGTACGAACATGTTTGTATGGATCCGTACAATTGTATGGACACGGCCATACAAGAGTTACTTGATTTTTGTGTCGGCTTAATTTCTCTTCAACAAGTTGTAAATCTTAGGTTTGGGTTGTCTTTGTTTTCCATGCAACTGTTGTTTTTTATCAGCTATGGAGGTTTCCTTATAAGCTTTGGTTATTTAATGAAAAGTTGATTTGAAGGAGTAACTACCTATGTTTTGTGTTTATGCTTTTGCTATTTACTTTCCAGTATTTGTGTAATTGCTACTATGTGAAGAAGTTATATTTCTGCAATTAATAGTCTTGTTTAGTTGAGAACATAAGGACAACAATCACTTAGTGTTTGGAATTTTCACAATAGGGCGATGGTTAGAACCCATTGCATTCATAATTACGTCTGTTAACCACCTAAGTTGCACTTAGTTGGATGTTAAGTGAGCCTGTAAAGATGGAACACGTGTACTTGTTCATGTTCAGAAGATCAGAAGTTCTAGCAGGCTAGCTTGGCCCTTTTTTAATAAGTTTACATGTTCATACCCTGCAGGGAATTGTAATCAGTTGGCCTAGCATGATGAATTTTGCAAAAGACTTGGCTTGTCTAAGACTTAGACATCAATGCAGTACTCTAGAGTGTTTTTTCCTTGGTAATTATGCATTTCTTTTTAGCGACGCATAATTTCCGAGTTTTTCACTCACACCTCCAAAGTTGGAGTATCCGGTGGCTAAACCTTGGGAGGTTATTAAAGTCTAAGTGTCTATGTATATTGCCATGCTAGTCACTTTTATTGAGTCATATGAACATGTACTAGGTCCCCCTAGGTTTTATTTTAATTGTCGCAAATAAACTTTTTTTCCTGTAAAACGGGTCAATTTTTTAATGTTTTAATTGAAAAAAATGCATAAAAGTGTGGTTAGTAGATAGACTTTTTTTCCATGGGGGTGCTCCTTTTCTAACCCGGAGCACCCACTTAACCTCTAAACCCACTTTGAGAGTGAAATTAGTAATTTTTAATTAGTTATTTCATTTCTCTCGAAAAAGTGAATAAAAATGCCAAAAAATAGAAAATAAAGACAAAAATCAGCCCCCTTGATTTTTGGAAACTTGTCCCAGACATGTTTCAGTTAGTTGGCAGTGGTGGTTTAGTTAACTCTGGATCATATTCGAGTTAACTAGACTCCAAATCAGTGTTTCAGATTGTGATTTGAGTTGAACTCAAATGAGGGATGCGCCCTCTCTCATGAGGGGGGCGCATTTGTTGAAGTGGCAATTGGTGGATGGATGATTGTAAATCCCAAAGAGGGAGGGCACACCTCATGTGAGGTGGCGCCCATCCCTTGAAGCTAAATCAAGACTCAATCCCTCAATTAGCTCTCAAACTCGCCCTCCATCTTTAGTTGCCAATGCGCCCCTTTGGGCCTCTCTTTTGCTATTTAAGCAAGTGCCTGGCACTCTTTTTCCTCATGGTCAGAGGATCGAAAGGTTGCCTAAGCTTTGAACTTGTGTTTTGTAATATCATTTAGAATAAAAAGGCTTTGGAGGCAAACCTGTGGTGTATGGCTCAAGTGTGTGGATGATTATTGCATACTTTATGAGGTAACTGGTATTTGCTTGTTTTCTTTGTGCATGTTTGGTTAGCTGTGGGCCTGCAAAGGGGAACTATCTCCTAGTATGATAAGAGATTGTTCTAGCTTGATTCATGCACTTATTGTTTGATGGTTGTAGATCTCTTTTTTTTTTGTAAGTTAGCTTTAGATCCTTATATTGCCATCAATAAACTGTACAGAGTGAAACTAGGCCCTCTCGTAATCGAGAAAACAAACCTCAAAAAGAGCAAGTATCTAGAGTTTTCAAGAAACGGTGCCCTCTCGTCACCGAGAAAATAGACCCTCAAAAAATATCTTGTGTCTATAGTGATCATCAACAGACTGTGTAAACTAGTGTTTCTTGCAGAAAGAAAAAGCATGGTAGGATTGATGCATACAAAGAAACCAAAATTGACATAAACAGAGCTAGAGAGCGAAAACAGCTAAATATTGGTGCTATCCTGCTAGTCCGGCTAAATGGGCTGAGTGGTTGGATCCTTGGCCAGAATGATGCCAAACCGGCGGGCGAACTGTTGCTGGTTGAACAACAACTGCTTCATGAGATCCATCATTTCATTAATCTGCATTAAAATCTCTGCTTGTGCTTCATTTTTGTCTGTGAGCGCCTTCCCCAACACAAGCTTTTGGGTCCAGAGAAGGTCTAGCGTCTTCTGATATAGGGTAGCACGACCGCAGGTGTTTCCCGAGTCCCGGAACAGAGTCTCAAACTCACTGCGAATGTCTTCGTCAGTGGAGCATCGACGAGAAACCTAAGCGTCCTCCTCAACATCCAGGATTTCCGCCTGGGCGCCCATTGGAATATCCTGCTTGAAGCATCTAGCTTTGTCGACCACACCTCGCATGACTCTGAGCGGAGGAGTGGAGGAGGAACTACCCTGAAGGATAGAGCTACGAGTGCGGGGACGCATGGTGACGGGGAGTTCCGAGTGCCTGACTAGGGGAAGCAGAGGAGCAACCAGGGTCGAGAGGGTAAACGGAGGAACTAAAGGAGTTGGATGCAAAAACACAGAGGGGCAGCTACTGTGAGGAAAATAATAAGAAGCGAAGAGCAGGGCAAGCCAAGGCCGTGTCGGATCCTTGCTTTTTAACCCATAATCCTTGTCGACTGAAATCATGAAAAGGATAGGAGTTTGGTTGTAATGACGGAAGCTACTAGTCAGGGTAATGAATTCAGGGTGGCCAAACTCGTAGCAGGAGTAAATGGCGACCATAATGACAGGAGCTGGAGGTAGGGCGGGGAGCAGGTGAGGGGACGTCATGCACGCATAAGGAAAAACCGAGGGCGGACGGATAGCAGAGGACATTATATCTTGACGTTGAGCGCGTGGCAGGAGGCATTTGTAATAATGCTGGTCTCGGGAGTTGGGTCGGCGGGCAAGTGGCCGTTCGCAATGGTCATCAGGGGAGATGGACCTAGTTGCAAGTGCATGGCTAGGTGGATTAGCTGGAAGCTGAGGTCCACGTGCCTTGTGGGATGTCTCCTCCGTAGGCACCCGCAGTGGGGGATGGTTGTAGTTCTCTTAGTTTACATGTATTTTTGGTATAAATTGCATGCTTTCCAAGTTTCTACTTCCGGAAACACCTGTGCGTTTAACCTTATCTTGTGCAAGGATTTCTAAGTTGATGCAGGTATCTAGCTTGAAGGAGTGGTTGATCGAGTAAGACTCTTCCACCTTTTAAGTACTTTCGAGGAGCATAGTCCCTCCGCTCTCCACCAATGGACTCCATAGCCCAAAAGTTCCCAAGCTTCAAATCTCCTTTCTTCTCTCTTTCCTTCATCTTTAAAATCATTTTCTTTCTTTGGTTATGGTTACTCACATGCTTAAGTAAATTAGTTTTTCTTTTAAAGAATACCTAAAGGGCTGATTTGTTCAAGCATGTATCTAGATTTAGAAGCATAAAGTAATAATTTTAAAGTAGATCTAGTTTTTTCAAGTACTTGTGCATATTTCCGATCTTTCAGCACTTAACATTTTTATGTTTTTAACTCTTTATTTGGCACATTTGGTGCATAAACAGGTGGCTGGTTTTACTTGAAGGTATCTAGCTTGAAGGAGTGGCTGATCGAGTAAGACTCTTCCACCTTTCAAGTACTTTCGAGGAGCATAGTCCCTCCGCTCTCCACCAATGGACTCCATAGCCCAAAAGTTCCCAAGCTTCAAATCTCCTTTCTTCTCTCTTTCCTTCATCTTTAAAATCATTTTCTTTCTTTGGTTATGGTTACTCACATGCTTAAGTAAATTAGTTTTTCTTTTAAAGAATATCTAAAGGGCTGATTTGTTCAAGCATGTATCTAGATCTAGAAGCATAAAGAAATAATTTTAAAGTAGATCTAGTTTTTTCAAGTACTTGTGCATATTTCCGATCTTTCAGCACTTAACATTTTTATGTTTTTAACTCTTTATTCGGCACATTTGGTGCATAAACAGGTGGCTGGTTTTACTTGAAGGTATCTAGCTTGAAGGAGTGGCTGATCGAGTAAGACTCTTCCACCTTTCAAGTACTTTCGAGGAGCATAGCCCCTCCGCTCTCCACCAATGGACTCCATAGCCCAAAAGTTCCCAAGCTTCAAATCTCCTTTCTTCTCTCTTTCCTTCATCTTTAAAATCATTTTTATTTTTTTGGTTATGGTTACTCACATGCTTAAGTAAATTAGTTTTTCTTTTAAAGAATATCTAAAGTGCTGATTTGTTCAAGCATGTATCCAGATCTAGAAGCATAAAGTAATAATTTTAAAGTAGATCTAGTTTTTTCAAGTACTTGTGCATATTTCCGATCTTTCAACACTTAACATTTTTATGTTTTTAACTCTCTATTTGGCACATTTGGTGCATAAACATGTGGCTGGTTTTACACTTTTCTTGCCAGAACAAGGGGAAGTGTTGTCGAAAAATTGAAGATCTAGGCCATCCAAGGCCTCTCAGAGCAATATACCTCGATCCTACTTCATTTCTGAAACATGTAAAGCTTTTGGATCCAGATCTATAAGGACCAAAGGCATCCACCCTTTAATCTCGTAAAATTTAATAATAAAAGCAAGTGGGCTACCCAGTGCCCACACCAATCCCCCCTTGGGGGACTCGCGTCATTTTTCATGGCGTGACTGTTTTTCTTTTCTGCTTCATTTTTGCTTGGATTTGCTAACCTTAGTTTAGTTTCAGTTTCTTTCTTAGTTAGTTTTTCTTTCAAGCTATTTTATTTCGCAATAAAGAGTAACGAACCCGGTCTTGCATTCCCGAAGTACCGAAAGAGCTTGCTCGAGTAAGGGGAAAGAGGTTCTTGGCCTTTAGTAATTAGCATATCATTTCATTGCTTTACATGTTATTTTCTACTTTCGCAGTTAATTGGAATAAATATTTTGCACAATCTCTGCATATGCTCTTGTCCATCGCAGGCTTGCCTGAGCTTTGGAACAACCAGAAACGGGATTAGTTGCACTCAATAAAATTTCACATTTAATTAAACAACTCACACTTAATTAAAACTAATCTCCCTTAAAGGACGAAAATCCAGCGTCTCACCTTGTCTTTTGTGGGCAAATTTCATAGAGAAAGGGGAACAACTAGGTAGTGATTGTGGGGATCCATCAGGCTACACCCTCGTTTGGTGTCAGTGTTGGACACACCCTTGTGACTTTGATCTAGCCCTTCTTCTTGTGTGAAACCACACTCGACAAATCCAGACTTGGTTCCTCGTACCTCACGGTGTATCAGAACCCCCCTTCTCGTAATCAATGCATCTATAATAATTAAAACTGACCAAGAAACACTCGCACGACATTTCTTTTCAACAAAATCCATTTACACTATTTTGGCACTGGTCTATCAATTTACTATCATTTGCTTAAACAACTATGTGTCGTGGTTAATCTTATTCTCTGTTGCTGGTATAATTCATGTATTGTTGCTTTCTTGTTTCAGTAATCATTTCAAACTCCTAGATTTAATTCCATTCTCATAACTTAGCTTAAAGGCCATAGTTTTCTTTTTTTAGGGACCACCCCTCTTGGCTTCGGTAGGAGTTGGCCTAGACATAGGAGTCAAGTATCAGGTGACAACACTTGACTCAAGACTTTCCTCCAAGGGCGCACCCAATGGCTTGAATATTTTTGCCACGCTACCTGAGGTTGGTGTCCAGGCGGCAACAACGTCCATTGCCTGCACCTTACCTTTAGTGGAGAGGATAGGGCAATGGTTGGAACCCACCACATTCACAATTACATACACTGACTTCACCTGACTTGAGAAGGAAAGACCATTTTGTGGGCCATGAACCCTGTCTAGACTTGTTTACACTTCATCTTTATCTTGCTGCATGTTGCACCATGTGTACCAATCCCCATAGTCCAGGCTCTTCTTCTTCCAATTAGGATCAAACATCTGGACAGGAGTCTTTGCATCTACATTGACCTTGCTTTTCGGGCCCTATAACCATAGATCTGATACCATCCTCCCTATCACTGCACCATTCAACCATGTTGAAGTTTCCTCCTATAATTCATTCAACATCTGGTAATGAGGAGGTACGCCAATCCCAAGCACACAATAATCGGTGTTGGTGTTGGCTGCATAAACCAAACAAAAGCTAACTAGCCTATCCTTCAACATCATTGTTACCCAAACACACCTATTATAGGGGTGAGAACCATGATTTACAACTCTAAAGGAAATGGGAGATAGACAAAACAACCCCACCCCCCCCTTGATCATGATTTGTGGTCCATAAGGGATTGTTTTAGCAATAATTCATGTGACATCTTAATTCAAAAGTAGCAAACTTTACATCTTGAAGAAACATCACATCCGACTTGGTATCCTTCAAAATCTCATGAATTGCTTTCGACTATGGATAGTCATCCTTTATGCATTCCAAAAGAATAAGGACAACTTCATTTAGAAGGGCTCTCCCTCACCAAATTATCAAACTTGTGGTTAGATACAAATTTACCAAACATCAAGTTTTGTATGCCAGGAGTTCCCTTGATGACGTTTTTATAAGATTTAGGACGCTCACCAAGGCTCTCGTCCTTACGAGATCAATCAGCCCAAGAGGGGGATCTAAGTTCCTTCCTCTTGTTATTCTTGATTTGCCATCCTTCTTTGATGTCCGAAAAGTCCTGTACTAGCTGTGTGTTTTGCTTAATTGAATGAAGCAAAGGGCCTCCCTGTACAGAGATCACAGAGACAACTTGCAATGAAGATTGAGAATCCTCTTTAGGTTGAGGCAGTTGCTTGGGGTATTTTTGACTTGAATTTGAAGGGACTTGCTCCCCCTTCTGAATGGGATCTCTATTTGGCTCTGGATTTGGTTTAGCCCTATTATGAGGGCAATCATGAATGAGGTGATCTTGTGCTCGATGGAAAAACATGCATGAGGAAGATTCAAGTGGCACACCTTTTGTTGATGAGCTCCTTCAGTAGTGAACACTAAAATGTGTTGATGGAGCTTCCTTTTCAGGTAAACTTTGATTCTAACCTACAAAGTAGCCTTGAAAGAATTTATTCTACCATCGGGGATTAATAACCTACTACACAAACATCGTTGCGCAAACATACCGACAAAGGGTTGCAGATCTGCTGCAAGGCCAGGGAATTCAATCCATGGAGGGTAGCTTGCTTGACTTTTGTCATCCCTGTTGAAATCCGCTTTTTAAGGTTGCAAGTAAGCTAATGAACCTGTAGTGTTCCAATTTCTGTATTGCAGCACATAGCCAACATTAACATCTCTGAGTAAATAATAAACACAAATAATGGGACCTTAGTTACCAATACAAATTCATTGAAATTCCTTTAGTTTCCTAGTTCAGGATACACCATTTCTTGAAGGCGTTTTCATCAAGCATTTTTTGTAGAAGAATAACATAACCCTTTTATATTCCAAATGTATTCCTTGTTCCTATTCAAGAAGTTGAAATCGATAGGCATACCCTTTGAAGATACGAGATTGTGAATGTTAGACAACATATGCAGAGCAAGCTTAGCTGTGAGCTTGGAAGCCTGTGAAATAGTGGTAGAGTTGAGATTTGTGTTACGTGGTACCAGTACCAATGCACCTACACCTGTGCCCCAGGGAGAGAGGGTCATTTTTTTTTTGATTAGGAGGGGTGTTTCTCAGCATTTTATGAGTGGAGGTTATGGCCAGGCCCTTTGGTTTCTCCCCTAGGAGTACTATGGCTTAGTGGCATTGTTGACTGCCTCATAAAAGGGCTTGAAGCCCTGAGGTTGGTGTCCGGGGCTCTCAGGGGTGGGTCACTGGGTCTCATGACCCCCACCTTGTTTTATCATTCCGGTGGCACTTCCTTCAGCATTGAGGCTTATGTCTCTCCTCTAGGTCACCATCCACACCCTCCTGGCCCTTCAACACTGCAACGCCCTCTTTTCTTAGCTGTCTAGTCATGATGATTTCATCCTTCTTCCAGGCCCGCATTGCTTGATATGGGGGGGGGGGGGGGCGTTGAGGGATTTTCACCACTGTTGGGGCTAGATGGGGCATGATGTCCCCCCCGTTGCCACTCCAGTCTTCAGTTTGGAGTGATTTGCTCATTTTTATCTATTTTAGTCATTTTTGGGTAAACTATGGGGAAAATGCCCCAAGTTACCCACAAATTTGATTATTTTATTTTACTTTATGTTATAATTTTAAGTTGACATGTTTTAATTTCAAATTGACATTTTAAAGCATGTAGGCTCTGTAATTTTGTAAAAAGTGAGTGTGAGATCATATAAATACAATCTCCTCACTTCATTTTCACACACAACTTATGGGACAAAATTTATTATGTTACTTTTTTACCCAAGATTAGCCTTCTGAAGTTATGTGCACTTCTTGGAGGGATGAATCTTTGCTCTTTTGGATAAAAGTTAGTGATATCTTTGCTTTGCTAATGCTTTGTGGATGCTAGAATGGTTGGAATAATTCATGGTCAAGTAGGTTTTTTACATTTTTAAGGTTTGCTTGATGAATGGTAGGTAAATTTTGCATCTTGAATGATTGAATGGTATCCCTAGGGCTACATTCTCTTTGAATAGGACTTTTGCTTGCTGTTCTATTCTCATTGCATAGTAAAAATGCTCTCAAGAGGAGGTTTTTACAAAGTTTGGCCTTGGAACTCCAACTTTTCCCTAGTTTAGGCTCTTGAAACCAACCCTAAAGGTTGTTTCAAGAAGCCCTAACTTAGTAGTAAGGAGAATTACCTCCAAGAGGAAGGCTTGTCACCTTTATCTAAGGTTAGGGTTTGGGGTAACATCCATTAAAACCTTAAGTTGGTTTGTCTTTCTCTACATCAAACTCTAGTTTGTACATTTGTAATTTTATCAATGGTTAAACTTTTCATTTTCATGGTAGAATTAGAGTTAGAATTAGGTCTGCAATTTTATGTTAAAAACCTAGAAAATTAAAAAATTAAAATTTTCGATTTTTTGGCCTTCCTAAAATTTCGTCCCTCTTCAATTTCGCCCTGCCTTTTTTAGCTCTAAAAACCCTAGGGCGAAATTTTAGGAAGCTCTAAAAATTTAAAAATATTAGAAATTCCTAAAAACCTTAAAAATAAATTTTTTTTTTTTTCAATTTTTGGCCTCCCTAAAATTTCGGCCCTCCCTGCTACAATTTCGGCCTGCCATTTAAAGCCCTAAAAACCCTAGGGCGAAAATTTAGGAAGCCCTAAAAATATAAAAAAAATCCTAAAACTAAACCCTAAACCTAAAAATCAGACCTAAAACCCTTCCTAAAAACCCTATCGGCTCCTACCTATTTCCTCCATCTTTCTTCCTCCCTCCTCCCTCTCTCTCTCCTCTCCTTCTCCTTCCTCCCTCCTTTCCTTTCTCCTTCCCTTCTTCCTCCTCCTTTCTCCTTTCTTTCCCTCCTTTCTCTTCCCTTTCCTCTTCTTCAAAACCCTCGCCCTAGTTCCCAAGATCCTCATCTAAGGCTCGGTCCTTGTTTTTGGGCCTTTCCCAAGGCTGTAACAGCCTTAGACTGTTATCTCTGTACTTCTGTTAGGGTCTGCTAAAAGTGGCAGACTGTCAACACTTACAGTCCTCTTCCTCCTACATTCCACCTACATGCAAGACAACACAAGGATCAACCATTGATGCTATGTGCAAGGCCGTCATATTATAAAAAGAAGTCTGAAATCTACTTACACAGGTCTGAAAAGTCATTTTTACAGTCTGATATATCATCTTTTATAAGCAACAAACAGAAAGGGTTGATGTTGGATTACTCATCGCTAGCATCTCTCTCTGATATTTGGCATTTATTGAAGTTACCTTACCACTGTTATTAACATACTGTCCACTAAATGATATATACTGATGATAAATTTGCCTAGTGATGAACTCGTGATCTCTTGTTTTGAAAGGTAAATAGAACAGCAATTTCCATTTAGTGTACTAGTACATTGGTTTGGCAAACATTCTATTGGTAATCATCACTGATATCCTTACTGCTGCTAGATATTTCTGATATACTGCTATAATCTCTGATATATCTTAGTCTGATGAATGTAAGTTGAAGAAACTAATTAAGTCAAAGGTGCTAGACGTTACTTTTATCCTTTGTTGACTTTATGATTAATGTTACTGCTGCTACTAACCTCTACATGCTGTTATAATTCTGTTGTTATGAAATTAGGAATTAGAAGTTGTTTGGAATATTGATATTGTCTTCATTGTTCCTTGTAAGTTGGTGATAACAACCTTGCCTTCAATACATTCAAACAAATCTGACCTAAGTGTCACTTTCATTGTCCTAAAAGTGCCTGCTTACATCTGTTGATGGTCTATTTCATTTAATTGATTACCTGTGGGCATTTACACTTATTTGGCAATATATGACATTTACTATTGAACGTGATATTTGACCACTCAAATATTTATACAAGTACTTGTTTTGTTATCAGTAAATGATTAATTAGTATGTCTTCTTCATTCGCTTAAATACATTGTCTAAGGCATAGGTCACTAATATTGTTGTCAAGAAGACATAACTTCTCTTGTCCTGAGATGTTTGCAGACCACATAAGGGCTCTTCCCCTTGGAGGTTCCGACTCTCCGAAGAAGTTAGAGAATTGGCTAAGGTGACAGTGGTTACTTCTCTTACATTTGTTCATTGGATACTAGCCCTGCTAGTTCATCCGGTAACAATCTGCATCCCTAGAAGCAACTACCTTGCTGGGATCCATGGAATAACTCTCTTGCATGGGCAGATCGGCCTCAAAGGCTGCAGATTCTTAAGTTGCTGCAACATCTGTAAAATTCCCAAGACAATTTGAAACTAAAATTTCTCCTAACAGCCTAGTAATTTCGTTAAGTACTTCTCAAACACTCGTGGACATTGATAACATACTGCTGTAGGTGGTAAGTCTGATCCAAGCTGACTGTTATTGCCCCTAATGAAGGTCTTGATTGTAAGCTTTCAACAAACTCTTGCACATGTACTGCTGTAGTTACTGTTTGGCCATTCTGACTTGGGGTTCCTTCAATCACTGAGGTTATTTACTGCTGTAGACGTCCTGAGGGTTTAAACTTGGAGAATCTGATTTTTTATTTGTTGATGATATGATTCAGATGTCCTTTGCAATAATTCTTACACACACCCAAAGTTTACTCAAATACCAAGTGAATTCAATCAGTTTACGCCGCCGTATGTATAGGTCTCAAATAGAAAATGTTCATTCAACATTCAAATCTGCTAACAACTTTAAGACACCAGATCTATAAATCTAGCTCCTGTAGGTGACTTATGGCAGTAAATACATATAAAGTGGCTTATTAGAAATGAGAAACACAACAGAGCATAACATTGACAGTGCCTCTAATTCTGTTCATTGAGAGAATATTTGCAGCTACCATATGGGTGAACTATTGCTGTAGGTGACTGTTCATTGACTCCACTCAAACAATGAATATTTGCAGCTGATGTAAATGACTGAGATGTGCACCCAGGAGTCCACAGACTTCACTATGGAAACTGTACAATGTCTGGAAGTGATGGCTGTGCAAGAATATTTGTCAAAATACCTTGTAAACTCTTCAGAACTTCACCCACGATGTCTCAACAGCATTTTTACTTGCTCAATGAACTTGACCCACCTGTAGATGACTGTAGCATAGTCTGTTGGATACCAACAAGCCTGTAGACAATCTCACACACAGAGATGATTGTACCACCTATTTGATATGATAGAATCTCTTTCCAACCGATTGATTTGCCCTCCAAGAAAAACACAGAGAATGTCTGGCCCAGATTTTGATGAAGAATGAGTGTGAATCTTCCTCCAATGATGCACCCTTCTATACAGTGGACAACAGGGATGCAACTTGCAAGTGCGTCCTCCTCTCTACAGTGAATACTTCCACTAGATGGGTGTGCCCTTCTTATGTCCAGCAGAAGGAAAAGGTACAAGTGCGCCCTTCTCTTTGGCTTCCCACTACACTATAGGTGCACCATCTCTTGCCAAAAGACAATGAAACTAGCACTATCTCCAAAGATCTGTAAGAAAAACTTGATACTTCTCCATGGCACTGATTCTTGATTTTCACAGTAGCGAGATCTAAATGATCTTGCCCTTTCAAGACGACTAGGGTGGATGGTTTCTCCACCGAAATTGTTTTCCTCTCCCTTAGAGTTTGGTCCAAGAGAAAGCAAAGCTCAAAAGCTCTCAAGTTTCAAAAATGCAAATATCATGAATGAGCCAAAATGAACTCTCTTCCCCTTTTTATAATTTCTCTTTTCCCTTTTTGTGACTTTTCAACTTCCCTCGACCTTTTTCATCTTTTATTCTTATTTTGGCTCTCTTAGGTCCACTTTTCCATTTTTCCGCCAAATTAAACTAAAGTGACTTTTATAAAGTCACTTTATGAATTAATTATTAAATATCAGTTTATAAAGTGTTTTTGGGCTTAGGTGACATTAAATAATTAATTAATTCCTTGCTTTGTCGACTATAGCCTACGGGAACTAGATAGGTTAATAAGTTGTCCCCATGGTGGTCATCCAGAAAGGGACATGACAACATCTCCCTCATATCACAATCAATTTGGACAGGGATCTCACCATCCTCACCAACTGGAGAATGTCACAGTAGGGATGGTATTTGAATCCCCCAGCTGATAAGGGCTCCTGATTTGATCACTTGTATTACCATCTGCACCATGAGCTGTCGAGGCTAGCAGGGTTGGGACCATATGTAATGCCAATCACGGATTGAGAGACCTCTGCAATAATTTATTCCACTTCAGGAAAGGGATAATGATGAGCCTAGAATGTGGCAATTTTCGTTCAGTGATATATTCTCAATCATTCCTTTAATGATTGTCTTTTGTTGATTGACATTCTCTTAATTCTTCTCCTCATCCCTTGTCACACAACAAATGTATTTTTCTTAGAGATTTTAGTTCTTAACCTCAATATGCAGCAAAAGTTTTTGTTCCTTGACCTCATTACCATACAACATAAAATATAAGTGGTCTATAGATTTTGGTCTTGAACCTTCTCAAAGCAAAATAGAAGACGTGATTGATGTAGAATATAAGCATGTCTTTTCTGGGTCAGGACTCAGGACAGGAAAAAGAAGAAACATGCTATGACCTGGAACCAATGATTTGTGGATGGAGAATATAAAGATAGTCAAAGTGACGGTGGATCTCAACTCCAGTCATTTTGGAGCTCTTCACAATAGTTGCTATTAAATGGAATGCCTTTGGGTTGTGGAGTATTGAGCACTCTGATTTTGTTAAGAATATGTGTTTATAGGAGGATATCATGTATTTTTGAATTATTCTAAATTGTTTTTTTATCTTAATGTTGTATGCACTGCTTATTGAAAGTTTTGTTTTTCCCCTGTTTTATCATGGTGCTTGTGTCAACAGTATGTTCTTTGTATCTCGGATCTGCTATACTAATAGAAACACACAATAAATTGAGACCTTGGTAAGAGCCTTTCTAGCCAAAACAAAAACCAATCTGGACTCATAGCCCAGCAAAGTGAGTTATTTTCCTCATCAATTTATTGTGCATTCTTCTTGAAGTTTGCTCACAAGCAGGCATTCTGGAAATCACTATTGATGCATATGTAAAGACAAATGGGTTAATAATTTTGTATTAAGATAGTTCATAGCGTTTCCTAGGAGTGCACTTGAACATTTTTTTGTAACTTTAACGAGATAAAATGACAACTTGAGAGCCTTGATTGATGAGATTGGCAATGATAATTGAAATACTTACAAATTCTTGGGATACATTTCCAGGCATTGTGACATATGCCTCGAAATTTGTTGTTCTGAACAGTGCAAAAATTACTTTGAAAGTGTTGAGTTTCAGTTCCTGGCATTGTGATGCACAATTCTAGATTGATTATTACCAACAACCCCATCTATATGCTTGATTAGCATGAAGAGTTTAAACTAGGCTGACATAGTTGTTCATAAGAAGGATGAGGAAATTAAGTGTTGATTCATTACTATAGTCAGAAGATTGTTCTACTTCTTAATTTGCATGGATAGATGTGTATGGCTGCTTGAGACTGACAGTCAAAACAATGCTTGGGTGTCATGATTTATGGAAAATGTGGGATATGCCTGGGTGGTATTAATATTAATCATTTCTTGTATAAAAATTCTAACTAATTTTGTGCTTAATGTGTCCTAGATCATGACCGGCCTTTAAGCAAGCGTGGGCGTTTAGCTGCAGCCAGCATTGCTGGCAAGCTGCACAAGCTCGGCTGTTTGCCTGAACTCATTTTGTCCAGGTCCATGCATTTTCTCTCCTCTCACAAATGCTTTCTCGAGTAAGATTGCATCCTTCACATGTCTGAAGCTTCAATTTAGAGGTAGGAGTACAACTGGACTGGTTGCTGATTTCATCTTATCCAGGTTCACGAATTTCTTCTATTTTAGATTTTTTTATCCCATGGTTACCAAAAACACAGGTATGGGGGCACACTAGGGTGAAATCATTTTTCAAAAATTTCAGGATTCCTTGAGGATATTTTAAGAATCTGTGAATCTGGAAAAGCATATCAAATCTGAAAATTGAAAATTGGAGATGCAAGCATGCGCTGAAGGAATTTAAGCTGTAGCATTCTGCATACTTTAAAGCTCAAAATTCAGGAACTACCAGTAAGTCTTTAGATGCTTTGGTGCAAGTATTATACTTGATGTCTATCCACTGTATGTACAGTGTCCTAAATAACTAAATAACTGATAACTTTGTTCTATTAGAGACAAAAGCATTCTAAAAGAGTGTAGCAAAAGTGCTAGTGGGAAGCACATGATTATATCTCTTCCATATGTTCCACTGCTTTTAGGGTTTTGCTGTTGTTATTGACATTACATTAAGAAGCTTTAAGGATTCCGGTATTGACAGACTTTTCCCTTCTCTATGTATCAACACTGAGCAGAACCAAGGGATATGTTATGATCCAAATTACCCAAAACAACATAATGAACACTGAATAACACTTGTTATGCTATTTCATACAATGCCACTCCAATGGTATGTGGACTAGTTAATGGAAATATAATTAAGATGCTACTTTGAAGGGGCAAACCTCCAAATTACAACAGCGCAGTACATAACACAAGACAATTATCAATGGGTCTCCTTACCTTATATTTAGGAGAAGAGATTTGGGTTAGGTGTTCCCATACACCCATTTAGGCCAATGCACATAGAAGGAGAGTGGGCCCTTGTTTTGAAAGAGAGAATGCTAAGTATAACAATGAGAGAAGAAGATGGAAAAATATGTACTATTAGGAGAGTAATGAAGATAATAATATGAATAAGGGTCAGGGCCATAACGCACTCCTTCCTTAAAAAAGCTTTGCCCTCAAAACTTTGTATTTGAGGGTGTTGTTGCAAAAGTGGTCATCTTCCCATGTGGCTTCTTTTTTATGCATCTTATTCCACTTGATGGGATACTCTGCAAAATTATTGGAACTGGAACTGGACTGAGACTGTTTATCCCAAAATTATGAGCCTGATCAGAACTCATTGAAAAATCGGTATAAATGTTGGTCAAATAGAAAATTTCAAAATACTTAAAGATTCCATTTTTAATTAAAACCTCTCTCTCTCTCTCTCTCTCTCTCTCTCTCTCTCTCTCTCTCTCTATATATATATATATATATATATATATATATATATATATATTCCAACCATTGGACACCAAATATGCAAACATTGCTTATGTATAATACATGTAAAGGTGAAAACGTCAAAATGACATCAATATTCAAAATATAAGTTCTGCTATACATATAATTGAAGTTCTAAAGAAAATACACAAAACATCGAGGCTCTAAAAGTGCTCTAGAGTAAAAAAAATCTTCATATTCTAATCAAATGAGTATACAGGTCATCTGAAGTCTAACTCATCTGATCAACTTGACTGATTCAAGGAATTTGAAGTCCACTTTCATTTGGTGAATGGCTTCAGCAATTGCTGCCATTTGATGTGTTAAATTTGTTGGCACCATTGGGTTGTGCCACCATTGAGAAACCTATTCCCCTTTTAGGTTTCAATATTTGAATCCCAGAATTCCCAGTTCAAGGGGTGCAGGGTCCTGTTTTGCATATATGCTAAAATGCTGAAAAAACTCTTAAGCGCGCTGAAAGCTGAAAAACACCTCAATTTCTATCTTCTTCTTGTGAAGTCCAAAGCACTTGATTCCATCACCAAACCCCTAAAATGGGGACTCACTTTAACTTTTAATATTAAAACTTAAGTTAATGAAAGTAAACTATAAGTAAAGGTAAATGCCATATCAAAAGTTAAAACAATTCCCAAAAGAGACATCTTTTTTGGGGGTGTTATTGGTTCACAAGTTGGGGGTAGTATGGAATGGACTGGTTTGGGCTGGTTCGTATTTAAACCAGTGGTTTGGAGTTTGAAACAGTCCAAAACTGGTTCAAAGGACCTGTTTGGATTGAGATATCTCCAAACCGGTTTGAACTAACTAGTTTTGATAGTTATGCTTTGTATTTGAGATGACGATTGCAAATGTCAAGAGTTGCTTTCAGTTCTAGAATTAGCTTGCCCTCCTTGTCCAATTCTAAAAGGTCAATTTGTACTGGAATGTTCTGTCCAATTACCTTCTTTAGGCAGAAGACATGAAAAATCTTGTGAATGCATGAAGAGGGAGGCAACTTGATCTCATAAGCTATTTCTCTAATCTTGCAAAGGACCTTGTAAGGCTTATAAAATTTTGGAGCCAATGTTTGGCTCTTCTTTTGTTTGAGGGTGGATTGCTTATAAGGATGAAGTTGTAGATGGACCTTGTGGCCAATTGAGAATTGCCTCTCACCATGAATTTTGATCCTTGTATTGCTTCATCTCATTATGATACAATTGAAAATTTTCCTTTGCTACTTATAGCGTCTATTGAGTTTGCTAAAGTGAATCAACTCGCTGGATCTTGAAATAGCCTTGCAAGTACAATGTGGTGTTGGGAGGAGTACCACCTAGTATAAGCTCAGTGTTTGGGAGGGGTACCACATAGTATAAGCTCAATGGCTTGCTCATGATCTCATGCTAGAGGTAATCCCTTGCGAAACTTTTTGAAGAATTTGTTATGCATATTCAAAATATGTTGTAAGCAGAGAATGTTTCTTGCTTCCTGTTGAGCTTCCATAGAATAAATCCTGGCAATAGCTCCATTAACACCTTTCTTGAGAAGATTCACTAGTCCACGTGAGTTGATCACTTAAGTGGGTCGATGTTAGCTTTTGGTTGCTTCAAAAGTGTTTTCACATAGCTATGGGAGCACTTCATGTAACGTGGAGGGCTTGTGATCTTGTTTATGCACAACCTAGCAGCCTCCTGATTAGCAAGGAAAATCAACCACTAACGCGACACAACTATAGGATTTCCCTCCCAATGTGTCACTACCGAAGAGAATCCCCTCTTTTAGGCTTCCTAGGCCTATAGGTAAGTAGACCTAGACTAACCAAGGGAGAGACCCTAACCAGATTTTCCTTGATACCAACCAACCAACTTTAGTTGTCTACTTATCTAGTTGCATTTTTGGGATAAGGTGTGTCCAAGTTAGATTGAAGGGGTAAAATATAAGACACACCCTAGGCTAAAGGTGGTTAAGATATTCGCAAGATTAAAGTTTAGATACCACACCAATTTAACCAATAAGCATTTCCAAGCAACAACATGATATAAATATTACCAATTACCATGAAAATAAAATGACATGATACATTTAATCATAGCTCATAAACATATGAAATAAACCAGCATTCCCCAAAATGAATGGCTCAAGTCAATCAAGGGAGTGTCAGGCTACTATAGCTCTTTGATATACCTTTGAGGTACGTGAAGGGTAATCTTCCCGAATGTTGTTTTCAATGGACTACAATAAGTAGACGGCCAAAGGATGGTTTTAGGATATCTAGGGGGACTTTTGATATACTCAAGGTACGTGGAAGTAAATCTGTGTTCAAGTCCTGTCTAATGCAATACTACTCGAAAGGGGTATTAAAAGAAGTTACATCGATGGCCAACACTGCACCAATAAATGGTATAGTCTGTGTTCAATAACGTACTGTATTCACAGTTTATAATGGTATCTATTATCCCTAAAGTCCGCACCAGAGTCCCAGACTGCTATGGTACAAAGCTAGGGCATCTTAGTTGCTATAATGGTTTGGTTGAGGAGATAGGTCAAGTAGGTCAACAGATTGAGTATCTTGGATGGAATTACAAGCTATATTTAATTAAATTGGAAACACTTCATAGGTCAAAGGCATGCACTTTGAGAGATAGATACTTAATTAACAGCATAAAGGAGGAGAAACAGGGTGCATAAAGGAATACATAAGTTCACAGTGTGCTGTCTTATATGTTTGTTAGAAAGAGATTCAGACTCAAAACAGTGTCTTGAATCAAAATTCAATATTTGAATATAAACTAAAAGTTGCAGGCAATTAACAATAAAGACTTCATTGCAATTAGATCTGAGACTTGCATGATGATTGGTGCAGTGCAGAAATCATCTTACATTCAAATAAGAGGAAGTAAAAAGAGAATTACAGTAGGATCTAGCCATCAAAGTGATTGATCTCTGAGCATGCTGTATTGCCGGTAGTGTGGCTTATTTAATACAATTCTCAGCCTTCACATTGGTACTCTGTGCTTGAAACACTCGAACCCCTTGCTTCCTTCCAAGAGGAAGATCACTTGTTACATTACAAATGATAAACTTTATAGCAAAATACATCATACCAGCTGTTACAGGTTCTTAGGAATAAAATCCTATAATAAACTAAAAATAAAAACAATCTCTGATTTTGTTTCAAAATTCAGGAACTGCTGGAGTCAAATGCCCTCGAATCTGGAAACAATCCTCTGTCTGCTGATATTCTGCCTCTAAAATCTCATCCACCTATCATCAATCTCCCTGGAATCTTATAATTGCAAGGTGCTCTGCCGCCTAATACTCTGCCACCTGCCCTTTGACTAAATCTCAAATATTGCCTGAAAATGCTCATTGAATCATTGGAAATCTAGGATTGATGGAGATAAAGTTGAAACTGATTCTCAAATATTGTCTTCAAATCAGGGATCTGAGATTGACTGCCACCTATGCACACCATTTAAAACTTCAGTATTAATGATCGAATTCTCTTTGGAATGCAAATTGATCTGCTTAATCTGTTTGCTTCTGCTATCATCTTCCTTACAATAACAGAGGCTTCTGCTACAATATTGCTATTGTCATTCTCTTTAACAGAAACAGTCATAACAGAGTTGGTCTCTAATGTACTTATATCCAGCGTTGCTTATCTAAGAGACAATCCCTTGATGACGATATTGAGCATGGTAGCGAATGCTCCCCTGTGGGCTCTTTCCTCCTGTAAGCATTAAAGATCAAAGACCAAGCTCATTTTCTGCATATATATATCCACTCTGGAATGCTAGTAACTGAAATCCCAAAAACAATGACATCTTTGTTGGATATGTCAAGTGTGAAATAGGCAGTCAATCTTCCAGCGCCTTATAAGTTGTCATAGAATGCAGACTAACATTCCACCATTCGGTCTACTCTGTCAACAGATCTTCCACATCCTCCTTTGACATGATCATTTCAACTGTGCTTTGAGTCCCTCGATGACACCTCCACCATCTTTGCCCTTAAATAAGGATTCTAAACATAGAATGGAATCACCATACACATGATAATAAAAATCATGAAAACAATCAACACAATACCATCTGCAATGAGAGAATTGAGATGGCAGCTACAGCAAAATATATTGCATATAGTGCATGCAGAAATGGAGCAAGGGCTCTATACACTTCACATTAGGAACAATTCCACACTCTACGGTGATAGTGGATGAATACCCTTTCTCAGTCCAGGTCTTCATTAATGCATCTATCAAATCTCGCCTTGCGAGATCCAACTTTGAGAATAATGTGAGGCAGGTCGTATCCTTCATAAATTGGCACTTCTACCTGTTAATTAATGTCGTGGGTGTGTTCTCCATGACATGGAATTCTCAGCATCGTCTTCTAATGAATCAAGAGCCACTACAGACTGAGCGAAATAATTCCTTAGGAGCCTGGTTTCTCCCGGGACGTCATGCCTCTATAAATCAGAATCTTTCAGGTTGCGATGAGCTTTGACATTTGCATTTGGGCACTTGTACTCATAGCTTTTGAATACGTGATTCAGCACTTGGACACTATGCACTTTGGATTTTTGTGTAGGTCTTAATCCTCCAGATGTGGGCACGAATTAAAAGCCGATGGAGTAACCCTTGTGGCACCAAACGATTCAACTTCGGACTTTTGAGCTTTACTTCAGCCATATTGCAGATGTAGCAACTATCTCATATTATTAGATGGAGCATTGTAAACCAATGAAGTTTACTCTGGTCATGAAGAGAGTAATTCCAAGTGCTATGTGTGTCAATGGAAAATCCACTGGAACATCCAGATTTTCTGAGGAAAGTGTAACTCTAAAAGTCACTTTACTGCAAGGCACATTTGGATCACCAAGGAGTTTAGTGGCTATAATTTCCTTATGCGTATATGACACGTTCACCATTAGAGTAAGTCCATATTCTGGATGCAATCAAACATAGATGACCCCAATCTTAAATGGTGAAGCCTTGAGACTAAATCCTGAATCCTTGTGGCATGAAATGGGTTTCAAACTCCTCGCAGAAGCGGATAAAGTGACCAAAATCAATCCCAACAAAAGAACGAAGTAAGGCATGAGAATAGTCCAAGTGCCAAAACACCTTGACATTCGGCTTCAAAATTTGGCGATCTCACTTGGCGTTCACTTTTCAATTGACATATGGAGATCAACTTCAACACTTGGTGTTGTCGATGAGGATATTGGTATAGGGGAGCTCCTTTGACTTGAATGCAGACCTCTTGACAAGTAACCTTCCACATGTCCTTCTAATCGGTAGCTAGCACCCATTTCACATCGTGAATATGCAAACTTCTGTTTTAATTAACATGGTATGAAAAGTTAAAACTAAAACATTTTAAGCCAAGATCTGATATGGCACAATCCTGTGAAACTATTTTACTGTTGCACAAAAACCACCTTTTCCTTCGGCATTCGGTTCAAGCTATTGAGCATATAATTTAAAGCTTTGGTGTTACTGAATATTGAATTAAAAAAAAAGAAGAAGAGATAAGTACTGATCCCATAACCTAACTCTAAAAAACCAAAATTGAACCGACCAGATCCACAAAGAAGAAGGAATAAAAAATGGCTGAAAATGGGTATTTATTCCTCGTCCAAGTGCAAAGAAAAGAGTGAGATTCTTGTTCTCCTGAGGATGAACCTGCTTAATAGATTCGAAACTTGTCGAATTGCAAAATTCTCACCACAGATTTCCTATCACTGAATATAAAAACTGAGTTAAGATGAACAACCAAATTTGACACTTTGTTTAATCATTTGTGTGTGCATGGTGTATGGTTTTAAAGACGAGGTCAACTTGGAATAGTGTGAAGAAATGAATGATTGGAAACCCAGTTTTGTCAAAATCCAACATCGACCTCTAATCTGGATACCTGAGCTGATATAGCATTGGAACTTTGACTTTCTCGTTTAATATGAAACAGTTTACTTGAAATCACAATTTCCTATAGCAAGTCATCCTTATATTACAAAACGATCGTTACCGGAATAGGCAACTTTCGGTAGCGCTACCTCCACAAAGTTTTTTGTTTGCACATTTTGCAACCGAATCATGAAGATCTTCCACAACATACACCAAATTGAGATTGAGGTGACAGGAAGCTAGGCAAATTTTGCAGAATTTAGGTGGAAGAAAAAATCTTGACAAATAGATTTTAGTGTTAACAGTATCCCCAACCGCAGATTTACAAGCCTAACGACAAATCCTTGTTGTTATTTATAGATGTCGGAACATGCCTTCAACCCACTGATAAATGTTCCCAAGTATAGACAATATTGAACTATTATAAATTAACACATGTTGTATACATCAAATTACCATAACATATGAAATAAAAAATTCAAGCATGAAATAATGTATCCAATATCAAAAAGGAAGTGGGAATTGCCAATATTGCACAAATATACTTGAACTTATGAAAAATTATGTTATGGGAAGATCAACCAATAAGATTAATGTGAAATTATATAGGCAGACGTTTTGTTGATCTTAAAAAGGAGAATCTCCTTGGAGTTTCCCCTTAGGATGCTTCGTTGTGAGAAGATAGGTTGGCCTTGAGCAAAGATAAGGTTGCCAAAGGTTAAAGCCATCTTCACTAAGATAGATGAATTATAGTGTTGAATTTATTAAGTTTTCAACAATAGTAAACATGTATTCAAGCACAAAACATAGTAATGGAAAATACCTAAAATACACAATGCTAGAGAACAGCTCATTATATCATTCAACATATAAAAATTTGCTGCAATTTCAGATTTGCAATATGTACAAACAGAACAATAAGTGAAAAAGAACTAGTTTGGATGAAAATGAGAGTGAAAACCATCTTACTAGCTTGGTACTTCAACGAACCCAACAATATAATTTACCCAGGAAACAAATACTACAATATCTATGGGTTATATGAGATTGATTGATAGGATCTTGAGTGATTATGTTTGTTTCCTTGTTTAGATAGTCTTAAAATGTACTCAAGGAAGGGAGAGCGATTTGCTTCCCAATTTGTTGCTTACGGTTTTAAATTTTAGGCTGCCATGTACCTGAAAAACAGATATTAAGTAGTAAAAATCAAAATGGAAGAAAGTTGGAATAAACACCAAATGATTAAACCAAGTGCCTTAAATGAAAATCAAAATTTGGGTATGGAGTTGAGAAGCCTCCCGATTGATGGCTAAGTAGTCTTCAAGGGAGAGTGGAGGTCAAGACAATCCCCCCCGCTAGCCAAAGATAAGATCAAATCTTCACTCCAACTCTTGATGGGAACCTGAAAAGTGTTAGTTTTTATACCAAGGTCGAGTTCCCCTAGTGACTTAGCCTAAGTCACTAAGTATGGGGTGGTGGGACCCTCACTTTAAGTGATTAATTAATAAGACATGATGTCACTTTTTTTTATCCTAAGTCTAAAAGGTACATGAGAATTTATTATTTAAGTGAGTTATTTAATAAAGTGTACTCTCATGAAATCTGGGCCATTGATTAAGATATAATCTCAGCCCTTGATTTAGAGATTCCTTTAGGTATGGATAAAAAGGTAGAGGGAGGCATTAAACCTATTCATTGTGATCATTTGTGAAGAGATGAAGAGTGAGCACGAGAAGGAGGAGTCGAGAGCTTGAAGGAGGCGCAGGTACAGATATTTGTCTGCAGGTTTAAGGGCACGGGTTTCTATGATTTGACTTAGTCTCCAGTGCTGGTACAGACAGAGCTGAAGGACACCAGCGTGAAGGGAAATCTCCAGCACGAGTTTCCAGATGTGATCTTCATTACTGGTTCAGATATCGAGGCTTGCCTTTGAGGCACTTATTATCAGCATAGTTAATACGTGTGGCTGCCATCTTCAGTGATAAACCTGCTGTTCATTCCTTACGGTACCCTTCCATAACACGCAGTCAGAGGGAGAGATTGACCCAGAATTCGAGGGAAGCTTCACATCGTGATGCCCAGACATCGAGTTTGCATTTCCAGTCATAAACTCTGAGGTATGCTGTTAGCATTTGGAGGAAGTACTGTTATGTGAATTTCTGGAAATGACTGGTACCTTACAGCAGTCATTTCTGAGAGGTGGTTGAAGATTGTTACAGCACAGATTTAGAGCACAGCAAGTACAGTGTTGGTTGAGTGCATTCAGCACAAAATTAAAGGAGGATACAGCATCATCAAATTGCACAGAAACCAAGAAGTTTGCACTCATTTCCAGGCAGAGAATGGGCACTGAATTCGAGGCAGACTGAAGTGTATCAGATGGAGATAAGTTGTATCTGTTTCATGTATTGCTGTTGTATTATCTAGTTGAAGAAATAATAAAACTCTCTCACTCACTCAACTGGTTTTCCCCGTGGGGGTTTTTCCAGGGCTCGATTTGGCCAAAAATACTTGTGTAAAATTTATGTGTGAATGTGTGATAGATTAGTTTGCAGCCTGTAATTTGCTTTTAATTTGTGTGTTTATTGTTATACATTTGGCATTAAGTAATTCCCAGTCTATGCATAACCGACTGGGAATGAAAACCACCAAAACTTGGCAGTAAACCAACATACAGTTGACAGCAGAAAATCTTCATGGTATCAGAGCACAGGGGGCAGAAATAAAACTAATTTGCAGACACCCATAAAATTTGCAGATCTCTGAAAACCAAGTGTTCTTACCTTTGTTATTGGGCAGCGTTCCTTTGGACTGATTTTTCAGATGGCTACAGGGTTGAGGATAGAGGACAGATTGAGTGGGACGGAGAATTTTGTGCCTTGGAAGGCCAGAATTCTATTGCTGTTAGAGGAGAACGAGTTGTGGGAAGAGGTGGTGAGGAACACCACCACATACCCCATTACTATTCCAGATGGCTCAGATATGACCGCTCTTTCAGTCTTCAACAAGAAAGACTGTAAGGCTAGGAGGATCATTCTAGATGCAGTGAAGGACCACATCATCCCTCATATTTCGGGAAAGACCAAGGCACACGAGATGTGGAGTGCCTTGATCAGCTTGTATGAGAGCTCCAACGAGAACATGAAGATGGTTCTCAAGGAGAAGCTCAAGAGTATCAAGATGACCGGAGGAGAGGGAGTCACAGCTTATCTCACCAGGATCTCAGCAGTTCGTGATGAACTAGCAGCAGTTGGTGAGGTGGTATCCCCTACAGAGTTAGTTCGCACCGCAGTCAACGGGGCTTCCAAGCCCTGGCATGCTTTTGTGCAGGCGATTGTGGGCAGGGAGAACCTTCCATCATGGGAGAGGTTGTGGGATGACTTTGTACAGGAGGAGACCAGGAGGGGTCTCGTACAGGGCAGTACATCAGGTGGTATAGCAGATGAGGAGAACGTGGCTCTCACAGCCAAAGGGAAGAAGAAGAAGGGTCCGAAGAAGCATGGGGCCAAGGGACAGCAGCAGCAGCAGCAGCAGCATCATACACAGGGTGGGCAGAAGAAGGACTTGAGTAAAATCAAGTGCTACTGTTGTCAGGCGTTTGGGCACTATGCATCTCAGTGTCCAAACAAGAAGAGGAAGAAGGGACTAGGTCAGCAGACAGCAGCCTCAGCAGAGATAGATGAGTTTGGTGACAGGTTTCAGAGGGAGTTTTCCCTTTATGCTGGACAGAGTGAGAGAGAGAGAGTTTCTTTAGCCACCAGCATTGATATGGATATGCAGGTTGAGCACTCATTGTTGACTGGGCATCAGACAGGTCCTTCCACCACTGGTACGTGGTATATTGACAGCGGAGCATCGAGGCACATGACAGGTACTCGAGAGTTCTTCTCCGAGTTGTCACGCACAGAGAGAGAGGTGGAGGTGGTACTTGGAGACAACACCATAGTTAGAGCAGTGGGTCAGGGGACAGTCATATTTGAGAGGGAGTCCATGAGTCCCATGACACTGAGGGATGTGTTGTACGTCCCTGGGCTGAAGAAGAACCTTGTTTCAGTTTCCACGATTGAGGACAGGGGTCTTGGGGTGTGCTTCTCAGATGGGAGAGTGCAGGTGTATCCCAAGACCACAGGTGTATCTACTCCCATGGATATTGGAATTAGATGTGGACGACTGTACAAGCTCTTGTTTCAGCCGCAGCATGCTCTAGCACACAGCAGCAGCAGCAGCAGCAGTGAGCTGTGTGAGTTATGGCACAGGAGGATGGCCCATTTACATCACCCCGCTTTGGGAGTGTTGCGGAGCATGGTCACAGGTTTACCTGATTTTGACTCAGAGCAGAGTGATGTATGCAGAGGGTGTGCTTTGGGAAAGTACACCAAGACCGTGTTCCCTACCAGTGACACGAGAGCAGCAGGTGTGCTCGATCTGATTCATACCGACATATGTGGTCCTATGTCCTTAGTTTCCTTGAGTGGCCATGAGTACTATATCAGCTTTATTGATGACTACTCCAGGAAGACCTGGATCTACTTCTTGCGGGGCAAGAAGTCCTCACTTGTATTGGATGTCTTCCAAGGGTTCAAAGCCCTCGTGGAGAAGCAGACGGGGAGGAAGATCAGGACGTTGAGATCAGACAACGGGGGTGAGTATACCTCCAAGGAGTTCAGTGCATTCTGCAGACAGGAGGGCATACAGCGACAGTTGACAGTTCCCTACACTCCTGAGCAGAATGGAGTAGCAGAGAGGAAGAACAGGTCGATCCTTGGAGCAGCGAGGGCCATGCTTCATGATCAGGGATTACCGTTCTTTCTGTGGGCTGAGGCCTGCAACACTGCAGTATACCTGCAAAACAGGAGTCCCCATCGTGCCGTGGGGAGGATGACTCCAGAGGAGATGTATTCAGGCAAGAAGCCTGAGGTGGGCCACTTTCGCATATTTGGCTCCCTGGCTTACTCTCATGTCCCCTCAGAGAGGAGGACGAAGTTCGAGCCCACCGCAGAGAGAGGCATCTTTGTGGGTTACGACGAGACTTCGAAGGCATATCGGCTTTACATTCCTGGCCAGAGGCGAGTTGTAGTTAGGCGGGAAGTAAAGTTTGAGGAGGAGAGGGCCTTCAGGAAGTCCAGAGAGTTAGAGCAGGAGGAGACACCAGCTCCTACACCTCAGTTGGTTCAGGCTTCTTCGATACAGGTTACAGGTCCACAGGTTTCTGGGGTGACTGGATCACAGGGTACTGGCACAGGTTCTACAGGGTCAGTGGTTCAGATCTCAGGGACAGGTACAGGGACAGGTACAGGGTTTGGCACAGGTTCAGGATCACCGGTCTCTGGCTCACAGATTGCAGGGTCTTCTGGGACTAGTTCTTCAGCTACAGGTCCTAGGGGTGGTAGACCTCATGCTTCTGACACATCCTCAGAGGAGGTTACACCAGGTCCAGAGGAGCCTTCAAGGAAGAAGAAGCCCAAGTGGCTTCAGGACACCTTGAAGGAAGCGGAGGCATTTGGTAGACCTCAGGAGCAGATCAGGACTATCTTTGAGCCAGATAGATATGGGTCAGCCCTTGTTGCGAGTCTTCGTGACTCAGCGCCTTCTACTTATGAGGAGGCTTCTCAGCATCAGGTTTGGAGAGATGCCATGATGGAAGAGTACCATTCCATCATGAAGAATGATGCTTGGGAGATTGTACCGAGGCCTGAGGGGAAGTCAGTTGTGACTTCCAAGTGGCTCTACAAGGTCAAGCATGCAGCTGATGGCAGTGTAGAGAAGTTCAAGGCTCGGTTTGTGGCTCGAGGGTTCTCACAGGTTGAGGGAGTCGATTATGATGAGACTTTTGCTCCAGTAGCTCGGTATTCCTCCATCAGGGCAGTGATATCGATTGCAGCAGAGATGGGTTGGAGGATCCACCAGATGGATGTGAAGACCGCATTTCTCAATGGTCTTCTGCAGGAGGAGGTGTAATTGGAGCAGCCACAGGGATTTGAGACACATGAGAGAGATTCACATGTTTGCAGGCTTAGGAAAGCCTTGTACGGTCTGAAGCAAGCTCCTAGAGCTTGGTACTCCAGGATAGATGCATATCTGATTTCGATGGGATTTCAGAAGAGTGAGGCTGATCCCAACCTTTACTACATTGTGGTTGGTGGAGATCCGCTCATTCTTCTGCTATACGTTGATGATCTATTTATCACTGGAGATGAGCGTCTTATTGCTCTGTGCAAGAGAGATCTTGCAGCTGAGTATGAGATGACAGATATTGGGCTGATGCATTACTATTTGGGGATGGAGGTATGGCAGGAGCCAGGACATATTTTCCTTGGTCAGGGGAAGTATGCTGCAGAGATCCTGAAGACTTTTCGGATGGACGACTGCAGGCCCATGTCTACACCGATGATCACCAACTTGAAGCAACTTCATGCTTCAGGTGGTAAGTTGGTGAATCCCACGTTATATCGTCAGCTCATCGGATCGTTGATGTATCTGGTCAACACCAGGCCAGACTTGTGTTTTGCAGTCAACACTCTTAGCCAGTTCATGGTACAGCCTAGGAGTGTACATTGGAGTGCTGCAAAGCACATCTTGAGATACCTTGCAAGGACGGTGGATTATGGTCTGGACTACAGGGGTTCAGGTGGAGTTAGTTTGATTGGGTTCACAGATTCAGACTGGGCAGGTAGTGTGAGGGACCGGAAGAGCACTTCCGGTTGCTGTTTCAGCTTGGGCTCGACAGCAGTGTCGTGGTTCAGCAGGAAACAGAAGTCCGTTGCATTGAGTTCTGCTGAGGCTGAGTATATGGCCGCTAGTCAGGCGACTTGCGAAGCACTGTGGCTTCGTAAGTTATTGGTAGATTTATTTGATCACCAGCTGAGGCCTACGGTGATTTACTGTGACAATCAGAGTTGCATTCAGCTCTCTGAGAATCCAGTCTTTCACGACAGGTCAAAGCATATTGAGATCAGATATCATTTCATTCGGGACTACGTTCAGAGAGGAGCAGTTGAGCTTCAGTACATATCCACTGATCAGCAGGTTGCAGACGTCCTAACGAAATCTTTGGGGAGGGGGAAGTTTGTCTTCTTCAGAGATAAGTTGGGAGTGGTGCGGAACTCCTTCCTCGGTAAGAGGGAGTGTTAGTTTTTATACCAAGGTCGAGTTCCCCTAGTGACTTAGCCTAAGTCACTAAGTATGGGGTGGTGGGACCCTCACTTTAAGTGATTAATTAATAAGACATGATGTCACTTTTTTTTATCCTAAGTCTAAAAGGTACATGAGAATTTATTATTTAAGTGAGTTATTTAATAAAGTGTACTCTCATGAAATCTGGGCCATTGATTAAGATATAATCTCAGCCCTTGATTTAGAGATTCCTTTAGGTATGGATAAAAAGGTAGAGGGAGGCATTAAACCTATTCATTGTGATCATTTGTGAAGAGATGAAGAGTGAGCACGAGAAGGAGGAGTCGAGAGCTTGAAGGAGGCGCAGGTACAGATATTTGTCTGCAGGTTTAAGGGCACGGGTTTCTATGATTTGACTTAGTCTCCAGTGCTGGTATAGACAGAGCTGAAGGACACCAGCGTGAAGGGAAATCTCCAGCACGAGTTTCCAGATGTGATCTTCATTACTGGTTCAGATATCGAGGCTTGCCTTTGAGGCACTTATTATCAGCATAGTTAATACGTGTGGCTGCCATCTTCAGTGATAAACCTGCTGTTCATTCCTTACGGTACCCTTCCATAACACGCAGTCAGAGGGAGAGATTGACCCAGAATTCGAGGGAAGCTTCACATCGTGATGCCCAGACATCGAGTTTGCATTTCCAGTCATAAACTCTGAGGTATGCTGTTAGCATTTGGAGGAAGTACTGTTATGTGAATTTCTGGAAATGACTGGTACCTTACAGCAGTCATTTCTGAGAGGTGGTTGAAGATTGTTACAGCACAGATTTAGAGCACAGCAAGTACAGTGTTGGTTGAGTGCATTCAGCACAAAATTAAAGGAGGATACAGCATCATCAAATTGCACAGAAACCAAGAAGTCTGCACTCATTTCCAGGCAGAGAATGGGCACTGAATTCGAGGCAGACTGAAGTGTATCAGATGGAGATAAGTTGTATCTGTTTCATGTATTGCTGTTGTATTATCTAGTTGAAGAAATAATAAAACTCTCTCACTCACTCAACTGGTTTTCCCCGTGGGGGTTTTTCCAGGGCTCGATTTGGCCAAAAATACTTGTGTAAAATTTATGTGTGAATGTGTGATAGATTAGTTTGCAGCCTGTAATTTGCTTTTAATTTGTGTGTTTATTGTTATACATTTGGCATTAAGTAATTCCCAGTCTATGCATAACCGACTGGGAATGAAAACCACCAAAACTTGGCAGTAAACCAGCATACAGTTGACAACAGAAAATCTTCAAAAAGAACAAGGAGGACAAAGCAATCCAAATCGTAGACTTCCTATGTATCAAGGAGGTTAGTAAATGATCAATATGATTAAACCCTAATGTAAATGAAGGAGTAGCACATGCAATCCAAACATTTTACACAAGATCCAATCCAAGCAAGAAGGTCAAGACAATTCTACACTTGTATATATTCAATCAATATAAAAAATTAAAATTACCTTGGGCACTTGTGAAGAGTCTCCTTCCACCAAGAGAGAAAATCCCAATCACATGCATACAAAGATTGAAGTATAAGAATCACTAGAGCAAAACTAAAAGAGTGATTATAGTCCCAACATTTCAACCCCCACAAAAGATTCGATCCTCTCTTTCATAGACTAGTGAATAAACCCTAAGTGGAAGATGTAAAAAGTAATTACAAGAAGAGATGATCCCAGATCAATGGTCTAGATTCCTCTTTTTACAACAATATTTTTTTGAAATAATCTAAATTGTCCTCATTTAGAGAGGCGAATTCCTCTTGACGTATCAATAGTAGTAAAATAATGCCAAATACCACGGGTCTTCTCAAAACCACTGGGAATTACCATGAGAAAAGATGAATACCACATGCTCATACCACGAGCTGTCCTCCCAAGCCAAGTTGTTGGTCAAATTAGCCTCCTTGATCCAAGTCGTTGAGTGTAGATCCATGCATGAGGAGGGGTCGATCCATGTGAAAGAATAGTAATCAAGGGCTGAGATCTAATCATCAAGTGAGATAGAGGCATGGTGAGTCCAATAAGCCTCAACATGTGTGCCACGGTACCAAATAATCTAAAATTGTCTCAACATGTGTGCCCAAGTGCCACATAGGAAAATCGACCCCTCTAGGAGAAAAGCAGTAATCCTCATGTAAATTAGTAAAGTGCACCTCAACTTCAAATTATAACATAAAGTGCACTCAGATAGTCTTTAGTAATAATATTTGCCACAACTTAGGCAAATAACTTAGGAAAACCATAATATTAACCTGTATTAGTCTGCCAACTTGCTGAAATATGCATGTAAACCCCCTTGCTGGCTAGAAATCACTGAAAGATGAGGTTGTTGGGCAATCTGAGGGCTAAGTCGCATGGTTTGAGTAAATTAGTAAAGTGCACCTCAACATCAAATTATAACATAAAGTGCACTCAGATAGTCTTATTAATAATATTTGCCTCAACTTAGGAAAACCATAATATTAACTTGTATTAGTCTCCCAACTTGCTTAAATATGCATGTAGACCCCCTGCTGGCTAGAAATCACTGAAAGAGGAGGTGGTTGGGCAATCTGAGGGTTAAGTATGGTTCGTGTTCGAGTTTGACAACGATGAAATTCAATTCGAATTCGAATTTAAGAATGAGATTCGAATAAAATTTGGCATATACATATTTCTAAATTTTCAAATATTTATCTCTCTCTCTCTATATTAATAAACTTATATTTTTTTATAAATATAACACTTGTTGATTTATAATATATATTCAATATGAATTATAATATATATCATATAATGAAATTTATATAAGCTTATCCCTCATGCTTTTAATGTGTATACAATGATCGAATTTATGTGTAAATTTATAATATGTTAAACTTTATAAATAGTACATTCATATAAAAGTTAAGTTAGATATAAATTATATAACCCGTAAAAATTTGTCACCGTGAAAAACTAGTAAACTATAACGCATAACCCCGCACTTTGTAATTCACTTTGACCTTGAGTATCGTAACCCTGCAATATTTGTAATTTGCTTCGACCGCCTGCCAGCATGCTTCATTGGTTCTTATCGATGGGGAGGCACTTCTAACTGAGCATAAAATGCTACGGTGTCTAGCAAGTTTCATACCGGTCCAGTTCTGTCCGATTTTCGAACTCACGCGATTAGCTTGCTCTGGTTTCATGCCCTTCCATCATATTTCCAAATTCCTTATCGCCCTCCTCCATTAGCAATCGATGACAGGCTACTATGTTGACATCTTGAATAATCGTTGAAATCTATGCTAAATTTGTATGAAGTTCAACGAATCTTAACTCGCGCTTTCAAATTCTTCTAAATTCGAACCTCAAGTATTAAATTCAACGAATCCTGTGACTTTGGTTTTGATGGTATGGCTGGATAGAAGAGCCAAATGGGTGCCCAAAAAGACCAAGTTTTTGTGCACTTGGAGGATGGATCAAAGCCATGCACGTCCTTGAAATTTATAGGTTGCTCGTTGAACACTATCTTAGTGACCCTTGTAGATTTGACTAAATTGGCGGAGCATTCCGACATGCAACCCTAGAAACTAAAAATATGGAAAATGGGTATCCAAATCCATCAGTAGATCTGGAAAGTACTGAGTATATCAAACCCATACATGTTCATGAAAATTAGGACTGTAGAACACTAAGCAATGTAGCCACCACCTTTTGGAAGTGATTGATCTGTGGTAGTAGTGACCAATCTAATGGCATGTACCTGAATAATTGGTCAAATGGGTATCCAAATATGTGCTCAGAATGCACGGATCTCATTGTATAATAGAAGATATGGTATTAGTCCTGTTACCGGGCAAATTAGTAGGGCTAATTCTCAGTAAGCATAAATAATAATAGTGACCCAATGTCACCTCGGTCACCATTCTAACTTCTTCGGAAGTCGAAACCTCCAAGGAGAAGTATCCTTATGGAATCCTGTAGAACACTTAGACAACCACAGAAAATATATTCTCTATGCAATTCGTAGTTAGACCAGTGCCTAAATGGAGTCAATCGTATTATGATCAATGCCAGTGGGAGCAAAAGATCTGATCAAAATCAATAATCCACTTAGATCGTTCAATGAAACGTGTAAGCGTGTATTTCAATAATCAATATTGGATCAAAAGACTATATTACCAAAACACTTAGACCCAAACTAAAAATGCCTTGAGTGATAGTTGATAATGTCATTCAATAATCAGATATGTGACAATTCAATAATCATATATGTGACAATTCAGTGACTATTAATTGAATGAAATGTAAGAGTTTTAGTAACAAGAGCATTCACCATCAAATCAGTCATGTATCATGGCAATTATGGCATCAGAATGTTCTTCAAGAGTCAATTAGGTAAATATGCACTCATTTGACACTACTTAATCAATTAACTTCCAGATCTCTACGGAGACTTCGTTTATTGACCGGAGAGTAAATGCGCCAAATATCCTTAGCGAGTAAATCAGTCCAATGTCATTTAATAAATCAGATGTAGCATCACAATCAATTATAGCTATTAAATGAAGAATATAACCATGAAGTGTAAACAGATATAAACCAAGAGTATTCTCCACACTTGTGTCAGCAGAAATGGATATTGACCATCAGATATATTGATTTCAAAGACGTGTCATTAGCATTTTATTGCAAGTCCGGTGCAATTGTTTAGGTATATCAGCTATAAACAATCTCCAACTGAAACTAAACTAGTTATGTAAAGGCCTCAAAATAACCAAATAAATAATCAAGAGACCCAAAAGAACAATGTCTGCATTAGATGACTTTACAGAATTCTGAATTATAAATACACCAAAATCAGCTCAGAAGTGAGTAGAAATTGTGGAAATAAGCTAACCAAAATTAAATGTATTGACTTAAGCTTCTTGTTTTGTGTTTAGGTTGTGCACATGAGGACAAGGATGAAGTGCATATGGTCTGCAATTTTGAATTGCAGACCTGTGCACATGTGAAAGGAAGGCTTGGATGTGGCTGGAGTAGGAGGACAGGGCAGCGTGGAAGGGATGAAGGAAAATGGGGGGTGAAGAAGGGAGTTTAGGGAAAGGTTGGAAAGGATAGGAAAGATGGTAGGTCTGTTTTAGGGTAGTTTTTAGGGTTTTATATTTTTAGGATTTTTGAAATAATAAACAAAAATAAAACCTAGTAAACAAATTCAGACCTAAATAATGCCCTGATTTACCATGAAATCTAATATTTACACAGGCAAAATTGATAAAATTTGATAACTAGGGTTTAGGGTTGCAAATTTTACAAAAATTTAAATTTTTTTAGATTTTAATTAATTTTGAAAATTTTAGGGCTCCCACTAATTTCGCCCTAGGGTTTTTTAGGGATAATTAGGCAGGTCGAAATTGTAGGAGAGGGCCGAAATTTTAGGAAGGCCAAAAAATAAAATAAAATAAATTTTTTGATTTTCTAGGGTTTTTAACATAAAAATATAGACCTAATTCTAACCCTAATTCCACCATGAAAATGCAAATTCACACAAGAAAATGCAAGTTTAACTTAGCAATAATATTTACAAAAATACAAACTCAGAAATTTAGGTTAAAAGAGTAGATGAATGAACAACCCAGGGTTTCAAGAGAATACTACCTACCAAACCCTAGGGCATCAATGAGAGGAGTTACCCTCCTTGAGATGGTACTTGGCAAGTTTAGGCAACTAGGGATAACCTCAACAATCTTTGAGATTCGTTGAGGAGACCTAGCCTAGCAAAACTTGAAGACCTAAAGCTCAAGCTTGAATGCAAGGGTGATCAAAGACAAAAATAAAATGCTAATCAAGACAAAATGAAGCAACAATGCCTTCCATTCAACCCTAACAAGCACCACTTTCATACAATTTGATAGAGAGACATCAAACAAAAAGTATGGATACCTCTATGTGCATGTGTTAAGCAAACAACTCTAGCCTCACCTTAGCAATGGCATGAACAATAGTAAAAATTTTAAGAAATGCTAAAACTTGCAAAATAATCTTCATTAAGGAGTGCGCATCCCTTCAAAGAGCTCTAGTTAGGGCAAATAGTAGACATAATGAAATTATCCCAAGAGTTGATGATTCAAAATGAAGTGAGGAGATTGAATTTCTATGATCTCACACTCACTTTACACAAATTAAGGTCAATTTAATATTTAAAAATGTCAACTTAAAAATATAACAAAAGTATTATAAAATAATCTAAAGATGGCCTATAGTAGGCTACCTGGGGTATTCCCCCCCCCTAGGTGCAAAAAATATGCTAAACAAGGCCAATTTTGACGAAACTGAAGGCCAGACTGTGCAGGGGGGGTCATCATGCCCCAACTAACCCCAACAGTGATGGAAACCCTCAACGCCCCCCCTTTTAGCAAGCAAACAGTCTTCCCAGGAGGATGACGTCATCCTCTGAAGGAGGCCCCAGAGAGAGGGCGCTGCTGAACTGTAGGGCCAGGAGGGTGTTGGATGTGCTCTGGAAGATGAGAGTGAGTCTCAGTGCTGGAACAACTGCCGGTGGAGTGTTGAAACAGGGTCGGGGTCATGTGACCTAGTGATCCACCCTTGGAAGCCCCGGACACCAATCTCAGGGTTTCAAACCCTTTCGTGGGGAAGTCAGTGATGCCATTAAGCCATAGCACTTCCAAAGGAGAAACCCGAGGGGCTGGCCATGCCTCTACCCTAGAATAAGCTGGCTAAACACCCATCTTGGTAAAAAAAATGGCACCCTCTCCCTGGAGCACCTCTGCAGCTACGCTGGTGCTGGTACCATCGTAACACTGGCTCCAACTGCGGGACGAGTAATCCTCCTAAGGGTGCTCAAGAATCCAAGAATCATCTTGGTACCTGTAGACCTACACACATATCAAATAGCCAAGGACATGAAAATACCTAGAGGCAGACACTTCCGTCGTGCCTTGCTCATCAAATAAGACTAAATAAATGCATAAACGAACGACTAACCTATGTCAACATGAAGAACGTCGAATGCAATGCATGGATAGCAGTATATGCCTAACTAATCCTACCTATGCTAAACATAAGAAGCGGAAAGGACTAGGTAAAATCATACCACCAATGTAACCACTTGAGTAAGCAATTCATACTTGTTGTCTTACTTTTGTCTTTGGATAGAATCCATGATAAAACCTGATCGATCAGGAAGCAAATGCATACCAAGGTCTCCATCATGATACAAAATGAGGATTGGATGGCTACGGGGACCTGTGAGCTGTAATATTGATGCCATGGAGAAAAATCTCTTTTACAACCTCCATTTATCCAAGATTCCACCGGACTAATGTATGGATCATCTCGAGGATATATTAGCATCGAGGAAAAATTTTGCTTGAAGATTGCTTGATTGTCCATTCGAGAAAGCATTTGTGGAGATGGACCTTGCAAATCTTCACAAATTAGCTGTAACCTGTTTGGACAATCCCTTGTAAATACATGCATATTGTTCTTCTTTACAATTATCGTGTTAGTACTCCTAATGACTTTCATCACTCTTAAATTGCCAACTACATAATTCAAGCCTTCACATTTCAAATGAAAGGATATACAATATTAATCATGACAATGTGACAAGAGAATCATACATGTCCACATTACCTGTATTGCCTTCATTGGAAAGTATTGTTGACCACTTACCGATACTGGACACAAAGGGATGAACACTTTTTGTAGAATGTAATTGATTAGGGCATACCATGAACTGAGATATAACAGAGAAATTTTGCGCATGAGCATTGTCAATAGGCACCACATCTTGCACCACTGCATCTTTTAGCAAAGAAAAAGGATTGATCCATTCTTCATCGGAGGTAGAGCAAGCTTCTTCATCCATATATATGCTCGGAGGACGGTATATTATAACGCTATAAGGCCTTGAAGAATCGTACATCGCTGGGCCAATGAACTTCCAATAATCATCGTTTTCCGCATACCTGTAACTTTCTTCCAAGAGAGCCAACATATCATAAGAAACCGTAATTTGAGGATATGGAGCACTTACCATTCCTGTACATTCTTCAGTTTCTTCAACCGAGGCCTCTTGTTCTTCATCTTCTCTAATTACTTCAATTTCCTGGTCCTGAACGATTGTTTCTTCAAGTAAAACTTCTGAGAATTGATCTTCATGGATTTCTTCACCGAACATGTTCCTTGCATCTTCAACATAAGGCATCCATCTGTCACGGTGCTCAAGATCCCAGTAGCTACAGAAGGCTTCTATCAATTCTGCAAACGATGATATTGTCGCTTTTTCTAAGCCCATGAACCAAATAAGAGGGTTTCCTCCTAGGTGATGAATAAATGTTCTCATGTAAAGGCTTTCTTCCTTTTTGACGTGATTTTCTTCAGCCATTGTCATGAACCATTAAACATGGTCCCAGGCCTTACCACGATTGCAATTGAATGGGTGCCAAAAAATCTCTGCTAGTTCATCAGAAGGCCCAAGAAATTTTGACAAATCAAGAGTCGCAAAAGCTATCTCATTTTCTGCATCTGTAGGATACTCAGGATCCTTAAATTCAAATGGAACATCTTCTTTGCAAGAATAAGCCATGTCACCCGGTTTTCTTGTCTTTGTAGAGTACTTCTATTATTTTTCTTCAGTCGGAGTCGTCAGGAGAGACCTACCAAGTTAGCTTAACAAATCTCACCAAAGTACCAAAAACAAGGGCGTACCTGAGATGATCGGGACTGAGTTCTGAATCGACCAGTGGAGTCGCCAGGTAAGATCTGCAAGATTACTCCTTGACAATATTTTCAAAAATACCAATCAAAGACTCACCTCAATCTTCTTACCGGATGTCGTTTTGCCAAGGATTTCAATGATTTCGTATAAACCACTTCGATTTATGAAACGTCCCCGGCAACGGCGCCAAAAATGTTACCGAGCAAATTAACAGGGCTAATTCCCAGTAAGCATAAATAAGAATAGTGACCCGATGTCACCTCGGTCACCATTCTAACTTATTCGGAAGTCGAAACCTCCAAGGAGAAGTATCCTTATGGAATCCTGTAGAACACTTAGACAACCACAGAAAATATATTCTCTATGCAATTCGTAGTTAGACCAGTGCCTAAATGGAGTCAATCGTATTATGATGAATGCCAGTGGGAGCAAAAGATATGATCAAAATCAATAATCCACTTAGATCGTTCAATGAAACGTGTAAGCGTGTATTTCAATAATCAATATTGGATCAAAAGACTATATTACCAAAACACTTAGACCCAAACTAAAAATGCCTTGAGTGATAGTTGATAATGTCATTCAATAATCAGATATGTGACAATTCAATAATCAGATATGTGACAATTCAGTGACTATTAATTGAATGAAATGTAAGAGTTTTGGTAACAAGAGCATTCACCATCAAATCAGTCATGTATCATGGCAATTATGGCAGCAGAATGTTCATCAAGAGTCAATTAGGTAAATATGCACTCAATTGACACTACTTAATCAATTAACTTCCAGATCTCTATGGAGATTTCGTTTATTGACCAGAGAGTAAATGTGCCAAATATCCTTAGCGAGTAAACTGTAAATCAGTCCAATGTCATTTAATAAATCAGATGTAGCATCACAATCAATTATAGCTATTAAATGGAGAATATAACCACGAAGTGTAAATAGATATCAACCAAGAGTATTCTCCACACTTGTGTCAGTAGAAATGGATATTGACCAATCAGATATATTGATTGCAAAGACGTGTCATTAGCATGCTATTGTAAGTCTGGTGCAATTGTTTAGGTATATCAACTATAAATAATCTCCAACTGAAACTAAACTAGTTATGTCAAGGCCTCAAAATAACCAGATAAATATTCAAGAAACCCAAAAGAACAATGTCTGCATTAGATGACTTTACAGAGTTACCGTAGATGAATTCTGAATTATAAATACACCAAAATCAGCTCAGAAATGAGTAGAAATTGTGGAAATAAGCTAACCAAAATTAAATGTATTGACTTAAGCTTCTTGTTTTGTGTTTAGGTTGTGCACATGAGGACAAGGATGAAGTGCATATGGTCTGCAATTTTGAATTGCAGACTTGTGCACATGTGAAAGGAAGGCTTGGATGTGGTTGGAGTAGGAGGACAGGGCAGCATGGAAGGGATGAAGGGAAATGGGGGGTGAAGAAGGGAGTTTAGGGAAAGGTTGGAAAGGATATGAAAGATGGTAGGTCTGTTTTAGGGTAGTTTTTAGGGTTTTATATTTTTAGGATTTTTGAAATAATAAACAAAATAAAACCTAGTAAACAAATTCAGACCTAATTAAATGTCCTGATTTACCATGAAATCTAATATTTACACAGGCAAAATTGATAAAATTTGATAACTAGGGTTTAGGCCCTAGGGCCTAGGGTTGCAAATTTTACAAAATTTTAATTTTTTTTTAGTTTTTAATGAATTTTTAAAATTTTAGGGCTCCCACTATTTTCTCCCTAGGGTGTTTTAGGGATAATTAGGCAGGCCGAAATTGTAGGAGAGGGCCGAAATTTTAGGAAGGCCAAAAAATAAAATAAAATTAATTTTTTGATTTTCTAGGGTTTTTAACATAAAAATGCAGACCTAATTTTAACTCTAATTCCACCATGAAAATGCAAATTTACACAAGAAAATGCTAGTTTAACCTAGCAATAATATTTACAAAAATACAAACTCAGAAATTTAGGTTGAAAGAGTAGATGAATGAACAACCTAGGGTTTCAAGAGAATACTACCTACCAAACCTTAGGGCATCAATGAGAGGAGTTGCCCTCCTTGAGATGGTACTTGGCAAGTTTAGGCAGCTAGGGGATAACCTGAACAATCTTTGAGATTCATTGAGGAGAACTAGCCTATCAAAACTTGAAGACTTAAAGCTCAAGCTTGAATGCAAGGGTGATCAAAGACAAAAATGAAATGCTAATCAAGACAAAATGAAGCAACAATGGCTTCCATTCAACCCTAAGAAGCATCACTCTCATACAATTTGATAGAGACATATCAAACAAAAAATATGGATACCTCTATGTGCATGTGTTAAGCAAACAAATCTAGTCTCACCTTAGCAATGGCATGAACAATAGTAAAACTTCTAAGAAATGCTTCAAACTTGCAAAATAACCTTCATCAAGGAGTGTGCATCCCTTCAAAGAGCCCTAGTTAGGGCAAATATCAGACATAATGAAATTATCCCAAGAGTTGATGATTCAAAATGATGTGAGGAGATTGAATTTACTCACACTCACTTTACACAAATTAAGGTCAATTTAATATTTAAAAATGTCAACTTAAAAATATAACAAAAATATTATAAAATAATCTAAAGATGGCGTATAGTAGGCTACTTGGGGTATTTTTCCCCTTAGGTGCAAAAAATATGCTAAATAAGGCCAATTTTGATGAAACTGAAGGCCGGATTGTGCAGGGGGGGTTGTCATGCCCCAACTAACTCCAACAGTGATGAAAACCCTCAACGCCCCCCCCTTTTAGCAAGCAAACAGTCTGCCCAGGAGGATGACGTCATCCTTTGAAGGAGGCCCCAAAGAGAGGGGGCTGCTGAATTGTAGGGCCAGGAGGGTGTTGGGTGTGCTCTGGAAGATGAGAGTGAGTCTCAGTGTTGGAACAACTGCAGCTGGAGTGCTGAAACAGGGTTGGGGTCATGTGACCCAGTGATCCACTCATGGAAGCCTTAGACACCAACCTCAAGGTTTCAAACCCTTTCGTGAGGCAGTCAATGATTCCATTAAGCCATAGCACTTCCAAAGGAGAAACCAGAGGGTCTGGCCATGCCCCTACCCTAGAATAAGTTGGCTAAACACCCCTCCCAGTCAGAAAAAGGACACCCTCTCCCTAGGGCACCTCTATAGGTATGCTGTTGCTGGTACCATCGTAACAAGTCCCTTAGTGAATGGGACTGGCCACTTTATACACTGACCAACTGGCATTGTTTTGAATACCTGATAATGGCAAGTTGATGATACTGCACTGTACTATAAGAATGTCCCTGGTTGACCAGTAGAAGTATGCATAGATGCAATTGATCATACAAATGAGTCATCTTATAGTTAGTCATGACAAACATGATGATATACTGAAGAGCCATAGATATATTCAAACAAAGTTATGAGATAGATGATTTACAAACAAACCAGTACCATAACAACATCTAGGTATTTACAAGGATTATTGTCTTCTTCGGGGTGGATATGGATGACTCAAACAAGTTTAGACAAGTGAGGTGGGATTTAGTTGACTAACTGACTCAAGATGAAGGATAAAGGGTTCCTCTGTAAGTTCTACCAGTAGTACAAACTATAGGGAAGTGTTTTAACATGAGAATGTGTTCTGAGGTACTTTTCCCCTTTGATCCCAACAGTAACATTTCCCTTTATTTCTTTTCATTTGATTTTTCTTTTCTTTTCTTTTTGCACAGGATTAGTGGATTAAAAGATATTGGCCTTGGTTTTACACATTTTGGGATACCAGTGATGACACAGCCTTAGCTCTGTTGCTAACAAGCGTCCATAGCCTTGATGGAGTTGCCTTAGTAAAGCACATAGTGCAAATAGGTCTTTCCCTGCTGCCAATCAAGCGTCCATAGCCTCGATAGGGATTACCTATCCTTCCAACCACTAACCATTGTATTATTAGGGATTTTTTTAGGATCTCAGGAGAAGGCATTGCTCAACTATAGTTTTTCTCGACTATTGACAACTGACCATGGGGATCTACCCGAAAGCATCTGTACTGAGGATTCACTACATCACAACAAACCCAAGACATAGGGAAAATATGGAGGCACACCTGGTGAAAGAGTTATGGAGGGGGAGAGCAAGAGTTAGTTTATCAGTTTCAAACCCTTGGGATGTAGACCAGAATATGGAATGATGTGGGTGTAGTGTGAGTGGTCAGAGATGGAACTGACGAAGGGGGTAGAAATCCTTGTAAAGACCAAAAGTCATCCTGGTTCAATGATATGCAAGTAATTCAAGAATCCTTTACCCTCATCAACCTATGGGTGGTATTGCTAACTATACTCATCAAACAACCAATACATCATGTAGCAGCTGTAATATGAAGTACAACATCACATAATATATCATCATTATACATCATCTGTCATGGTATAGCTGTTGATTTTTGAGTAGCATCAAGAGCCATTCTCTGGGAGAATGGAGGCACCTGGTCAGTTACCAGGAAGATGATTTAGTCTGGGATTGAGGCACTTGTTCTGTTACCAAGATGTTGACTTTGATCAACTTGATCCAGCATGGGGTTGAGGCACCTGGTCAATTACCAGGCCAACACAAGAAGCCCTAGACTGGGTCTAGGCAAATGATGTGTGATGTACTCCTCTCCTTGGTCGTTGGGTTGTGGGACCTCCTCAAGGGGTTGGCCATCCCTCCTGTAGGTCTTCATCATCTATATGAGCAAGCCATCAAGGAGGTACAACCTAGGACCAGTCATTACATTGCCACAACAATCACCTGCGTCTCCTACTATCGCCTCATCGTATCTAGATCATCTCATCATCACATGGAGCACAACCCAGATGCACACCTCATGTCCAACAGACCACCTGCGTCTCCCACCTAGTGAGTACAACTCAGGAGCACCCCAGGTGCATTACATCCCAAGGACCACCTACGCCTTCCACCATACGAGATCCTGCCTAGGTGCACACACAGTGTCTTATGACCGGTGGACCTCTCAACGTCTCCAGTATGGGAGGACAATCAGGAGCATCCCAGATGAATTACGTCCCAAGGACCACCTACGCCTACCACCATACGAGAACCAACCCTTACATCTACTCACATGGGAGGACAATCAAGAGAGCCCCAGGTGCATTACGTCCCAAGGACCACCTACGCCTACCACCATGCAAGAACGTCTCTAGTGCATCTGCATCTTCTGGTCTAATCACTCCCTCTTGGGAGGAACCTCGATTTGGAGAATGCCTAGCTTCTCTTTGAAGTACTCGAACTCCACTCTGGCTAATGGCTTGGTCAACACGTCGGCTATTTGCTCGTCTGTCGCCACATACTAGAGCTTCACTGCTCCTCTCTACACCATATCCCTGATATAGTGGTACTTGATCTCAATGTGCTTCGACTTGTCATGGAACACTAGGTTCTCGGACAACTTCACGCAACTTTGGTTGTCACAGAAGATACAAGTCGCCTCTAACTGGAGGTCAAACAAATCTGACAGTAGCTTCCTAAGCCATACTGCCTCACAACTAGCTGAACAAGTTGCAACATACTCTGCTTCGACTGTACTCAGTGCCACGCATGACTGCTTCTTGCTAAACTAGGAGATCATACTGGATCCCATAGTGAAGCAGCATCTCGAAGTGCTCTTCTTATCTGCGGCACTGCCTGCCCAATTTGAATCAACATAACCCTGCAGGTTAATCTTCCGATTCACCTCATACTTGAGCCCATAGTCAATTGTACCCTTTAGGTACCTCAATACATGCTTTGCAGCAATCAGGTGAACATGTCTTGGATCCGTCAGGAACTGGCTCAGGGTGTTCACAACAAAGCATATGTCTGATCTCGTGTTCGTCAAATACATCAACGAACCAATCATCTGACTGTACATCGTGGCATCAACTGACTCTGATGAAGCATCACACAGTAGCTTCAAGTTCGATGCCATGGGTGTGGGCATAGCCTTGCAGTCCATCATTCCGAACCTCTTCAGAATCTCTACTGCATACTTCCCTTGTCCAAGGAAGATTCCATCCGCACTCTGCCACACCTCCATGCCTAAGAAATAACGCATCATACCCAGGTCTTTCATCTCGAACTCTGCGACAAGCCTCCTCTTTGTATTTGCAATGAGCTGATCCTCCCCTGTTACAAACAGGTCATCTACACAAAGTAGAAGTATCACTAGATTTCCCACTTCAACCTTATAGTAAAGGTTGGAATCTGCTTTACTCTTGGTAAAGCCTAAACTCATCAGGAAGCTGTCCATCCTGTCGTACCATGTCCTGGGTGCCTGTTTCAATCCGTACAAGGATTTCTTCAACTTGCACACATGAGTCTGTCTGTCATGTGTCTCAAATCCCAGTGGCTGCTCCACGTACACTTCCTCTTCTACTACACCATTCAAGAATGTTGTCTTGACGTCCATCTGGTGTACCTTCCATTTCATCACTGTAGCCAATGCAAGTATAGATCTGATAGAAGTGTATCTGGCTACAAGTGCAAATGTCTCCTCATAGTCTATGCCTTCCTTCTAGGAGAAGCCACATGCCACAAATCTTACCTTGTGTTTTTCAATGCTACCATCTGCAACATGCTTGATCTTGTAGATCCACTTTGAAGTCACAACAGATTTCCCTTTTGGTCTCAGAACTATCTCCTAGACATCATTCTTCATAATCGATTGGTACTCCTCGATCATGGCATCCTTCCATTCTTTCTTCTCTGCTGCTTCCTCATAGTTGGAAGGTTTTTTATCAATAATGTTACACAGCAGGGCCACATAGATGGAGTATGGTCTAGGTCTCTTGCTTTCTCTATGCATCCCCTCTGGAGCGCCATACTTGTGAAGATGCTCATAGTAGATCCAAAGAGATGATGTAAACCTCACAATGAAAGAATTTAGGAATGACAGAAGAAGAATAGAGCAGAAGAACACAGATCCAAAGGAGCTCAGATAGAGGCAGAATAATTACACATGTTACATTAATCTGAATAGTATAAAGGTAAATATACAATGCTTAGGATTCGAATACACTAGGTGTGATTCGAATTAGCTTGCATGGACAGATCCATAATTAGTGGAGTGTCATCAAGTCATAACTAGGAGTCCAACTCATCATCAGTGAAGTCATCAATGCATAAGTAATAGTCAACCAGAAGTCAAACTGAGTCTAACTGAATGTGGTAGGTGTAACTGGCACATGGAAGCACTAATGTAGTGAAGGAGGCTCAGTGGAGGGCACTCATGGAGCTAACTAGAGTCAGAACAGCCTGACTAGTCACACTGGAGGTCCATCGGAGTGATAGGGTCAGTAAAGAGTGAGTCAAGCCTAAAATCAGGGAGAGAACTCTTGTTAACTGAACATAACTGGATTGGTAGGTGAAGAAGTGCGCCTCTCTCATGCAGTAGGTGAAAGGAGGGTGCACTAGGCACTAGGAGGGCTGAAATTGATCAGGAAGAAGCTTCGGGAGCTAGCTAACTGAGGGCTAGGTATTGGGATTGATGACTGGAAATGCATGCAAACCCTAGAATGCATGCAAACCTTGAAAGTGCATGCAAAACCTAAAAGACTGAAAATGAAAATGACTGAAAAGCTAGTAGGACTAGGATGGAGTATAGGAATATCCTAACACCCCCCCTTAATCCATCCTAGGCCCTGGTAACTAGGACCAAAAGTCACCCATACAATCAAATAAGATAGAAAAATAAAGAATTGTCCATAAACCGAGGAAATGGGGAAAACCTCATGGGAAAAATACGCCCCCTCAAAAGAACAGTAAATAACTCAAAGAACCATCATACTAAACAGAAAAGAAGGAAGCTTTCATCAGTGAAAACTTCTGCAAAAAAGTTGACAAGTTGATCCCCTGTAGGATGCCAAAACAGGTGCTAGATGTGGATCTAGTCTTCTGATGTGCCTTCCACTGTGTAGAGGATGGATTGGACGAAGCAAGTCTCTCAGGAATTCTTTCTGCAACTGGAGCGAATGGAACACGAGGGGTCTTCCCATGTGATGGAAGAGAGAACCCCATCATCATGCTGCATCTCTCATGGAGAGGTAGATGGCTAATGCAAGGTTGGTATGATGCTGAAGTCTGGTAGTTCGGTGAACAGATGAATCCTCAACTGTGTTCTCAATAGTAGCAAGGACTGTGTGAGCCCATATTGACCTCGAATCTGGACTGAGAATAGGTGTTGGTTCTGGATCTGAATCTTCTTGAACTATGATCTCAACATCAAGATCTTGATCTTCTTCTTCATCAGAAGAGGAGTCACTCTGATCTTGATCAGAATCTGAAGGAATAGTTGGAGAGAAGGTCATGAAGTGAGAGAACTCATATGCCTTAGAGGCATGATTAACAACCCCATTTGCTATAACCTTTCCAGTGGAGATCTCTGTAATCTCTACTGTGTTTGGACCAAAAGTTACTTACTTTGGTGATCCTGTATGAGTCATCTGATATACTGATAACAAATTAGCTGTTAGAGAAGGAACAAATAAAACATTTTTGAACTTACCATGCTCCATATGTACTGTACCCAATCCTTTGGCATAAATCTGAGAGTTGTCTCCCATGTGAATAGTAGGCCCATCTTTGAGATCTAAAGAGGAGAAAGATTCTTCAGAGGCAACCATGTGGTTGGAGGCTCCAGAATCTATGAGGAGGGCTTGTGATTTTGAAAAACCAGCCATCAATGCATGGCAATCATCAGATCCACTTCCAGGATCAGACATCTTTGCTTCTTTTGGAACAACAATTTTGTTTTGTTCAAGAAGCTTGGTTAGTAGGTCTATTTTCTTGTGCATGCAAGCTTTCTCAGGATGGTTTCCTCTCTTGCAATAGGAGCAATTTGGTCTCTTGTGTTTGTCATTCTTGGATTTAGATGGCTTCTTGTCCTTGTCTTTTTGCCTCCCTTTTGCATTCGCTCCACTTGCTTCTCCAGCTAGAAGAGCTAGATCTTTGAAGGCCTTGATCTCCCCCATTTGAATCAATTTGTCCTCTTCTTGAATGAGAGCTTCAATGAAGTTTTTAAAGGTTGGAAACTTCCATCCAGGGATTGACATTCGTCCAAAATGGAAGGTAGATACAAAGACAGAAAACTGAGATCCCAGTTTGCTCAGAATGGAGAGAACCAATTGTTCATCAGTTTTAGTGATGCCACACTGCTTGCATTGCAAAACCAAGTTCTTAAATTTTGAGAAGAATTCTTGAATAGTCTCGAAATTGCTAGGTTGAAGGGCAACCAATTCATTTTCAAGAATGTGGCCTCTTAGCCCATCTTGTTTGCCAAAAAGACTTTCCAATTTTGTCCATAACTCATTTGGAGACTTCAATCCTTCAATATGAAACAATAGATCTCTAGACATATGAATGTATATGTAACCAAAGGCTTCATCCAATTTATTTAGATGCTTGGTTCTCTCCACAACTGTATGTGGTATGGGATCTTTTTCAAAAACCAATCTGGATAGCCCTTTATTCCACAAGTGTATCTTCATCTCTCTCTTCCAATCAAAGTAATTGAAGGGAGTGAGGATTATAGGAGAAGAAGGAGCATTCGAATTGCTCATCTTGACTGCTGGAACGAGTGCAAAAAGAAACTGCTGATACTGTTGCTGCAACTGCTGGAACTTCGAAATACCTGCAAAAAACTCTCAAGAATGGAGGTAGAATATACTCTCAAATGGCTCTGATACCATGTGAAGATGCTCACAGTAGATCCAAAGAGATGATGTAAACCTCACAATGAAAGAATTTAGGAATGACAGAAGAAGAATAGAGCAGAAGAACACAGATCCAAAGGAGCTCAGATAGAGGTAGAATAATTACACATGTTACATTAATCTGAATAGTAAAATGGCAAATATACAATGCTCAGGATTCGAATACACTAGGTGTGATTCGAATTAGCCTGCATGGACAAATCCATAATCAGTGGAGTGTCATCAAGTCTCCGCCATTATCCGATCGAAGGGTCTTGATCTTCCTCTCAGTGTGATTCTCGATCAAGGCTTTGAATTCCGTGAACTTACTAAATACCTCATCTTTATTTTTCAAGAAGTAAATCCATGTCTTACGGGAGAAATCATCTATGAAAGAAACATAATATACATACCTGCTTAGTGAGCTAGATAACATGGGACCGCATACATCGGAGTGGATTATCTCCAATATTCCTTTCGCTTTGCTTTTACTGCTGGGAAACGCCGCCTTTACATTCTTTCCTTGCGCACATCCCTTGCAAATGCCTTCATGTCTTGTCTAGATTTCTGGAAGTCTTGAAACTGCTTTGCTTGCAATAGGTTGTGCTCTATAGTGCACATGTGCAAGCCTTTTGTGCCAAAGTTCACTTGACTCCATGTAGTCATGAACCAATGCTTGTTCAGGTTGTCCCTTCAACTTGTACAAGCCTCCCTCTTGCTCTCCAATCACAGTTGCATCATCTATTGCCTTTCCCTTTGGCCACATTAGTACTTGGCCATTGACGAATGCAACCCTCATTCCCTTAGCATTTAGTGCTGATATGGAGAGAAGGTTCTTCTTTAGTCCTAGAACATATAGTACATCTTTCATCTTCAGAGATTTGCCAGAGTCTAGCTTGTAGGAAGCTTGTCCACTTCCTTTTATGGGGTATTGGTAATCATCCCCAAGTTTCACCTTATGAGGTTACTCATGCTCAGATAGATTGACGAATGATTCTTTGTATCCCGTCATGTGCTTGGAAGCTCCACTATCTACAAGCCAATCATTGCTCCCATGTGTGACAGTGCCTGTGAGTGCCGAGATCAGGACATATTCTTCATCACTTGAAGAATCATCTCTTTCTTCTTCTCTGGTTATTTTCCTTGCAGGTTCATCATCTTCCGCTGTGTGAGCATGATGTCTCTTCTTGTTTGTCTTCTTATTGGAGGAACCTTTGTTTCTGGGACAATCTCTGGACTAGTGTCCCTTCTCATCACATGTATAACATCTAATGTTCAATAGATCTCTTCTGGGTCTCCTTTGTCTATCGTAGTTCTCCCTCTTATTGTGATGGTGGTGCTCCCTCTTGTTGTGATGGTGGTGCTCCCTCTTGTTGTGTATTACACGGGTACACGTCCCCAAGGGTAGGAAACAGGTTTCCACGTCCCCACGTGTCTCGGAAACTTGGAAACTCCATTGGAAACGTTTCCCCCACGTCCCCGCTTGAAGGAAACTCGAGGAAACACATAAGGGAAACGTTTCCCTCCTAAAAATGGCGTCCCCACGTTTTCTTTGACAAGTTTTTACCAAAAAATAAAAAAATTAAATGATAAAGGGCCACACTGTCCACTATTTTCCTTCTCAGTAGCCTCGATTTCATTTTGCTGTCCAATATGGTTGTGTTTCCGAATTTGTTTTATCAGTTGTAGCTTATGTATAGTTGTATTTCATTTTATTTCACTTGATGTATGTTGTAAATTTGTATCAATCTTTAGATTATAAAATTAAAGACTTTAATGACTTATGCTCCAACTTTCAATTTTTATGTATTCTAATATAAATTTGGTAGTTCTCTTGGTGGGGTCCCCTATATTGAAGACCCCGACGTACCCTTCGACGTTTCCTAAAATTTGGGGGGTTACTTCCGCATATGTCGTTTCTGTGTTTCCTCGCTCTTGCGTCCCGGAAACTTGGGGGAACATTGTTTATTCTAGCGTGAACTATGAGAGCTTGATCATCATTTGCTCCCATCTTCTTTTCTTGTGCCACAAGTCAAGCTTCTTCTTGTGTACATTCTTCCCATAGTCTGCTGAATGTGATCAACTTCTTTCTGGCAATATCCCTTGAATGAATGAGTCCCATGATCTTGGGAGACCATTCAAGGTGGTCATAACAATCTCTCCTTCTTCTACCTTTTCTTCAACTGCTTCAAGTTGCTCCTTGATCTGTGAGACCCTTGTGAAATAGGATTGCATGGTTTCTTAGTTCAGGATCTTTATGTTCTTGAGCTGGTTCCTTAATGTCATCTTCCGATTGATGTTCTTCCCTTCGAATAGTCTTGTCAACATATCGAACATCTCCTTGGGAGTCTCAAGGATGACACATGTGGGATGAGATGATCCTTAATGGAGTCTGCAATAATTCTCTTGGCCTTAACCAATTTCTTCTTGTGGATAGCCTTAGCCTCATCTCCCTCTGGTGCTGGAACCTCTTCACTAACATATTTGTCAGTCATTCTCATCAAGGACAAGTGCAATCCTATATTTCCATGCTCGGAAGTTATCAACTCCCTCAAGCTTGGTGTGGTGAGACATATTGAATGAGTACCTCAAATGGAAATAGCAAAGATTTAGGTTTTACCAATTTGAGATGCCCAACCTGGATTTGGAGCTGGCTGGCCTAGGGTTTGTTAGAGAAACCCTAATTTTTCAAACTTGGAATCTTGAACTTCTGATTGAATAGGAAGATACGCCTCCTCAAGGCGAGTTGTCCAAGACTCCAATGTACCTCTTTTTCCAAATTGATGGAAGGAAGCCCCAAAAAGTTGATGCCCTAGTTTTTCTCCCGGTAGCAGTGACAGGCCAAAAATTGAAAATTCTCGGAATTTGATTCTACTCCCTCTTGGACTTGTCTTCTTTGCTTTGCTTAGACATCTTCTTGTACTTTCTTTCTTTTCTTGAGACCATGATCCTTTAATTTCTTTTTCTTTTTCTCTTATGCTTTTCAATTGGCCAAATGCAAGCTTAGACTTGCTTTCTTTCTTTCTTTGCTTGGTCTTTAGTCTTCAATTTTTTCTTCATCTTTTCTTTTATGTAGGTCCAAGAGACCAGGACTAAGAGCTGCTATATGTGCCTTTTTTAGGCATCGAAGAGGGGAAGAACCTTTCATACTTCAGGACTTAGAGACCACACCAATGTGGCAACTAGCCAACCTTAGCTGCATTGCCCAACATTGGTGGCAATCTGAGAAGAAAGGAACATGGGGTCAGAAGGTGGTAATCCTAGCCTCAGAGTGAGACATCGATGGTGATTTGACAGGAAACGCTAAGGCTTAGAAAAACCAACTCTCCTAGAAGAGTTTTGTTGCACACATCAAAGCCGAGACACAGGGGAGAAAATGGAGGCCATCCTAACAAAGAGGTCACGGAGGGGAAAGTCCTCAAGATACTTAGTCACATCCGGATCAATGGGATTTGTTGACATGTGCGTACAATGCTCTCCACGAGTTTGTGACCTGGGTTAACCCCCTCTTGTGGATCCCAACTCTGGCGATTGTAGCGGAGATTAATGCATGCAGGTTTTGGTCTAATGGCAATCGATTCCAACAAATAGTATCAGAGCGATAGGTCTCTAGTTCAAAACTCACCCGGGTAACGCTGGGGGGGAGATTGTTGGCATGTGCGTCCAACTCCTCGCGAGTTTTGTGACCTGGGTTAACCCCCTCTTGTGGATCCCAACTTTGGCGATTGTAGCGGAGATTAATGCCTGCGGGTTTTGGTCTAACTGCAATTGAGTCCAATAGGATTCTCATAACAAGGTGGATGAATGGAAGATGGAAAAGGCCATATGTGGAGCCAAGGGAGAGGATGTGAGTCATGTAATACATTAGAGACTCTGTGAAAGAGAGAATGTATTTAAAACAAAAAATGATACTAAATGTAGTGCCATGTAACTGTCCTACTCATCATACACATTAGATGATTCACAAGCATAGAATAAAACCTACCACTAGTCAATTCACCAATACAAATCATAAAATCCATATAGTATCCTCTAGGCATACATCTGATACACAACTGGAACGGTAGAATGAACATCACAAGCATACATATGAAAAAGTGGCAACCAATACCGAAGCCCACAAATCTCAAGGAATCACTGCTCTGTGACACTGCCCTTCTCAAAACTGCTCCAGCTCTGCTCATACAATGATCTCAACCATCAAATATACATGACAAATCTCTATGCTCCTTGTAAAGGAGTCAAGGACTGATCAAACCTTTGGTCTACTTTGGCAAAAATGAGGAGTAACACCCCATACAAATGGTGTGATAACATCTCTACTACAATCTTGTGGGTGAGGCAACTTCAGAAAACACCTTATGTGGAGGTCATTTCGTTGGATGAGATTGACACCAGTACTGCATGGAGGGTGGAGATTGAGAGGCCTGTCATGGATTCAGCCCTTGAGTGGTTATAGGAGGAGGTGGCGAGGGGGAGTGCGGTAGAGGAGGAAGATATTCTAGAGCATACATCTCTACAGGAGGTGGCTATTGACACTGGGAGTGCACCACCACCTTCACAGACATAGACACAGTCACAGACACAAGAAATTGGATTTAGCAGTAGTACTAGCAGAGGACTTCAGAGTCTGGCTTCTCCTTCTTGTAAAGGATGTCAGAGTCCAGCGACAACCCCAAGGCTTTCTTCTTTTAAAGTGCATCAGATTCAATGCCAGCCCCAAAGCGTCCTTCATCTAGAGGAAGTGCCATTACCTGAGCCGTTATCTTTGCCTGCAGAAGGGGTAGAGGAAATTGCTAGTTTATTTATCTGATGTCATTGTAAATGACTCATGATGATGATGTACATTTATTATATTTTTTGATAATATTTTGAGGCTCAGGAGTTGGGACTTAGGACATGATTTAGTATTGATGTCTGATCTATCAATATACATCTTACACATCTTATATATCAATTTTCTTTTCATATTTATGTGGCAATGTGTTTATTTGATGTTGTTGTTTTAGATGTTTAAAAAATCGAAAAATATAAATATTTTTGTATTTTTTTTAAAGTTTGCCAATATTTCCTCTATTTTCCCTGATGCTGCTGTTAAGTTGTTTTCTGGACCCTCAGTGATATATTTGCCGACATGACATTTGCAACATTGCTTGGTTGTTATGTAACATACATCTCCTATCTTATTAGGTTGAAACATTGCTCCATGATGAATCATTCACTTGTACTCTCTCCTATTATCTTGCATGTTCTGCCTATGTATCTGTGTGGTTTATCTGAGATGGTATCATAGCCACGGTGAATGGAGGAGCCGAGGGACTGCTGTAGACAGAGAAGGTTAATGAGGGACTGCACTACACAAGTAATTAGGCAGAAGATAGGGCAGGCCAAGAACATCAATAGACATCGTGTTTTCGTTGAAAGTCATTATTTATTTAAGTATATTCCAAATTAAAGGAGAGAAGTCAGGCTTGCACCATTTGCATAAATTTTGAGGTTGTACAAAGAACAAAATTTCGAGGTCTATAACAGAACATACATGAATCTTGATGGAAGATAGGGTTTCACAGGTTTGTAGCATACATTCCTAGGCTAGTAGGCCTATATAGACACTGTATGAACACATATTTTAAAGGCATGCTTTTTCTTTGGTTATTGCACAAATTTTGAGGTAGACACATTTCTTTGCTGTAGCACGATTTTTGAGACCTTGGCACAATGTTGTAACTTGTAGCATGCATTTTTTGAGACTGTGCATAGAATTAAGGCAAAATAATCTGCACAGGTAATGAGGGGTGCGAAGTCTAAACAGGCATTGTTCTCAACACAGATCAACATGGATTCAAAAGCATACTGGTAAAACCATTTTCTTTTTGGTTTCAATGTTTGCTTGGAAACTATTTTTTAGTTTTTTCCCTGAAATTGTAGTTGCAGTTTTCCAGAACTATTGCAACATAGTCAGAAGCAAAATGGACTTAAAATTGCAGCAATAGAGAGAATGGAAGGATTCCCCATCTTAAATATATGCCTATGACCATACTGATCAATCCTATGACACGATTTTACCACTTCCTATCCCTTGTAGACTTCAAACAGAAGGTGCCCCAGTAGGGCTTTTATTATTATTTTTTAATTAATATGGTTCAAGCTAGGAGTAAATGTAAGTTAATTTCATTAGTCCTGTTTTCTTTTTCTTTCAAGTAACCATTTTGATTGTGTCCCCTGCTTTCTAGTCCTTGTCCACTAACATTAACAATCTAAAATTTTATATTTTGAAGTCTACTGAGATTCCTCCGCTTTCATAGTTATTCAAGTGTATTCATGTACGAAATTTCAGAGGTCAACCTAAATTGTTTTGCAGTAATAGAGAACCAGTACTTGGTAAGTTACTAATTGCGTTTGCGTCACTTGTAAATGTTAATAGTACCTCCCCATTTACTTGAAAATAGATTTTAGTGCCTGGCTATAGATTCTGTATGACTTTCTTTAGGAATTAGCAACCTGTCACTAGAATGTTACTTCTAACCCGTTAAGGATTAGTTTCTCAAAAATCTTTTGGTCTTGCTGATGCAGCGATGCAACCCGAACACGTCAAACACTTCAGATTATGCAAGAGCATGTAAAAGATTTTTTAGAGGCGGAGGTGCATTTCATGGCAAGCTTTTATTCGGTGCCAGCAATGGATGGACAGACTGCTCAGCATTTGCAGCAAGCAGTTTGCCAATACTCGAGAGATGACATACTTACTGTAATGTGAGAAGAGATTGTGCCTTCATATTATTTCATGTTAGGATTCAATCAAAAAGCTTTTGACTCTCATAGCTCGTATTTACTGGCTCAGGGTACTTTCATAAAGAGCTTGGTTTGATTGCATGAATAAGCCTTTTATTATCATACCTTATATATAATATTTCGGTTTCATCATGGTTATTTCAGAATGAAAATATCTATCAAGGGTGGTGCAATTATAGTTTAGCGTGGAATTATGGGTAAATCCTGAATATTCGGAAGTTTTGTCAAAGCTGTCATTGTCATCTTCATGCATATCATATTAATTTTGTCAAATAAAGCTTTTGCTTAATCGCTCTTAATATTTTTTTTCCTTCGTGAATCCGTAACTTTTTGCTATGAAACATATTTGATCTCCAACCTAAAGCGTTCACTAGGAAAGAATGTTTTGAAAACTTGTTTAATGTGCATGAAAACTTGTTTGAATGTAATTGCACATTATTGGAGGAAATAAACAATTGATTGACAATGTTTTTAATTAAATAATACTGATAGAGCCACGAGAGGTTAACCAGCTTGGTGAAAGCGGGGATTGTCTTAGCCCCACAAGAGTTAAATCTAGAAAATGGCTGGCTCGGTCCTGCAAGAGTGGCCGAAGGTGGTAAAACCATTATAGCCATTAAATGGGCTGGGTGGCCTCATACCCCTCCAGAATAAAAACCACAAATTGTGTCCCAACTTTGGGTGGTGGCCTTAGGTTCCCCGGATGGGGTGAGAACTAACCACTGAGCTGCAGAGCATTAAATGCGGCAGCTCAGTGCTTGGGGTCCGTTGGATCTGGAGATCTCCAGATCCAGATCCAACCAGTAACCACTGAGCTGCAGAGCATTTTAAAATGCTCTGCAGCTCAGTGGTTACTGGTTGGATCTGGATCTGGCTTGGGGTCCGTTGGATCTGGAGATCCTCCAGATCCAACGGACCCCAAGCACTGAGCTGCCGCATTTAATGCTCTGCAGCTCAGTGGTTACTGAGCTGCCGCATTTAATGCTCTGCAGCTCAGTGGTTAGTTCTCTAAATCCAACGGACCCCAAGCACTGAGCTGCCGCATTTAATGCTCTGCAACTTAGTGGTTAGTTCTTGCCCCAGGATTATGGGTCCCATGACTCTCCAGATCCAATGGACCCCAAGCACTGAGCTGCCGCATTTAATGCTCTGCAGCTCAGTGGTTAGTTCTCGCCCCAGGATTATGGGTCCATGACTCCTGTAAGCATTTTTTATTGGAAAAAAATATTGAGTACACTTCACACAGCATTAAGTGGGAATTAATAACCAGTATCTGTTTTAATGGTTGGGAATTGACCTAAATCAAATATTGAAGGAGTTGGCATCTATTGGAAACATCTTACTATATGGTCCTAGTTGGCATAAATCTTAAACGATGATATCGTATTGACGGTATCAACCATTTATGACTTTTTTTCAGTTTTTTTAACTTCTTAAGGAGCTATGGTCCTTAACTGTGTACCAGTCTGAATTTTTGCCGGGCAGCATACTAGCCAAGTAAATAAAGTTTTCCTGCTTTAGAAGAAATACTTTCATAGGCAGCAGTATGGAAATGTGAACAAACACAGCAATTTTTTTCCGGCGATAATTTATCTGCAGAAGGACAATGATTATGTTCAGTTGTATGTTTGATACCTGAAAATCAGAATCATGAACATAATATTTAACGAGTGTTGCAGGACTCTGACTTGGAAATATCTCCACTGGGGTTCCAAATCATTGAGTTGGCAAAAAAATTGGCGAACTAGGCAAAACACGTCGAACGTTTGAAAAAATGTATAGTATTTCATCTTTTTCAATTAAATTAAATACCACTGATGGGAGTCTGATGAGTTTTTCAAACTCTAACAGCACTGGAATGAAGTGCTTACAGAAGAAATCACAAACAGCAAGCAGATGATTGAAAACAACCCATGAAATTGTGTTTTATAGGCAGAAATGTGCCAATCTGCCAAGGTTTTTATAAAAAGTGCATTTGACTCGCTGGACTCCCTATATTTTGAAAAACTAGTTCGGTGAGTTTTTCAAACACTGCAAAAATTTTCACCGCAAGTACTCGTTTTGAGCAAGACTTGCTGATTACTCAGCGGCTCGTCAATTGCTCAGAAAACTAGCAAGTTTTTCAATAAGTGCCAAGTTTTTTAACCTGAGTACTTGTTTCAAGCAGGAATTGCCAGTTACTCGGCGACTCCTGCAATCATTTAATCTACATCTTGCTCAGGTATTCAATAACAAGAAGAATAGAAGTTTAGTTTAATAACTGTCAATATGAACAAGAGGCCTTTCGTTGTCACATTTAACAGCTCTTCTAATACTAATGACAAGCACTAAATGCATATACTATAGATAGAATATACTATCTGTGTTCTCATTGCCTTTCTCTTCTTTGAGTTGTCTATCATGAAATGTTAAACTGCTCACAGGATCTTTAAGTTTATTTGTCATTGATTTCTATGTTTTCTTTTTCATTTGGGAGATAATATTTGTTTTGAAGAGATTCGAGATCCACTGTAACAACATCGAAGTTCAACATACCAGGTTGATTGAAAGTGGCACATATTTATCAAGGTTTAGAGTAAAGATCTAACTTTTTGAAGTATACTTAGCAGGAACTTTATTCACTTCAAAGTTCAACCCCTTGTTCCTTGTCATTGGAAGATACAGAAGAAAAGAACATTGCCTGAACACTCCTCATGAATGTATCACTTACTCGCGGAAAACAAGAACAAAGGTTTTATTTAAGTTGAATTGGAAAACCTCGAATAATTATTACTGAAGCTAATCGTTGATTCCTTCGTGCATTATCCTTGTAGTATGTAGATGCCTCGTGATGATTCATCTCATGAGATACAATTATTTTTGTTTTGATGTGATTTTGTATCATAGGGTTTATGATTTAGAAGTAAGGAGAGATATCATATTTCAGTATCGATGTATGATGACATGATCTTATACATCTTATATATTAATTTTATTTTCATATTTATGTAGCATTGTGTTTGTTTAATGTTGTTGTTGTTGTTTTAGATGTTTAAAAAATGAAAAAATGATTCTTTAAGTTTCTTGATAATTTCTGATATTTTTCCTGATATTACCAATAAGTTAGATTCTGGATCCTCGGTGATAAATTCGCCTACAAGATAAATGTAACATCAGTTTTGGTACCCCTCAGTATGATGCATTTAGCCTGCATGTATCACAGGTTTACAGGTTATTATAGAATTTTACTAGAACAAGTTTGACCACAAACTTATGGCCTAAGTTACCAGGATACGGATATGGATCTGGATCCATCATATTTTTGAAAAGCCATGATCTGGATTTGTCAGGGATACGTCAAGTACACAAAAATAATAGTATTTTAAATTAAAAAAAAACATATTTAGAGTTAAGAATCAAAATCATTCATGAATCACAACATTAGAATTGAAATCATTAGATGCCGTGGAAACACAACATTAGATATTGCTTACTCACACAACATTCTCTCACTCACTCAGGCACAATATAACTGTTCGATACCACTGCTCAATATCAGTTTGACTCTCACGTTCACTACTCGCCAGGTCTGATATCAGTCTCGATATCACTGCTCAAGATTGAGTCAGGCTGAAAAACAGCACTCAGTGTCTTGTGTTGGAAGTGGGGCAGGTTAACTTATAGAGTATTTTAAGGGGCTTAGGGTTTAAACAAATGGCAAAAAATGCAAGGAAACATAAAAAAATATATCAAGAAAACCTAAAACTATGTCAAATTTTTCTTGGGATCCATGTGTGGTGGGGTTGAGTGTCTCTGGATCCACCTCCCAAAATTGGGAATTGCCTCCGGAGTGTTTGGATATGCCTAGCTGGTGGATCCTACAGGAATCTGCAGATCCAGGGTCAGGAACCCGTGGATCCAGTAACACAGCTTATGGCCAACAATGGATGCTGTCTTATATACATCATATCCCATCAGTTCTGGCGATTCCAATATATTTACCTTATATTTCCTACTAATAACTTGAACCTTGGATAAATTTATTGTAGGTGGTAATTTCATATTATATTTATGTCTACTAACATTTCCATGAATGCAGGATAAGGTATATGCTTTCGTGATTTAGATAACTTACGTACTGGTACTCGCTTGTAGAACTGTTATCTAATCAACAGAGTTGATTGTATATACTACATTAGTTGTTTCCACAAGATTAAGCAAGCAGCAAAAGTCAACTACATATCATATATTTTTTCTATTTTGAAACAAGAGCAATTTTCATTCTCTTTTAGAAACTGTATCAGTATTACATACCAATTTACAGTCCAGACTCTGGCTGTACATGCCTGGTCAAACTTTGCTATTACATCTACCAGAGAGAGACTTCAGAACATTTACAAGAAATTGTCCTATAGTTCTACATTGCTTCATTACGTGTCTGAGGCAGCAGTGCCAGCTATTTGCCATATAAATATCGGAACACTCAATAATGAGAGAGTTATGCAACTACTGACAATAAAGCTACTTAAAAACTGACACATTACTACAGATCCTGTTAAGTTCAGACACATCCTGTTTCCACTTGTCAGCCTGTCCTCTTCCAGGACTGACGTTTCCTTCGATTAAAGTAGATTTTGTATTTTTAGTTGAATTGGGATTAGGAAAAAGTGAAGCAACAAGGGAAGGGGGGGAGATGAAAGAGACAGTTAAATACTGAGAATACTGGTTCTTTTGCTCTTCTTTGTTTCCAGTTCGTTTGATCATGGGCTTTTGAATTCCTCAAGCACCTCGGGGCCATTCGAATGAAATATTTTAATATAGTTCACTTATACATTGATTTCTGTGTTTTACATGTGATCTGCTTCATAATTATACCATCTGATTGCATGCTGTTAGAGTAGACAAAACCTTGGATTAGTACCAACTACTAGTGTTTGTTGTGGTTGGATTGATGATTAGTCATGGCAACATTTGAGTAGTTGTTTGAAGACTTCACATTGATGCTAAGTTGCACGAAACAGGGAAACGTGTACAAGTTTCTGAAACAGGAAGGCTTGGAAACGTGACCCCCAAAAAATAGATACATCGGGGGAAACGTGATATATATATTTATATATATAGTTTTTTTGAATAAGGCATTATCTCACAATAAAATAAGAATGAGAGGTTAATTTGTAGGTAGGTTTAGAAACGATTTCGAGGTAAATTTGTTTTAATTTTCCATAAACTATAGTGTTTTTGGATTTCCTATGGGTCCCAAGCCGTTCATGGACCCTTGGAGGTTTCCCTGAAGTTTCCAAGTTTCCGCAAGTTTGCGGTACCGGTACGTGGGCATTTTAGGAGTTTCGTGCAACATAGCATGATTGATGTGTTTCACTGACTGTACAACTGTACAATCCTCATTGTTCCTCTTGATTGCTTGACTGCAACAACAGTATCTGTAGGATAGGTTTGATGGCAATATTGTTGGCATGTTTGGCTCTTTTGATGGGAAAACCATCTTGGGCATGAGGTGTGTTACTGTTCAAACTAGTGGGCTAGGCTTGCTAGTGAATGGTAATCATATAGGAGATCTGGACTGCTGTCACCTTTGTCCAATCTCTTAACTTCTTCGGGATCATATGTTGTCCCAAGGGGGAGAGCCCTTTGGTGAAACTGCCAAACAGTCATACAAGTACTTTCCAAACACCTTATAACAAGGATCAGTGCCTTCAATGGAGTCAAGTAGAGGATGAATAAAAGATATTAAAAGACTAACTCCAATTAGACACTAGTCTAATATAGGTATTGCAGCATGAATTGTGACTGTCTATGATGGATGTTTATGTATTAATTCTAGTCTTGAATAGTATCCTACTTACATCAAAGAACAGTAGTATCAAAGTGTAACCAATAAGGGCCTGATTTCTACAGAATCTACGCATTACCAGCACTTAGAAATTACTACTTCAGTGTAAAAACAGTGTAAGCATATGTCGGTTTTGCACACACACACACACACATATATATATATAATCCCACACTCACTATCAGTAATCAATCCAATGATAAGTATATGAGCAATTACAGGATCAGCATTCAGTTGAGCATTGGAGCAACCATTAAAAATTAGCACTGTACCATGTAAATGTGCCTCAATATCACTCCTAACTATTACAAGATTCAAGAGTTTTGGAGGGGAGCCAACAGTAATCAATCCAATGATAAGTATATGAGCAGTTACAGGATCAGCATTCAGTTGAGCATTGGAGCAACCATTACAAATTAGCACTGTACCATGTAAATTTGCCTCAATATCAGTCCTAACTATTACAAGATTCAAGAGTTTTGGAGGGGAGCCAACAGCTGCCCTGAATATATTAGTTTTTGAGAAAAAAGATGGTTTGAAACAAATCAGTTGACAGGAGCAGCAGGTGGAACAAGCCCTAGAGGGCTTCACAAACCACCCCAAACAACTCGCTGTGGTACAAGGAGGCAGCCAGGGAGGAGGCTGAGACCTTTAAGGCCTAAAATTTAGGACGCTCGAAATTCTAGTACGCCCGAAATTTTAGTACGCCCGAAATTTCAGGGCCAAAAATTTAGGGCCAAGTTTTTAGGAAGGAAGACCGAAAGTTTAGGGAGGCCCGGAATTTCGAAAAAAATTATTTATTTATTTTTTTTGATTTTTTTGAAATTTTTAGGGTTTTCTGAGGTAAAATGCAGACCTAAATTAGCCTAATTTAAACATGAAAATGCAATAATTTACACATGAAAATACTGGAATTTTGATAAAAATGACAAAATTGGGTTTTGGAGAATAGTACTTCAAGTTCAAACCCTAGGGCAAGAGGGATGGTGACCAGCCTCCCTCTTGGATATTTCTCTTCTCTTTCAAACTAGGGCATCCAACAACAACCTCTAGGGTTCGTTGGTGGAGCCTAATTTAGGCAAAAATTAGAGTTCCAAGGCCCCAACAAGAGAAGAAAACTCCCTCAAGGGGATGTTTTCTACCATGTAAAAAGTTGACAAAGGCTGGTAAGAAGCCCTAAATATGCTATAATCACCAATCAATCCACTTAGAAGCATAAACTCACCAAACTTTACCAAGAAAAACCAATCCTTGAGCTTGTGTTAGTCCAACAATGCTAGCATCAACCTTGCATGTGCATAGAAACCCTAGAAGATACTCCAATTTCCACTTCAAGCAAAAGAGAAAGTCATCTAAGAGGTGCGCATCTCTTTAGAGAGCTCAAAAAGGGTAAAAAAGTAACATAATGAAGTTTGATCCCAAGTCTTGTGCTTTACAAATGACAAATGGATGGATATTTATATCCATCTTAGCACAAGATTAATTTTTGATCAAGCCTAGATGTCAATTTCAAATTAAAACACTATAATATTAAAATATTTCAAAATAAGACAAAATTAGGGCATGTCACCCACACGTTGGGGACTAAACCCTAAAACCAACATAAAATGATGAAAAGATACTAAAATAAGCAAGCCAATGCCTCACTGTGACTGCAAGAGTGAGCCTAAGGAGGACGTTATGCCCCTACTAACCCCATAATGATTGAAAAAGTCCCTCAACGTCCCCCTTGCCTTAGCTTGAGGCTTGATCAATCATGCAACGCCATAGGGTCGATTTGGTCAGACAGGGAAAAATTAGCTGCAGAGAAGGTCCAAGTGGGGTGTGAGAGGGGTGGTGGACTTAGGGATGACCTCCCTAGGTGAAGCATAGTCCCCCTCAAGGAATAAAAGACATGGTGGTCATGTGACCCAATGGCCCACAACTGGAAGCCCCAGACACCAACCCCAGGGCTAAAAGCCCCTTAAAGGGCAGTCAACAATGCCATTAAGCCATAGTACTTCCAAGAGTAGGACCTTCTCTACCAAGCAACCTGTTGGAATGATGTAGAATTGCTGAAACGTAACAAGGTGGTTGATGAGAAGACATATTTTGGATTGTAGCCTTTTGGTTGTTCCTTCTTTGGTATTTAGCACATTTGATTGTAGTATGGAGCACTTGTGAGTCTTAGTGACCATCATGAGTGTATGGTCATGAGCTTCTTTGCCATATTCTCTGTGCAATAGACCGTTCCTCAGCACATAATCCTAGCAGAATTTGGTGCTCGATCCTTCTAACTCGTAATAGTGTTTAATCTGGTCTTTTTTTTGCACTGCCTCTAGGACTTTGCTGACTTGGCGACAAGATGGGACTAGTATCTGTACTTGGCCTATTGTGCTTTAGAGACCATTGCCTCATATAGCCATCTGAGACGTGCTCGAGGTTGGTTTGTGGGGTCTCAGTTCTTTTGGATTTTGTGGGCATTTCGATGGATTGACTCACTCCTTTTAGATATTCTTTGGATGCACTTGGTCACCTCCTACCTATTAGACAGGAACTGAACAAGTTAATCAGAGATGTGACATTTACAGGTAGTTTATCCAGATTACTTGGGTTAACCCTCAGGGCGGGTTACACCCTAAGATGGCCTTCTATGTTGAGCACTTCTTTGAGATAAGAGACAGACTCATTATTTGACCGTGGTATACCCTCCACCATTAGTTACTGGAATGTCCCCATTTTTGTGTTCCCTTGTTCTGTAGTTAGGGATAACTTTCGAGGCTTATGTCAGCCTAGACAGAAGGGTGAGGTTATGTTATCGGTGAGATCGAAGGATTTGGGGGAGTTATATGAGGCCCAACCTAGTCCATTTACTATCGTTCATCATCACGATCACTTCCGCACAATTTGCTCTTGCTTCCGTGGCATTTCGCCGATTCTCGTAATTTGGGGTTATTATTGAGCTTAATTTAATTAATGCACTAATGGTGTTATTCAGATCATATTTGTTGAGGGAATACCTTAGTGTAATAGCTCGTTGGAACTGGGATGAAAATATCTAAAAGTTGGGATGAGGAGAAAGGGACTTTTGGCGTTCGGGAATGTCTTAAAGCCAATTGATCACTTTCTGGCATTAAAAAAGAGGTTAAAAAGGGTTACAAAGTGACTTTAATTTTTATGTAAAAAATTATAAGGGGAATACGGGTCATATGGATTAAGTCAAAGAGGAAAGATCTAGAAGGGGCTCAGATAAGTATAAAGGAAGGGTAGCGCGTCACTTTGCTCATTATGTTTTGGATTGATCTCTTGATCGGGGCACTCTTGTGAGCCAAGGTTTTCGTTGGGGTTTGGAAAAACCCTTCCATTATGGTTTGGTTTTGGTGGTGCGATTTCTACCCTAGCTAGACGTGAGGGAAATCCATTCAGGGTTTCCACCAGAGCTTTATTTGGCAATTTATCTTTAGTTTCATGGTGCAGCGACATGCTTAGATGATTTTCCCCAAGGAGCCGAGTCACTTTCTTACAGGGTCGTGGGAATTAGGAGGAGGATCGTGGCACTTGGAGGCTCGTTGTGTGTTTAGTAGAGGGTCTAATCCTTCATTTGGCAGTGCCGTGGAGCTGGGAGAGGCTGCAAAGGTGTCTAGAGGAAGCTGTGGGGATAGGAAGGTTCATGGAGTCTCCTTAGGGGGCGGATCCACCATTTTTCCATAGTCGTGAAGACTCTAGAGGGCCGTGGGGGTCTCGACAGACATTATGGTATAGGAGATAGGGCCGCAAGGTCACTTCATGGTGTTAGGAGGGCGAATTACCCTTGGGAATGAACGACATCACTTGTGGCAGGGTTTTGGAGGATAGGAGAGCCTTGGAGGGGATGCATTAGCTAGTAGAGGAGTCTAGGCATTATTCTCAGTTTTTGGTTTGCATTTTATGTGTTTCTTTGATGTGTTATAGCTGCCATAGCAACCATTAGAGAATTGTGTTGTGATCCGAGTTTCCATTCATAATAAAATGCTCATATTGTCTATCTTATTTCATGTGTATTTGGAATAATTGCAATGTGTTTGACAAAATATCTTCATTAAAATGTATGAAAACTGTTTGTAGAAAGTCATAAACACTTGTCATGCAAATTGTTTGACGAAAACACACAACCCTAAACTAATATCCTAAGCTTAGCATTGTTGGGGATACTACAGTGGTATTAGAGCGAGGTTTTCCTGCTAGCCCGAGGGAAAAATCAGTGAGGAGTTATTTCAGATTGTGTACATACACGGGTCAGAAAAGATAAAGACAAGGAGAGAGTTCTTGGCTGAAATTTTGAGGAAGTTAGCAACAATTAAATACATGCCTTACTACCAGGAATATCTAGTATTGGGTGAGGAGATCTATGTAGCCTTGTCCTTTCAAGACTATTACACCATCAAGTATAGAGGATTCCTTTAAAAGTACATGGCATAAATTAAAGAGAGATGAGCATGAAGGACATATGAAGGAGCATGCATCTAACCATATTGAGGATGTGTGCATAGAGGAAGACCAAACAACAGCTTATGAGGCATCATTAGAGCTAACCAATGAGGCTGATGACACCCGTGTATTGGATGGCTATACCATGAGAGGCATCAAGACATCTCTTCCAAGATGTCTCTTATGGAAACCCTTGTTCGACTTACAGTTCTCTATGGATCAGAGGTTTGGGGACCTGGTCTGCTTGAGGTCTACCGGGCTTTAGCCGAAAGTGTGGAGACACTTCTCCCATACCGCATCATCAAATGCAAATAGATAGTACCTCAACACATCATTCTCCTAGAGTTTGGGGCCCGATGCTTCCGACTTGATACTGCTTTCCTTCTTGTTTCACTTCTACATTGCCTCTGGAGTTTTGTCAACTTGGTGAATGGTCGAGATCAATATCCATATTTAGCCCGCTGATCATTGGAATCCATTACTCTATCTAGTCCTCTTGGTCGTAACAAATGTTGGTTTGCAACAATTTCAAATCTTTTGGGGTCTGTTGGCATTTCGGTAGATCGTCTTCCCCCTTTTAGATACTCCCTGAACGCGCCTGGCCTCCTCTTACCTACTCGACAAGATATGAACAGGATCATTCGAGATGACATTTACAGGTGATGTGTAGGTCACTTGGACTAACCCCAGGGAGGGTTACGTCCAAAGATGGCCTTCTATGCTGAGCACTTTATGGAGGTGAGGAACAGACTCATCATCCAAACCTTGTATGCATCTCATCATTGGGCACACTCTCTTAGTATCCCCTTAGGCCAGTTCAGGGTTGGCTCACATAGACTTCAGGTCAAGACAGATCACTAGACTCTACAGGCCGATAGGATTTTCTAGTTGTGCCATCTCCATGAGGTCGAGATAGAGGAACAGTTCATCTTCCTTTGCCCCATATCCTATGATATCCGTGGACAGTTCCATTGTTTATTTAGAGGGACCCAAACCCTCACTAGTTTCTTTAGTACCCCAATTAGAGATGCTTGTCCCTCTACTTACAGGAGGCTCTTAGGCTCCGAGCCCACACACTCCAGCCTCATATTAGACTAGATTCCATCCAGCAGATAACTTCTTTCTTTTCGGTGCTCTCTTTAGGTAGGGGCACCAAGAGATAGATTGATATGAGCATGGCACCAAACTCTCGATTGGTGTGGACCTGTGGGAGCATCCCCAATCCCAGAGTTCTCAGCGGCATAGCCAGACTAGATCCACTACCAATAGGAAAATGAGATCCTCCAGGCCTCAGCAACAGAGTACCTCCTTGAGTCAACAACATAGTAGGCAACCTCGATCTTCCACTGGGCCCTCCTTTGGTCATCATTCTATACTGAGTTTCTTTCATTCGGCCTCGGATGTTAGGTGAGATGGGTCTATTCCATGACAGAACTATTCCATGTTGGTGTGGACCTGTGGGAGCATCCCCAATCCCAGAGTTCTTAGCAGCATAGCCAGACTAGATCCACTACCAATAGGAAAATGAGATCCTCCAGGCCTCAGCAACAAAGTACCTCCTTCAATCAACAACATAGTAGGCGATCTCGATCTTCCACTGGACCCTCCTCTGGTCATCATTCTATATTGAGTTTCTTTCATTCGGCCTCGGATGTTAGGTGAGATGGGTCTATTCCATGACAGAACTACCTCATTCCTTTTGTATTCTCTCATTCCTAGATCCATTCCTCCTGTACATCCCCCTCCTCGTGCAACCTCCAGTGTTCGGGGTCAAGGGTTTTTCATTCTATAACTTAGATCTCATGACCTAATTTACTTTAGGTATCTTGTTTTTTATAGGAGACTTTTTAGTACTCGTGCTTTGTAATGACATCATTTGTACTATGTAGTCCCATTGATCTACTTTAGTGGTCATTCATTGGACATTAATAAAATTTACCTTATATTATCTTATCTGATCACATAATGTTAGTTTTGTGGAGGTAAACTTTGTAAGTTGTAACAGACCTTTTGAATATAACTTGTTCCAGAGCAGAAATAGAGTGTTGGAAATTTCATTGGAATGACACTTCAATGCAATTCAGAAATTTCATCTTCTTTCTAGAATGTTCTTCAGATCTTAACCCCCAAAAATTATTGCTGTAAATTAAAGTACAAAACAACAACGGAAGAAGTACGATAATTAACTTACAAACAACCCTAGACTTATTGGAAATTAAGGAGAAAAGACACCAACCATTGAGATAAGTTCTCAACGCTTTTATGGCAGCTTATCAGTCAATATTCAGATCTGAAAATGTAATTTTACAGCAGAAATAGCAGCAGTATTACAACAGCAAAATCAATCCCTTTATCTTCTTCTTTAAATGTCAAATTAGTTAACAATTTTCTCTTTCACTTATGTCCAATTAGCAAGACCATAAATAGATGTAAATATCAAAATATGAAGAACACATGTATCTGAAAATCAAATCTGAAATTGACACAAGATGTGTTTGGCAAGAAACTTCATATATAACCTCAATGATGAAGTACTGTTATCACACAACTTGTAGTTGTCCCCGAAGGTATCCCATCCGGGATGGTAGAGGAGACGGACAACTAAAGAGGTGACACAAGAGATGCAACGGTTCCCAATGCAAGCTGGGAGTCACGATAACTGAGGCACTCTTCACTTTAGATCAAGATGAATCAAGACCAAGGGGGAGACCCTAGCCAATCAATGAAGATTAGCCAACCCAAAGGTTCCTAGGGAAATGTGTAAATTAAATTACGGAAACCAATGAGTGAGTTAAATTAAGTGGACCCAAGAGTTTAAGTGTGGTTGAAAAGGCTTAGGAGGTGACAAGTGTTTCAACCAATGAATGACTAAGGCCACTTTTGAAGCTCGAAAAGATAGATCTAGTACCATGAAAACACACAAGTGGGGCCCACTCCTTAAAAGGTGGAAAATGGTCCAAATGGGGCACTAAGGGGTTGAGATGGCACTAAGGGGTTGCAATGATGTAGATCTATGGATCTAAGATGAGATAGACAACACCCACATATGGGATCTAGCAAAAAGGCCACTAACCCAAGGAGTGCGAATTGCCCAAAGGAGACTAGTGCCTTAAGATGAGGGGGCAAATGGAGTCCAAAATGTACCAAAATGTAGATCGGGGTAGTTTAGGCAATTATCAAGTTGGGTTTGAAGTGGCATGCCCCAACATGAGCTAGATCTCCATAGATCTAAGGTTGAAAATGCATCACCCAATGACCCAAGTGGGGCACAACCCTCAAAATGAGGAATGGGGCCCACAAGGCAAAAATCAAATAAGTGAAGCACTAGAGGTAGGTTATCAAGGTGGATCTATGCAAATCAAGCGGGATCTCACCTACCCACCACTTGGAACTAGCCCCACTAGCCTTCCTCAAGGACTGCAAATTGCCTCAAGGAGGGCTAGGTGCTTTGGAAAGTGTGTCAAATGGAGGCCAATGACCACCAAACTATAGATCTGAATTGCCGTGGATGCTATAGAGGTGAGTTATTAAAATTATCCCCAAACCCAAGCTAGATCCAAGTAGATCTAGAAAAAATGTAAAAATGAGGGTTTTAATCAATGAGGGTTTTGTGATCTAAGAGAATAGATGGATAGGATAGAAGAATGTCATACCTCATGGAACATACCTAGAAAATGAAGATGGAAGAGGCTTGAGACGAGGATTACTTCCCACAAAGATCAAATGCCAAACTTGATGAAGCCCTTCTTGCCAACGTTTTGCCTCCTTCAACCAAATCAGCCTCCCTATTCCTGTCAATCAAGGACACAAAGATCAATCAATCAATCAAGAATGGAAGTTGATGCAAGCAAAGAGATGAAGAAACATGAAATTGTTGGTACAAAGACAAAACAACTCCCTATCACCCAAAACATCCTCTTGAAGCTTGTAGGGTAGGCCTCCCCACCAATACGCACTCCTCAAAATCGTCTTCTTTGCCTACAAAACAATGTTAGTTGAAGATAAAATCAAGATGGCCAATGTCTGTCAATGCATAGGAATAAGCATTTACAATCACCACAAGCATTCCAACTCCAAGATCCAAGATGCCCAAGAAAGTATTTTTATTCCAATAGCCAAGAGCCAAAAATTTCTAGATGACTTTTACAATAGGGGGGTCTCCTCCTTATATAGGATAATAAAGACCAAAACCCTAAATCACAAAACCTCTTTTTGAAACTAGTGGTTGAGATTAAAAGATCTCATAATCTAATCAACGGCTAAGATGAGCCAATACACAATATCACATGGATCACTCAAAAGAGGGATGACGTCATAGCTAAAAGTGACTAAGTGAGGGTGACGTCATCCTCCAAAAGGGGTTAAGATACATGGGCCCACCAAATATGACATGGACATGACTCAAGACACACATGGTGGGGCTAGGAGGTATCAATCCTTCACTAGCTCGTCCCCATGGCACAATAATATAAAATAATAAGACCATGACATGTCCAAATAACACAAATGATCAAAATCTTGTCTCCAAAGCTGAGAGAGACGTGAAGTAAAAGGCCTCCTGTGGCCACTGTGGACCCCACTGACTGATGCCAACTGATATGGAAGATGGGGGGTTCACCTTGGAAGACCTCTGAGAAGACCAAGTGCCAAAACCTTGCCTCAATTGCCCAAATCGAATTTCTCAGTGACCCTTTTATTCCATTTTTAATCCTCCTGAAAAACCCTGAAACTGCCCAAACTACCACCTAGGGTGCCTGCGCTGTCAAACTGAGTGCACCAGGCTGTTTGGAAGGGGGGCATAATGGTGAAAACAAGTGGCTAGACCACCCGCTTCCTACACAGTGCCCTATGCAACGACTGGCCTCCAAGCCTCTGCTGGACAGGTTGGATCAGCATGCCCAAAACTGGTCAACATGTGGATAACTGCTGCTATCATCATCAGAAGTGCCTGGAATTGAAAGATAAGTGTCTCAATGGTCCAGAAGACCCAAATCTACTAGAAATGAGTACTCATACACCATGGGTTGACTTGTGGGGTCAACTGTAGGGTCCACCATACCCGGACAGTGTAAAATATGATGATCTGGAAATAATAATAAAACTGACCAACTGCATCAATCATCATTTGAAGCATATGTCCATCACATGGAATCATCAGTAGGTGTATGTGGGACCACAAATCATCATCCATAAGCATAAGTGGTCCATCTCATCACGGATCCCAAGAATGACCATGGTCAAACTATGTTTGACTAGGTCAAAATATAAGCAAGGACAATATTATAACAATAGACTAAGACATGTTCCGTTAATCACATTCACAGCTTAACTTAAAGTATAAACATCATTCCATGGCAGTTAATACATATATATATTTCAATGTTTTTTATATTTTACTTGCACAAAAGCTTTAATGACAGACTCACCCATTGGACATGGCCTAACTGCTAGCTAGGGATGAAGGCTAAAGAATCAAGGCTAGGCAAAAGGGAATGACTTGACCAAACTCAACCAAATGACACTTTGGACGGGGAAGGGGGAGCTACACTTTGTGCTGGACAAAATAACAAAGGGAAGGGTTGTGCCTCATAAATGGATAAGTTGTTTAGAAAGTGTTTATTCAACTTAGGCATCATGTCTACATCAAGTTGATCCAGGTTCATTAGGATCATTCATTCATTTCCATGACCTTTTGGCCTAGATGACCCCTCTGGGATTTCACATGTGCTAAGAAGCACAACTAATCGCAGCTTGCATCCGGGGCATATTCACATTTACAAGGTCAGCAATAATAGATATAACTTTTGAGTAACCATTGCTTTTTGGACCTTTTCTATACCCTTCGAGGGGTGTTTTAGCAGTTCATTGCTATAGCCTTTATTCACGTGTGTTAAGAAACACATTCTAGAATTTTAAGTTCACAGGCTTTCATAATACATTTTCAATGAGCTTTTAGTTTTAGCCAACAACATCTCAAGTGACTAGGGGGAGTTCTGCACAGTGCCAAACATTAGGACAACCGACCAGAATGATTTAGGCATACAATCCAACTCACCAAAGGCAAGTTCTGTCACCAACTCAGAGCCGAGGCATAAAACAAACATGGATGCGATCCAACACAGAGGTAGAAATGGGGAAGTCCTCATTATCAAGAAGTCAAGAAGGCAAGTCAGGGTGAAAACCAAAATAAGGAAGGTCATGGATGGGTGGAGTCAAGTGAAAGTAGTGCCTAAGCTAGCAGACAAGGGTGTCAGGAAAGACCATATCTATGCTCATAGGAGGGTAATGAAACCGATGAGTATTGTCAGAAAACCTAAGTGTGCAAGTAATACATCCATTTTATATTTATAACATCATCCAAGATATTTCATTTTACTTTAAATAGCACTGGCACATCATGAATCATATACCAAGTCAATGCTATGAAGGTGACTAAAACAACAAGATAGTAATCCAAAGTCAATAATCAGAAGTCCATAGGTCACATCACATCATAATAATCATCAATAATCATCTGAAACACTGCTGCAATAATATCACTGGGCATTTAACTGAAATTGTATGGAACAAAGGGTCACATCGGTCATCAGATCTAAGCTCTCAAGGCTCAACCTTGGCACAAGGTCTAAATAAAGTCTGATACAATATACTGCTCTGATCCATAAGTGATCCCAAATAACAAGCTCATCATAGCCGATCTCTGTAAAAGCAAAGCTCTAAAAAGTGCAGATATCTGCTCAGCAAGAATAGTAGCCCAGCTACTATGGTGTGATAACAAGTACATACCATAGCCTCTTCTCAAGCCTACGAAATCCAACAATGCAAAATCCCCTAGCTAGGGTAAATCCTCAAACCCTAGCAGTAGCTCCACCAATAAGAACAAGTGCAAGAATCCCTCTAATACTATCTCTAAGGTAAGATGTCCTCCTCTTCACTTCTTCTTCACAAGTCCACCCTATGGTTTTCCCAAAACCCTAGTCTATAATCTCCAAGAGTAAAACCCTAGCCCTAGAACTCCAAGATGCTTCAAGAAACTCCAAAGAGACCAAGAAACCCTAGCACCCAAGAGAGAAAAAAAGTACAAGTGAAGACCTAGAGAGAGAGGACAAGTGTACTATTCTAAGTCACATCTTTACACAAGAGTGAGAAAGAAAGAATGAACACACAAGTCATATGAATGAAGGACTCTCTCCTTCCTCAATTTATATGAGAGTTAAGGGAGGCCAACAATACTATGTGGGCACAAGCCCTTACAAGAAACCTACATGAGCACTTGTAGGCCACACAAGTGAGACGTCCATTCTAGAGTACAAATGTCATGCTCCAATGATGACGCTGTGCACAATAAGGACTCTAAGCTGATGTAGCTACATGAGGCAAGTCCACACCACTCCGTCCTGAGCCTCCACAGACTCCATCTATCCTCCAAGGCAAAGTACTCCTTGGGTTAGTTGCCCCTTGCAAGAAGATTGTTAAAGCCCCAGGTGTGCTCGAGCCATCTATAATCCTCCAAACAACAATCTAATCTACCCAATGCCATGTAGGGATTGAAGCCCTCCTCCATGATGCACAACACTCCACATCCTCAGTAGGGAATTCTCCCACCAAGTGAATCCTCCATGTGGTTATCATGAAGTGCATCCACCATCTAGGCAAGAGATCTCCAATGTCCAAGGGAAGAACACTGAGCCAACAGTCAACTGAGGTCAAGCATTCATTGAGCAAGCTATCTCAAGTGTGCATATCCATCACGGACCATCTCTCATGCTGCAATCCATCTCGTACCATTCAGGGGCTGGACATACACTATGTACCCCAAATCTCATGAAGCACCCCCAAACATGGTGTAAATACTTTTAGAGTAACCCGAAAATCTAACATAGACAGCATCATTTGTAGTTTATCTTATCATGATTACTAACATAATTGGTCAGCTAGATGTAGGGGTAGCACCAAATACCAATATATAGTTAAGGCAAGAATGGAGTACCATCAAGTGGAGGTTGGATCTTACATTCTATCTAGGACGTGATGTTTATGTGACTAAAAGCTGGAAGAGATCATCAACTATTTCGGTTAGAAATAAAATTCTCTAAAATGAGAACTCCATTCAAACAATAAAATTCCCTTAAAGTTGGACCCAGTTCAACTAGGAAAAGGATTTTTTTACAAACAAAGACCTTCCTACCTGAATCATTGATCTCATGGTTATTAGTAAGGAACGTACTTTGAGTTATCCAGCAAAAAATAGTGGCTAAAATCCTGGTTTTTCAACCAAAACTATCTTTGCAATGACATGAATTATACCTTGCTTTGTTTTGCTTAAAAAGTAAGTGGATGGCCATGGACAAGATGACTGGAAAAAACAGTTTTGTTGATTAAACCTATAGGGAAATAACTAGTAGACTCCTTATGGATCTCAGGAATTGCACAAAAGTGGGTATACTTGTTTTGGTTTCAAATCTTTTAGGACATTGGTGCTTTTATCAGTACCCATTTTCAAGGTAAAAAGTTGTCCTGCTTAAACATCTTCAGTTTAGTAGCTGTGTTATTTGTCCACTAAAATTGGTAAACTGTATGACAGGTGCATGGGGCATAACAGAGGCTGGGAGGAAGCAGCATCAGTGTTCTCTGGGGTTCCTGTTGAACTTAAAACATCCAATGCGGCTCTGCTTGAAGCTTCTGGACAGTCTTGGGAAGAGGTAACTTTTAATGGACTTTAAGCTTGTTTCATCCAACACAATTTAACACCACAGCTCCCTCTAGAATTCAATACAAATTTTCACTTTATAAATGAGTTGCTTACTCAAACTACAGTGAATGCTAGAGAAGCATGGGTTGGAGCCATTAAAAAAAAAGTAATCTTGATTTCTACAAATGGCCAGAATCAATCAACATGACATAAAGGACCATTTTGTTGATGTAGAACCAAATAAAGTGCCTGAGGCATCAAATAAAGCATCCTCAATGTAAAGAACATCATATAGATCTAAGTTTGTCTAAGACTCTGTGCATGATGGAGATGAATACATAATAGATATTGACTGGTGGACAGATAAGATGTTTGAACTTATAAATTATAATATCCAAATTTAAAATGTAAACTTTGAGCTTAGAAATGATGATCTCACTGGACTTTCGAAATCAAGTTTCGAAAAGAAAGAATTATGCAGCATTCCTATGCTAATATGTTCGCCTGCTATTTTCTGGGCGTGTGATTGTATAACTTTGTGACTTAACATATTGGCCTACTTGTACATATTGTTATAGAATATTGAGACCTATTAAACACAAATTGTCCGTAAGTCACATTGTAGGAATAAATATTGTCTGCTTGCTATTTTTCTAGCAATTTTATCATTGTATATTTTGCATCTAATTTAGGCCTAAATACTAGTACTTTTTTCCAGACACTTTCCAGGAAACCGAATATTTCCTTTATACAGCATACAGTTTCCCATCCTGATTCATTAGATAATATTATTAATGTCAAACAAATGACGAGAAATAGTATCAATAGTATTGACACACTGTGGTAGTGTAAAGGCTGCTCCTATAAAAACCAAAAGCAGATCTAATCTAAAATCTAAAATCTGATAGCTAGAGGAGAACATGCTGTTGGGAAAGCTGAAATGATATATGGAGTTGGACTGCTAAGGGCTAAAACTTAAAAGGCAAAGGCCATAAACACCCCGAAGGGATGCCTCAGAGGGGGGGGGGGGGGGGTACGGGGAGACACTACACTGCAGTTCATCCTCTGTAAAAGTATCACTCCTAGCTGTTGTTGTTGTAGCTGTGTGAGGTATCCTAACACAGGTCGGCCCAGTAAAAGGGGGAGTAAAAGAGGCAGGTCGGTCCAGTAAAAGAGACAAGTCGGCTCAGTTGGGAAAAATCACTCCAAAAGTCATGTATAAATAGAAGGTGACGTCTACCTCATTTACATACCAAGCAAGTTCGCTCAATCTATCTGATCTAGTGCGCAGGAGCATGAGAGAGAAGAAGCAGCAGTAGAGGAAGTCTATCTTTGGGTTTTGAGATTGCTCTTGTATCTGATATATTTGGTGTACTTGTATTATGTACCGATTCTCTGAGTAAGAAAGGCTTGCTGGGTTTTTCCTGAGTTTGGGTTTTCCCAGGGAAAACTATTGTCTCTTGTGTTTCTGTGCATGATTATGTGTAGTTAAAGTTGAAAGAGGTGAAAATTATACTGCTATATCATTAAAATCCAACACTAAGGTCGAAGAAAAAAAAACTTGTGATAGAAACTTGTCTAGAAGAACTGGTCCGCTGCCTGTCTCTCTACCTCAAAGGGTGATCTGTAAATGGTAGGCCTATGACCATCTCACGAACATGGATTTTCACTGTGGAATTACAGTATAATGTCTCTGCGATTCTCCTTAAAATTTAGTTCGAGCTTCTCTGCTAGCTATTCACCATCAAGCATGAATGGCTCTTTTGCTGGACTTGGTTTAAGACGTGGCTGCTTGGTTCATTTGCTTATGGTGCCAACACCAATGCTTAGCAAACAATTCAAGTCCAATTTGGTGATGCCAACTCTGCCTTTACAACTTTGTTATCTGCCAAATAAACAGCATACCCTCTATGTGCTCGATACAACGAGGCCCAGAACAGAAACATAACCTTCTTTCATATATATATATATAGTTCACTAAAATCTTATTTTCACATATTTACAGAGTTGAATATGACTGCTGACACATTTTCAAAGGAATGATTGGTTAAGGCTCCAGGTCTCCTTCATATCAAGGAGTTTGATGCAGGATTTTCAACTGAATATACTTGGGATTTATAAACTTAATATTTTGCTTTCAGATGTTGTAGGAGGGATATCTTTTTTGATGATTATTGGATGTTTATTGAACTGGAAGACTGTTTAATATCTGTTTTCTTTTTTTGGTCCTTCCTGGACTTTATGGACCTATTTTTGGCACAAATATCTTTGGGATAGTCTATGTTATATGGCATTCAGATCCGAATGCTCTTTTGAGGCTGGACGTACATACATATGTAGAACTTTTCTTTTCTATCCTACTATACTGGCTTCAAATACTGTAAGGATATGTTGTGCATCTAGCACCTGAAGAGTGTATTTTTCATTCCCCCACTGAATAGAAAGTACATTTTTTCCTTGGAATATATATATAGATATATGTGTGTGTGTGTGTGTGTGTGTGTGGATGGCTTTAAATTAAAATACTATGCAGATATTGCTAATCTTTCAGACATATCCAAGTGCTCTTTAGCTTTGTTACGCCTGATGAATAACACCTTGTATATCTTAATTATTCACACTCAAACAATTCTTCAGCAACACATCTCCATTCATGATATAAACAAGCAACCAACAAGATGCAAAGCACTTCTGCCTCTCATTGCAATCATCACTACCATGAATCGTTAAATACATACATTCCTGTACTCATGTGTATGGATGTAGGTGATTGTTAATGCACATTGGCTTGGGAATGTATGTCTGTGCTGTGTGTTGAGGTCTGTGGCAGAACAGGTCCAAGGGACGGCTGTAGGTGACTCCCTATGCTTGCACAGAGCATACAGGGCAATCTTGAGCAAGTCAGCGATATGGCAAATCAATAATAGTGTTGTAGTTGTAAGCCAGCAACTCAATTTAAGCCTAGGTCTGCGTATGGGTTTTGAGGATCCCCATTCCTCCCCAGTGTCTCGATGTGCAACATAGATTTCAGTTAATCACGTGAAAACCTTTACCTCCAATATCCGCCTCGAGAAAGTTTCTTTGGGAGATTACTTAAGTCTTAACATGTACTAGCTAAAGGCATCTAACAGTAGGAGTAATACACATAATTTGCTGCCAAAATTTTGGTGCAAATTTTAAAACTGACAATGAATGTCAGGGGTTTAGTTAACCACTTTTTATTCCAGTGCTTTGGCGAAGCTTGAAAGGCAAAAGAGATTCCCAGAATTTTAAATATTTGCTTGGACTGGATCTAGGACCATCCTTGCTCTGAGATAAGATAAGGTAAGATAATTTTATTAATGTCCAACAAATGACCACAAAGGTAGGTGAATGGGACTGTGAGGTACCATGATGTCAATACAAAGTGGGAGCGCAAGGCGGATCCTATAAAATGTAAGAGGTAAGTCTCTAACCTAAAAAACCAAAAACCCAAGAAGAGCTAACTCCAAAGATGGAGAGCCAATCCAAAAAAGAGATGTACAAAGAGTTCCAATACAAAATAAAAATGTACAAGGGGAGTGGATTTGGAAACTGTGGTATAAAAATCGTGAGTATGTCATGTTGCATTGGAAGCACTGGAAGCATCTCTCCTAACATCCAAAGCTGAAGGAAAGAGTCTCAAAATAGTACTATGACTGGAGGAAGAATTGGAAGAGGAGCTATAATGGGTAGTGCGCCACATGGACTGGGGAGCCTACCATTGTGATCTGGATGAGGTCGTCCGACTGTTGTGATGGGGTTACTGGCCATGTCGCTGGTGTTGAGCTAAAATGGAGGTGGTCCTTTTTGTCCTAACTGATTTGCGGTCAGAAGTAGTGCCATCCTCTATCGGCCTCTTGGTGCCCCTAGAGGAAGGGAGAACCAAGAAGAAGGAAGTGATCCATTGAGTGGACGTCAGTCTCGACTGCGAATGTCACTGGAGGATGAGGGAGCGTAGCCAGAGGGCCTCCCGCAAGTATAAGGACAGACATCTCTGATTGGGTATTTGAAGAAGCTAGTCAGAGTCTGAAGCTCCATGAGAAGAAGGTCCCTAAAGAGACAATGGAGCCACCTGCAAATCTTGTAGTAGATAGGGCACCGAAAGATGAAGTGCTCCTTAGTCTTAGTCTCACGAACATGGCACACTTGGTATATCTTGTCTGATTGATCAATATGTTGATCTGTCTCCACTTTGAGACGATGAGAACCAACTTTCAACTGGCCTAAAGGAAAACAAAGAGCATGTGTCCAATGGCAGGGTGTGTAATGGGGCCGAACAATGAGGCCATCCCTTAGATCCATGGAATGTGTAGCATAAAAGGCCATCTTTGAATGTAACCCACCCTAAGGGTTACATTCAACCTCGCATTCCACTTCGATCGTATATATCCTCAATATCTATTTGCAATATGGGTTGCTAACTCAATGGTAGAGTACTCGGCTTTTAAGTGCGACTAAGGTCTTTTACACATTTGAATGAAGTAGAAAACTCGTCGATACCATCGGTAAAGTTCGGAAGACTACGACTGATCCTCGAAGTATAATGAATGGAAAAACTAGCATGTCGTTCCAACATATGATCTTTATGATACCTGATATTATTTTTAGGATACCTGATTGTATTTGATCAGGACCGGATATGATTTAAGGAATCAAATGGGTGGGAAATGTCTATTATATACCTAGATGGATGTATAATATGCTCATCCTTTCGGATCAAATGTGATAATTGTGAATAGGATCGAATCGACTCGCGGTTAAGTCAAATGAGTAAATGGAGAAAGCTATATGACTTGAATCATAAGTAGACCCAGAGAAACGAGCTTCTGTTCCTCATTCCAATTTAACGAGCGAGGAATTCCCTTTACTGATCAGAAGTTAAGAGCATTTTAGTACCCGATATCGGGAGGTTTTTACTGAGTAGATCAGGGATTTATACACTCACAATGAGTCCTAAGTACTCGAGTACAGATGTGTAAGATAAATAGTGTACTGACCAGGTTTATTTATTCCATGAGTCAGGAGAGCGATCGGTTGCCAGAATAAAATATTTTCATTCTTCCTCCTGACGAATGAGATTCTTGGGTAGTAAATCTGCTGAATAGAAGATAGAATCTGGATATACGGATATATCTCTTTTTTCCTATCTTTTCCCGACTAGATCGCACCATGTATTATCTCAGAAATTAAGAGGTTATTCTCATGAACGAGATCCATAGCTGAGGTTTTAAAATGGATGAGTTCCATAAAAACGGAAAGGAAGATAGCTCTTGGCATCAATGCTTTTTATATCCACTCTTTTTTCAGGAAGATCTTTACACAATTTATCATGATCATTATTTGGATGGATCGAGTTCCTCCGAACCGATGGAACATGTAAGTTCCAATGATCAATTCAGTTTCCTAACTGTAAAACGTTTGATTGGTCAAATACGTCAACATAATCATTCAATTGTTTTATTCATGAATTGTGATCCAAATCCATTAGTTGAACGCAACAAGAGTTCCTATTATGAATCGGTACTAGAAGGACTTACATTGGTCCTGGAAGTTCCGTTCTCTATACGGTCAAAATATTATGTGGAAGGGATAAATGAATGGAAGAGTTTCCGGTCAATCCATTCAATATTTCCCTTCTTGGAAGAGAAATTCCCGCATTCAAATTATATATCAGATACACGAATACCCTATTCTATTCATCCAAAAATTTTGGTTCGAACCTTTCGTCGTTGGATCCGAGATGCTTCCTCCTTGCACCCATTACGATTTGTTCTCTATGAATATCGAAATAGTCCAGAGAATTTACAAAGATCGATTATTGTCGCCCCAAGAGTGAATACGAGATTTTTCCTATTCCTGTGGAATCATTATGTCTATGAATGCGAATCCATTTTAGTTCCCCTTCTTAAACGATCCTCTCATTTACGATCGTTGTCTCATGGATCTTTCCCTGAGCGAACTCATTTTGATCGAAAGATCAAACATATTATCATATTTTCTCGTCGAAATTCACTGAAAAGGATCTGGTCGTTGAAGCATCCTAACATTCACTATTTTAGATATGGAGAAAGATCTATTATAGCTTTAAAGGGTACTCATCTCCTAGTGAAAAAATGTAGATATCATCTTCCAATTTTTTGGCAATGTTATTTCCATCTTTGGTCCGAACCATATGGGGTATGTTCTCATCAATTATCCAAGAATTGTTCTTCTTCTCCAGGCTATTTTCTGAGGATTCGGATGAAACCCTTTTGGTCAGGACCAAAATGCTAGATGAGTTATTTATTGCCGATCTTATTACTGGTGAATTTGATCCAATAGTTCCGATTGTACCAATAATTGGATTATTGGCTAGAGAAAAATTCTGTGACATATCAGGGCGGCCAATTAGTAAATTGTCTTGGACCAGTCTAATAGATGATGATATCCTTGATCGATTCAATCGAATTTGGAGAAATCTTTTTCATTATTACAGTGGATCCTTTGGTTGAGATGGTTTATATCGTATTAAGTATATACTTTCATTATCATGTGCTAAAACTTTAGCCTGTAAACATAAAAGTACGATACATGTAGTTCGGAAGGAATTAGGTCCAGAACTCTTTAAAAAATCGTTTTCAAAAGAACGAGAATTCGATTCTCCGCCCTTTTCATCAAAGGCGGCGGCCCGCTCACAGAGAGAACGAATTTGGCATTCAGATATTCCCCAGATAAATCCCCTAGTCAATTCCTGGCAAAAGATACAGGATCTGAACATAGAAAACTTATTTGACCAATGAAATGCTCTTTGAGTCATTGCCTCGATTCAGAATCATTTTTATTTTTCCATCCCAGAACTAAAATGATTAGGAAATAGATACATTACATGGGGAAAGCCGTGTGCGATGAGAATTGCAAGCACGGTTTGGGGAGAGATTTCTCGCTCTTACTGATACTGAAGGAGTAGATCATCCATTCCATCCGACAAGCTTCGGGTTCGAGTCCCGGGCAACCCGGATCAAATTGATCCAATTCCGATAGGTACCTCTGTCCACTTATTCTGGTTCTGGATCTAATCAAGTTCCTTTTCATATTCGTTCGTATTCACAGGGAACGAACTATTGCACTATGGGTTCTCCGGAAAGGTGATGAAGAATTGATATCCCATTCATATCAATTTATTCATAATTCGGTTCCAGAATCGCTTTGCACTTTGTTGTAGCGAACAAATTTTTTTTCTCTTCACTGATTCAATCCTATCCGTTCTCATTACAACGGATCTCCCATTCCTGGAACCAGAAATAAAGAATTTGATGGAGTATCTAACCATAGATAGATTTATAGAGTGTGGAATATATGCAAAAAAGTATAGAGTCTATCTAAAATACATCTATATTCTATCAATATAATATAGATCAGTATCTATCCCGTTGGGATAGATATTGAAATTCCGGGATGACCCACACGAATTGCCTATAAATGTTGTCTCAGATGATTCTATTCAACTCTCGGTTGGTAGGTAATAGGTGGCTCGACACACCTAGGCAATATCTAAATGGAGGAAGCCTGTCCATCGCAACACCAACAGATGCCAAAAGATACGTAATCGTTGCATACCAAGGTCTAGTGTGGCTTGAAGGGATAGCTAAGGCAATGGATTGCGATGAGAGATAGGCCAAATAAGGGTACTGATCACGCCCTTTCGCCAAGTCAGCGGAGCTTTGAAGACGGTGTAAGAATGAGACAAGGCGAAACATCATCTCAAGATGGAATGGGCAGGCACTGAACTCGACAAGTATGATGGGTTGAGGAATTGTCTACTTGCATCTGATGATGTGATGAAGGAGGAGGATCTGCACTCTCTCTGCTGAGGCCCAATCAACGTTTAGTAGACAAGGCCCCCAAATCTTTGAACCATAGAGGACTGTGGGTTGAATGAGAGTGTCCATGAGAGACATCTTGGATGAGATGTCTTGAAAATGGTGTCTGAAGCACTGTTTCTCAAGAAGGGCTAAGGATTCACATCCTTTGTTGATTCGGGGCAGAAAGGCATGCTGTAAATTGAAACGAGGTCCTATGAATTGTATCCCCAAATATGTATAGGTGCTAGTCATCTCAATCTCCTCACCTCTAAAAATAGAAAGGAAGATCTGTGAGGAGTTTCTTCGACTCGTTGAAGATCATGACCATGGTTTTACTCAGGTTGACCGTTAATTGACAAAGATCACAAAAGAGGGCCAAGGTGTCTAACTATCACTCAATCCCTCTGAATAGGAGGCCAGGAGGACCATATTATCTGTGAAGAGTAGGATTGAGATCAAGACCTGATGGAGAAGACACCCATCTCCATCTTGGATGTGCTCCTGCAGAAAGGACTCTAGCTTGTTGATGTATATCCAAAATGAAGTATGGGATAGGGGACAACCTTGCTTGACCCCAATGGTGCTCCTAATAAATTCGGATACATGGTGGGATGTGTGAAGGCGACCATGAACTGACTCATATAATCTCATAATGGTAGTCAGAAGGATCTTGAAAATGCCAATGTCTTTGAGCCTTTGGAACAATGCTACTCTAGGAACGGAGTCAAATGCTTTCCAAAAGTCTACAAAACAACAACAAACTTTCAAAGAGCAATGGTGTGCCTCCTCGATGATGGCTTGGAGCATATGAATGTGATCAATAGTCTAGTATTCTGATCCTAATCCAACTTGTCCTCTAGCTATAAGATGTCTCCTCTAAAGCTCCCTAGAAAGATTTATGCTTTGGGATCTAATATTTAATATCATAGATGCTTTGCTTATAACATTGAGTCATGGCTCATTCTATATTTAATCCCTTGGTTGCACAAAATATTTTCTTGCATTCTATTGTGTTGTCCACTGTTTCTTTCACATCAAGGATGGTGAGGAAGGATTCATTCAGGAAGAGCCCATTTACTAGTTAACTAACCTCAAGCTTAGAGAGAGGAATACGCTTAATGAGTCCTTGCCCCACTTTGTTGGCAATTAAATATCCCAAGGCTTGGTGTCGATCATGGATCCTGGAAAATTGAATAAAAGAGGCCCACCTCCTCTGACTTATATCTGTCGATACAAAGGTAGTTTAGGGCTTCAAATAACAACATTTCAACTGCTCTAAAAAATAAGGGTCTAAAATCTATGACCAAAATGAAAGGTCTTTCAACCCTATAATACACCTTTTAGAAGCAATGTTATCAGGACCGGACCGGTCATCAAACCGACAAAGTGCAAAAGTATGAATTGGATCGGAATCGGAAAAAAAACCAGTCGACCAAAAGCTACATAAAATATTCAAATTTTGTAAAAATATATATATATTCATGTACATCCATATGAATCCAAACTATTATACACAAATATGCAAAGTTTCTCATGTATATAGCAAGTATGGGTGCATATATCCAAAATAGCACTAAGTGCAATTCATCTCTAAACAAAAATACATCAACAAAGAGGCTCTAAATAGCCCATAGAGTCCAAAAATAAGCATAGTACTAAGCAATAAATAATAAATATAGTCTAGTGTCTACAATTTGATCATATGGTACCACTAGTCTAGACTCTAATTGTGCATAGTAGACACCCTACAATTTTGACGAAACCTCCTAATCCAAGTGTTAAAAAAATGTAGAAAAAAATTCACATGCCTAATAAGTAATTTTGCTTGAGTGAAGGGTACATTTTTACTAAGGTCTTGGCAAAGGAGTTAAACAACCAGCACCACCAACATCGAGGTACATAGAGGGGTTGATGCACTTGATTAAATGCCAATCCCCTACCCTCATACATGATAGAATCCAATGGAAATGTTGCAATACTGAAACCCTGAATACTCTTAAGTCTGTTGAATTCTGAATTGGATCTAAAATTCTACATTTTGCATATGAAGTCCAATGAGGTTGGAACCACTCAAACATCCTGAAACAATTAATTGTAATGTTAAAAATTTAAGTAAAAGGATAGAAAATGAAAGATAAGGAGAATGCCACTTTTACTTTAAGAATTTAATATTACCATTTAATGTACTGATGATTACTAAGGTTAGGTTTTTTGCTATTACTGTAGGCCTTTTTTTTGTTTTAAAAAAATTTGAATTTTTAGGGCCCAGAGCCACAGTTGTACGATGCAGTAGGGAACCGGCCGGTCAAGTGAAAAAGGGTCAGTTCTATACCGAACCAGCCGGTTCCTGTACAGAACCAGTTGTTTCGGTACGGAACTGGCCATTGCCGGTTCAGGGTGGCGGTTTGGACTGGCTGGGTGCCTAAACCGGTCAGACCGATCAGTGTTGCCAGAACCGGACTGGTTCTGATAACACTGTTTAGAATCAATTTTATGAAGAGTGTTAAGGTCTAAACACTGGTCCACTTGATGCCTTCCAACACTACGAATGGAATTGATGACTACTATTTTGTTGAGATATTTCTTCTAGCCAGGAATGGCATAGATGATGGCAAAGTTTGTGTGTAGTTGTTCCCTCTGTAGCATACCGAAGCCAACGAATCAGGAAACTAGGCAATTACATTGCACTTCCAGCCTTAAGCATAATGGATATTTTGATGCCTCGCAGGAAAATGATCACAGTGCAACAAGCCATGCAGTTATTCTTCAATAGAGTTTGGCTGCACTTTGGTCTATTATCATTGATCATCTCCCTCTGTTATAATGGATTTCTTAGCTACTTTTGGCAAGTGTTATGAAGATTGATTGATACCAAGCTAGAGAGGAGTATTGTCTTCCATCTACAGAAAAATGGACAAACAGAGATACTAAATTGCACCATAGTACAAGTAATGCACATTTTTAATCATTGACATCCAAAGACACAGGATGTTGACATCCCATATGTGCAACACAACTGCAATCATGTGTTGGAATGCGTAAATCCAATTGGATGTGTGTCAGTTAGCCAGCCGACTAAATGGCCCCAACCAGGTCAATTGGGATCCACTGGTTGCATAACGATTGGTTGATTAACCCACTAGGTCCAACTAATGTAAAACCCAAGGTCTGATTAGTCGAATGTGATCACCTTGAGTGATCAAGTTTGACTGGATCAACCCTCATTTATGGGAGATTGGTTAGATACTCAAGTATAAAAAATGAGTTCATATACTGAGCGATATGACAAATTGTGATGAACATTGTATTAAATATTGCATGCGTCAGTGTTGAAATGGTGTCTTTAGCCACTGCTAACTCCTAGCTTGGATCTGTTTGTTTACTTCTGCAATGCAACTGTGATTTCTGACATGGCTTCAGGGCCTAGGTTTTGAAGATCCTAGCTTGGTTCTAGTTGTTGCAAGGCATTTTGGAGTCTGTTGTATCATAGGAAGACTGTTAATGGTATATCAATATGCATTCCTAAGAGTTCTGATTTCTGGAATAATCGACTTGTTTTGGACATGGTGGTCTTTTTGAATCAAATTTTGCAGAAGTAATATTTCAACTTTGTAGTACACTCTTCCCTTGCCTATTTATCTTGTAATAAACTTAATAGGCCCCACATCTCTCTCACATCATATAAATGTAACTAGAGAAATAAATTATGTTGAGTTGTGCACTCACCATTCTGTTGTATCTAATTTATTACTTATTTATATATTTCAAATTTTCTTCACGTTGGTGAGCATTGGAACTACTTGCATTTTGAACTTAACAACTTTTGGTATGTGTTTATCAGGTCACAAACTTTAAAGCCCACATCTATGTGGCATAGTCATCGATATAGGTACGTCTGGTAATGAATATTGAATAGTGGATATTCATTAAATAACTCACAGATTTTAATGAGTCCTTTGTTGTTACCTACCTAGGGATTGTGCCTGTTTATCTTGTTTTGTGTTGTCTTGTGTTTTGTTCGGACAATTTGATGAGTGAACGAGGTGGTGACTAGCTCTCATTGCGTAAATAGAAGCACCCATTCACATTAATTCTTATTTTGTTAGAGCTGAGAAAATCTATCATTTGATGAATGTTTCATTTGCTCTTCTTCTTGCCTATCAAATCCACTGTTGCAGATTGCACAAATGATTTGATGAGTGAAGGAGGTGCCCATTTGCCCAGTCCTTGTAGGTAAGATCACATACTACTCACATAATTACAAATCTCTCTCTCTCTCTCTCTCTCTCTGTATATATATATATTTGTCCATCCCCATAATGTTTTCTTATTTGTTAAAGTTGTGGAAGTTGTTAGCAATTTGTATTTTCTGTGATCTCTACTGATTTGTGTTTTCTTTCTTTCTTATTGCTGCAGCACTCAGTCATCCATGGTGTTCTTTTTCAAACCCTCCTCATTTCGGCATGCCATTGCCTCTTCTTCTCATGAATAGAAAAAAGACACGCCACGCCAAGTCAAAGTCAAAATCGTCTACCTCCTTTGAATCATTAGAGGAGTAGCCCCAACAGAGTAGCAGTCGTTCGCCATCAAAGAAGTCCGCTGTACTGTCTTCGACCCTCTCCAGACTTTCAAGAAACTTGAAGAGGTTGTTTGTTTAAGAGATCCTCAGAGCTCAATCTTGTGCCCCACTCTACCCCAAAAAAGATCAATTCCAAAAAGACTGCTTGAAATGGGGGGAATTTCATCCAAGATCAGCTCGAGCTGAAGAAGAAAAAGAGATTCACTTTCTCCGAAGGAAAATCCCTACTTTTGCCTCAAAACATCTAGGGCCCTACAAAAAGGAAACAACGCCGCTTAAGCTCTGATCTTTTCACCGATAGATGAATGGAAGTTTAGCAAGACCAGAGAACATTCATATATTTTCTTCACAATTCTAACGATCTCAACCCTCAGACCTGTTATCACACCATAGTAGCAGGGCTACTATTCTTGCTTAGCAGATATCTGCACTTTTCAGAGCTTGGATTATTCAGAGCTTGGCTATGATGAGTTTATATTTTGAGATCACTCATGATCAGAGCAGTGTATTTTATCAGACTTATGTTAGACCTTGTGCCAAGGCTGAGCCTTGAGAGTTCAGATTTGATGACCGATGTGACCCTTTATTCCATACAGTTTCAGTTCAGTGCCCAATGATGTTATTGCAACAGTGTTTCAGATGGTTTATGATGATTATTGTTATGATGTGATATGACCTATGGATTTTTGACCATTGAGTATGGATTATTATCTTGTTGTTTTAGTCATCTTCACAGCATTAGCTTGGTATATGATTCATGATGTGGCAAACTATTTGAAATGAAATGAACTATCTTAATAATGTTATAAATTATAAAATGGACATACTACTTGCACATTTAGGTTGCTTGACAAAACTCACCGGTTTATTACCTAAGCATAGATATGGTCTTCCTCGACAGTCTTGTCTGCTAGCTTAGGCACCACTTTCATTTGACTCCATCCATCCATGACCTTCCCGATTTGGCTTTCACCTTTGACTTGTCTCTCTTGACTCTTTGATATTGAGGACTTCCCTATTAATACTTCTGTGTTGGATCGCATCCATGTTTGTTTAGTGTCTCGACTCTGAGTTGGTGACAGAACTTGCCTTTGGTGAGTTGGATTCTAGGCCTAAATCATTCTGGTCGGTTGTCCCAATGTTTGTCACTGGTCGAAGTCCCCTTAGTCACTTGAGATGTTGTTGGCTAAAACTGAAAGCTCATGTACTACTTGGAAATCTTTATAATTTCGCCCTTGGAAACTGTAAACTCTAGAATGTGTTTTTAAACACACGTGAGTAAAGGGCAAGAGCGATGAACTGCTAAAAATACTTCTCGAAGAGTATAAGAAAGGTCCCAAAAGAAAAAGTTACTCAAAAGTTATATCTATTATTGCTGACCTTGTATGTGTATAAACATGCCCTAGATGCAAGCTGCGATTAGTTGTGCTTCTTAGCACTTCTGAAATCCGAAGGGTTATGTAGGCCAAAAAGGCCATGAAATGAAATTGAATAATCCTAATGAACTTGGATCAACTTGATGTAGACGTGATGCCTAAGTTGAATAAGCACTCTCTAAACAAATTATCCATTTGTGAGGCACAACCCTTCCCCATGTTATTTGTCCAGCACAGAGTGTAGTTTCCCCCTCTCCCAGTCCAAAGTGTCTTTTAGTTAAGTATAGGCAAGTCATCCCTTTTGCCTAGCCTTGTTCCTAGCCTTCATCCTTAGCTAGCAATTAGACCATGTCCAATGGGTGAGTTTGTCATTTAAACTATTGTGCAAGTAAATATAAATAGCAATGAATATGCAAACATGATTAATGCCACTGAATGATGTTTATACTTTAAGTTAAGCTGTGAGTATGATTAGAGGAACATGTCTTAGTCTATTGATATGATTTATCCTTGGTTGTATATTGGCCTAGTCAAACCTAGTTTGACTATGGTTATTCTTGGGATTCGTGATGATGTGGACCATGTATGCTTATTGATGATGATTGATGGTCCCACATACTCTTATTGATGATACCATATGGTGGACATATGATTCAGATGATGATTGATGCAGTTCAACAGGTTTTATTATTGTTCCAGATCATCAGATTATGCATTGTCCATATATGGTGGACCCTACAGTTAGCCCATCAGGGCAACCCATGGTGTATGAGTACACATTCTTAGTATTTTTGGGTCTTCTGGATCCAATGAGACACTTATCATTCAGTTTCGGGCACTTCTGACAGTGATAGATGCAGTTTTCCACTTGTTGACCAGATTTGGGGCTGTTTTCCTAGCCTATCGAGCAGGGGCCATGAGAGGCCAGTTCACCTAGGGTGCTGTATGAGGAGGGGGTGGTCCAACCACTTGATGTTACAATTTTACCCCCCTTCTGGAGAGCCTGGTGGGTTCTGTTTGACAACGCAGGTGCCCTAGGTGGCAGTTTTAGCTGCTTCACAGTTACCGAGGCAGGTTAAAAATGGAATAAAAGGGTCGCTGAGGAATTCGATTTGGGCAATTGAGGCAAGGTTTTGGTACTTGGTCTTCACAGAGGTCTTCTAGGGTGAACCCCCCATCTTCCAACCAGTTTTCATCAGTCAGTGGGGTCCACAGAGGCCACAGGAGGCCTTTTACTGCATGTCTCTCACAGATTTTGAGGACAGGATTTGATCATTTGTATTATTTTGGACATATTATTTTATATTATTGTGCCATGGGGATGAGCTAGCAAGGATTGATGTCTCCTAGCCCCACCATGAGCTTTATGAGTCATGTCCATGTTATATGAGGTGGGCCCGTGTACTTTTGCCCCCTCTAGAGGCTGACGTCACCCTCACTTTGTCTCTTTTAGCTATGACGTCACCTCTATTTTGAGTGATCCATGTGATGTTATGTTATGGCTCATCTTAGCCATTGATTATGTTGTGAGATCTTTTAATCTCAACCACTCATTTCATAAAGTGGTTTTGAGATCTAGGGTTTTGGTCTTTATTATCCTATATAAGGAGGAGACCCCCTCATTGTAAAATCATCTAGAGATTTTTGGCCCTTGGCTATTGGATTAAAATACTTTCTGGGCATCTTGGATCTTGAAGTTGGAATGCTTGTGGTGATTGTAAATGCTTCTTCCTCTGCACTGACAGATATTGGTGGCCATCTTGATTTTATCTTCAACTAACATGGTTTTGTAGGCAAAGAAGACGTTTTGGAGAGGTGCGAATTGGTGGGGAGGCCTACCCTTCAAGCTTCAAGAGGACGTTTTGGTTGACAGGGAGTTGTTTTGTCTTTGTACCAACAATTCATGTTTATCATCTCTTTGTTTGCATCTCTTTCCATTCTTGATTGTTTGATTGATCTTTGTGTCCTTGATTGACAGGAATAGGGAAAATCGATTTGGTTGAAGAAGGTAAAACATTGGCAAGAAGGGCTCATCCAAGTTTGGCATTTGATCTTTGTGGGAAGTAATCCTCGTCACAAGCCTCTTCTATCTTCATCTTCCAGGTATGTTCCAAGAAGTATGAAATTATTCTATCTTATCCATCTATTCTCTTAGATCTAAAAACCCTCATTTTTCACTTTTTCTTAGATCTAGTTGGATCTAGCTTGTCTTTGAGAAAAATATTGAAAACCCACCTCTATAGTATCCATGGCAATTCGGATCTATAGTTTGGTGTGGATTGGGCTTCATTTGACACATTTTTCAAGGCACTTAGCCTTCCTTGGGTGAGGTCGCACTTCTTGGTTGGGTGAGTTTTGCTAGTTCCAAGACATGGTAGGTGAGATCCCACTTGATTTGAACTCCTCTCACTTGATAACCTACCCCTAGTGCTTCACTTCTTTGATTTTTGCCTTGTGGGCCACATTCCTCATTTTGAGGGTTGTGCCCCACTTGGGTCATTGAGTGATGCATTTTCAACCTTAGATCTATGGAGATCTATCCTACCTTAAGGCATGCCACTTAAAACCCACTTTGATAATTGCCTTAACTACCCTGATCTACATTTTGGCATAATTTGGACTCCATTTACCCCTTCATCTAAAGGCACTAGTCTCCTTGGGTCAAATCGCACTCCTTGGGGATTGTGTCTTTTGCTAGATCCCATATGTGGGTGTGTCTAATATACCTTGGATCCATAGATCCACATCATTCAACACCCCTTGGTGCCATATTATCCTTAACTTGACGTTGTGTATCCCAGTTGAACCATTTCCCTATTTTAAGGAAGTGGGCCCCACTTGTGTATTTCATGGTACTAGATCTATCTCTTTGATCTCCCTAGGTGGCCTAACTCATTCATTGGTTGAAACACTTGTCACTTCTTAAGCCTCTTCAACCATATCATAAACTCTTGGGTCCACCTAAGCTTGCATTGGTTTCCATAACTCCACTTTCACATTTCCCTAGGAACCATTGCTTTGGCTAATCTTCTGTTGATTGGCTATAGGGTCTCCCCCTTGGTCTTGACTTGTCTAGATCTAAAGCAAAGAGTGCCTCGGTTGTCATGACTCGCAGCTTGCATTGGGAATCGTGGCATCTCTTGGGTCACCTCTTTAGTTGTCCATCTCCTCTACCATCCCGGATGGGATACCATTAGGGACAACTACAAGTTGTGTGATAACAAGACCTTTCAGTTTATTCATCATTTTTTTACACTAGCATCATCAAAAGTAGGTTGGTCTGGTTGAACCTCCAATTGATTTGTGGGTGGAAATATGTTGCTACATAAGAGAAATCATTTTTTTCTTTTTCTAAGGAGGTGGAGACTAAGGCAGAGGTGGGGTTTTTCCTTTGGAGGAAGTTGATGTCTTTTTCTACTTCCTTTTGGGCTCAGGGTCAGGTTGCTTTTGTATGATGTTTTCCTTGTTTGTAGTGGTCTTTTTGGAATTGATCATTTTTGTGGCAGAGGATTCAAATCTGAGGACATTTTCAAAATAATGATCTCTTAGGGGTTTTTGAAGGTCTTGTGGAGGGCTGAAGGTGAGACGATGGGATTCTTTGATGGCAGACAAATTCTAGTTTGTTGGGGCTTTTCCTCCTGTAATGATTCGAAGGAGGAGGTGGAGGATTTGGACTTGGACTTGGTGTGGCTTCTTTTCTCTTTTGACTCGTGAGAAGAAGAGGAGGTGTTGTTCTGGGATGAGGAAAGTTTGAACATGGATGCCATGAGTTAGCGAGTGTTGCAACAAAAAGAAAAAAAAATAGAAAAATTTATAGAGCTCACATAAAATATAAATTGCTAAGACAACTTTCATAGCTTTGACAGACAAGAAAATCTTATGGGAATGCATATATATCTATATTTGTAATTATGTGAGTAGCAGGTGTTGCTATTTAGTATTTACGAGGAGTGGGCTAGTGGGCCTCTCATTCATGACGAATTGTGATAAACATTGTATTATATATTCTGTTCTTTTGTGCTATAATGGTGTCTTTAGCCACCGCCAACTCCTAGCTTGGATCTGTCTGTTTACTTCTCCAATGCAGCTATGATTTGTAACATGGTTTTAGGGCCTAGGTTTAAAGAACCTAGCTTGGTTCTAGTTGTTGTAAGGTTGTTTCTAATTCTAAAGATGATTATGAGAAGTTCTTGCTCAATGGAAAGAAAGATCAGACTCTTAGTGTCATGATGACCAACATTTGAAGGGAAATTTGATTTCATACTAGTGGGGTCGACTATTTGAACGAAGTTTGGAAGAAGCTGAAGAAGTTCTTTGAGAAAGTTGATGAAAGTCAGGTGATGCAACTTGAGAAAGTGTTTATACAATTATTTTTATGTTTGAATGCGTTCTGGTATAGATAATTTTAAGTTGCTTGGTTGCAGGATGAATGCGTGTACTTGTTTGGCCTTCTACACCCCTTGTGTGAGATTGTTGTATGGATATATACGTGAGTTTATAGAATACGACATTTTGACATCTTGGAACGGTTTTTATCAATTTCAAATCTCTTTTCTTGAATCTTGGGAAAAAATCTAAGTTTAAAATTTCTTTTTCTTGTGTGCCTTTATGTATCATAGACCTGGACATTGATATTACAATAAAATGCCACTTGACATTTCAACTTCGTAGTGCACTCTTCCCTTACCTATCTATCTTTTAATAAACTTAAAAGGCCCTACATATGTGCCACATCTTACAAATGTAATTATAGTAATAAATTATGTCGAGTTGTGCACTCACTACCCTGTCATATCCAATTTATTAATTATTTATATATTTCAAAGCTTCTTCATTTTGGCCAACATTCAACACGCTTCCATTCTAAACTTACCAACTTTGGGTATGTGTTTATCAGGTCACAAACTTTAAAGCCCACATCAATGTGTCATAGTCATTGATATAGGTATGTCTGGTAATGAATATAAAACAGTGGATATCATTAAATAATTCCCATGGATTTTAACGCATCCTTGGTGTTATCTACCTAGGTACCATGTCTGTTTATTTTGTTGTGTTGCATTGTTTGGTGTTTGGACAATTTGACAAATGAATGAGGTGGTCACTAGTTCTTGTTGCATAAAGAGCTGCTCCCACTCACATTTATCTTTATTTTGTTAGAGGTCACAAAAACTATCATTTAATGAATCTTTCATGTGCTCTTCTTCTCACCTTTCAAATCCTCTGTCATAAATTGCACAGAAGATTTGTTGAGTGAACGAGGTGTCCATTTTCCCACTCATAACTAACATCGCATGCTACCCACCCCCCCCCCCACACACAAGGTTTTTTGGTTTGTCAAAGTTGTGGAAATTGTGTGAGCAATTTGTATTTTTTGTGAGCTATACAGATTTGTGTTTTCTTTCTTTCTTTCTATTGCAACGCTCAATTAGTAATGGCATTCTTGTTCAAACTCCCCTCATTTTGGCACACCATTGCCTCTTCTTTTCATGAATCATAAGAAAAGAAATGGCATGCCAAGTGCATGTCCAAATCCTCCAACTCCTTCTTTGAGTCATCAGAGGAGTAACTCCAATAGACTAGTAGCGGTCTGCCATCAAAGGAGCCCGCCCTGCCATTTTTACCCCTCTGCAATACATTCACGATAACTGAAGAGATTCTTGGTTCCAAGAAATCCTCAGAGCTCATTCTTGTGCCCCCCTCTAAACCAAAAAAAAAAACATTTCTAGAAAGATTGTTAGAAATGGGGCGAATGTCATACAAGATCAGCCTCTGCCTGAAAACCTCCCAGGGGCATAGAGAAAGGAAACTACTTTGCTTAAGCTTCGACCTTTTTCACTGATGGATCAGTTGGAGGTTTAGGAAGACTAGAGAACATTCAAATATTTTCTTCACATTTCTGATGGCCTCAACCATTAGAGACTTCAGTTTTGCCATCATTTTTTAGCATGAACAATAGTAAGAGAAGGCTAGTCTTGTTGAACCTCTAGTTGATTTTCAGGTGGAACATGTTGGTGCTCAAGGAAAATCACTTTTTGTCCGAGGTGGTAATTGAGTTATAGCGGGGGGTTGTCCGTTGGAGGAAGTTGATGTTTTTCTCTTCTTCACCTTGGAGTTGGGGTTGGGTAACTTTTCTAAGATGTTTGCCTCATTTGTAGCGGTCATTCTCGAATTGATCCTTTTTGGGGCAGAGGGGGGCAAAGGATTGAACTCCGAGGACCTTTGTTATGAAAATAAAATAACAATGCTATATTTAATTATATTTAGATATTAATATTATTGTAATTATGAAAGGGTTCAACTTTATGAAGAGTCACCTTGAGGCCTATATATACCAAGGCATTCATTATTGTAATCATCTTATCATCTTATCATCATATTTTTATTCAATATATATATATATATATATATAATTTGGTAAATCCAATAATAAGCTATCCAAAATATAGTGTTTTCGTTGTTACACTGGTATCAGAGATTCGTTTCTGATCCAAAAGTCCCTTTACAATGAAGACCTCACTCTATTTTATAGAGAAGAGATGAGAAAAATCCCTATCCCATAAGGATGGAGGGATGAGATTAAAATATGAGCAAGAGAAATGATCAGTAGTTGAGATTTTATCTCATATTTACAATTTTTATCAAGATGGAAATTACCATGGAGAGAGGGGGGGTGAATTGCCTCATTGAACCCATGTACATACAAAAAATTGATAAGTGATAACTTAAGTTACAATGTTGGGGTCACTAGGGCACCCCCTTGGTGGTCTTTTCCACCCCACATCATGTGCTAAGTATCAAACATGAAGTTGGAGCAAGAGAAATGCTCCCCCCATAGAGAGAGTGCGCCCCCCATAGAGAGAGTGCACCCCCCCTTGGTGAACACATGATAGATCAAGTGAAAAATATGTCGTGGGAACTAAGACATGATCACAATATCACTAAGGGCCCATTTCATGAGAATCCATATCATTATTTTATCATTCCGGAGTTCCATTACCATATATTTTAAACCTTAGTAATTTTTAAAATTAAACCTTAGGCTGCCATTTAATAATTGACCATTAATTGGATCTTGGTCTTCCCTTGGTCAAATTTGCAATTTGATGCCTTAGATGAGTTCCTTAACCCTTCAAAGCATGGTATGCATCAAATCCATGCCCAAATCCAATATGAAATCTGAGATATTTGGCTGCTCCAAATAATTAAATTAATTCTTAGGCTATTTTGCTAAAAACCTAGGAAAAATTCACCATTAATAGCCCATTAATTCAAAATAGCTGAAAACGATATTTGGAGGGGTTCAATTCAATGTTATTGGAACCGGTAAAACCGGTCGGTCCGACCGGTTCACAGGCCCAACCAGTCCGGTTAGTTGCTTGAACCGAAAAAACCCCAATTTTGTCCTAGTTCGGTTCGGAACCAAGCGGTTCCGTATGGAACCGGACCAAAACCGCCGAACCGATTGGTTTTGGCCGGTTCCATACGGAATCGACTGGTCTGTACTCTGCAGTTCCGTCGCAACAAGGGACCCATGTTTTTCAAATTAAAAAAAACATGATTGCTTATTTTTTGGACTCTAGGGTGCCATTTAGAGCCTAGTTGTTGATGTATTTTAGTTCAAAACTTCAGAGATGTATTGCACTTAGCGTTATTTTGGTTATTTGCACTTGTACTTGCTATATATATAAGAAACTTTGCATATTTGTGTATTAATGGTTTGGATCCATATGTATGCACATGAATATATGTGTTTTTTTACAAAATATGAATATTTTATGTATTTTTTGGTCGATTGGTTTTTTTCTTAGTTTATTTTCGATTCCGGTTCGGTTTCCAATCTGGTTCACATTTTGGGCTCTATCGGTTCGATCACTAGTCCGGTTCTGATAACATTGGTCCAGTTGGCATCCAATGGCTGCATCATGATCAAAGATGACAACGTGAAGGTCTCATACTGCTGGTTGTTCCTGTTGACCAAATCAAATCTGGGTTTGACCAAGTCAAACTACTAAAAAAATCAAACTTGGTCAAAATTTGACCATGATGAAATCTTATAAAAAAACATATCCAAATCCTAATAGAAGATGGAATCTCACTCAAAATGATAAATATTGAATGACTACTAAGTCTAAGCTTCTGCCTTAGACAAGTGATCACTACAAAATCATTGCATAGTCTTCATCATAGGACTAGAGCATAACAAAACATAAAGCAAACAATTAGTGATTTGTTTACATATCCACATCTGGCTACCCATCACATAGCATTGCATAGATCAACCTTCTCTTGGGTGGAGTGGATGGTCAACAAGTCAATAGGCTAGTCAAGTGAAGTATTGGTTGTGGGAGACTTGAGTTACTCTTGGAGACAAGGGGAAACATGGAACTCTATGAAATTCATTTGTTTGGTGAACACTTGGGAGCAAGGTGTCTCACAAATGGATTTATGTGCTAGAAGGTACCCCTTTGACTCGAGCAAGCCCCCCCCTTATTTCATTTCATACTATGCAATTGACTTTCATTTTCACTTTTTGATACTTTTTCATTTTGAAGCATTGCTTTCTTTCTTTGGATATTTCTTTAAAGCACTTTATTTCTTTGCAATCCTTTATTTATCTAATGACTGAAAGTTATGGGCCTTGGATTGCCTTCTTAGCACCAGTTATGACACGACCTTAGCTCCGTTGCCGACTATTGTCCATAGGTGCAACGGAGTTGCCATAATAATGCTTTTTTAGAGCAAGTAGGTAGTACCTCTTAATTCAAGGAGTACCTACCCTTCTAGCCACCAACCAATTTCAAGGATGGGGGAAACTTGTTTCAAGCCTCAGGAGTAGTACATTTTTGGTGACTAGGCCAACATTATCTCATTACCCAACATCAGTTGTGTTCCAAGAAGAAGAGCACGTGGGGTCAGAAGGCTTTGTCACACACATCAGAGACAAGACACTATGGGAAGCATAGAGGCCACTCTAATAAAGAGGTCACAAAGGGGAAGGCCCTTGAGTTACTTAGTCATATCCAGATCAATGAGATTTTTCATAAGTAGGGGTGGATGAATGGAAGATGGGTAAGGTCAATATATGCAACCAGGAGACATGTTGTGATCCATGCAATACTCCAAAACCCTGTCAAATATAGATATGCATATAAAACAAGAACTACCACTCGATGAAATGCTATGCAAATATCCTACTTGTTACGCTTCATTAGTTTCCAGCATACCAGCATGTCGCTTGGCAAAGAGGGGCCATAAAATTTTGTAAATGCCAAGTATGGGGTTTTGTTACACATTTGTATGGTTGGCCATGTCAGGACTCCTTGGTTTTGCCCTCAGAAGTACTATGGCTTAGTGGGATTCTTGACTGCTCCTTTGTAGGGTTCATAGCTCCGAGGTTGGTGTTCGAGGATCCTGAGAGTGGGCCATTGGGTCACATGACCACCTAGTTATTTTGTTTTGGAGGTGCTTTTACTTTGTAAAGGGTTGTTGTCCCCTTCTTAGCACACCTCATGTACCCCACTTGGACCTTTTTCTTAACACTTCACCCCTCTTTGGCCAAGTCACATCTATGATGTCATCATCTCTTTCAAGCATTCAAGCCTCTTGTGAGGGAGACGTTGAGTGATTTTCAGCATTATGGGGATAGTTGGGGCATGACGTCCCCCTTTGGCCCACTCTTCCAGCATAGTAGTGCCTTGATCCTGCACATTTTAACATTTTTATCATCATAAGTTTATATTGGGGCAAAATACCCCAATTTAGTCTTATTTAAGACTATTTTAGTATTATTTTATTCTAATTTCAAATTGACAAATTAAAACTTGTAGGATTTGATAAATTTAAAGGTAAGGGTTGGAGGATATAAATACCTCACCCTACCTCACTTGTAAATCATAAGAGAAGGGTTCTATTATGAGATTATTTCTTTTTCTCCTACTCTTTGAGCTCTCTTGGTGATGTGCACTTCTCTTGGGATAAATCTTCTTGCTTGATGGTGGATGGATGCATGTCTAGGGTTCTTCTCTTGCACATACTTGGTTGATGCTAGCATTGTTGGAATAACACTTGCACAAGAGTGACCTAAAGCTTCTTCTTTGCTCATGTCTTGTTGAATGTTGGTAAGTTAATGTTTTTATGTGGAATGAATGGTGGTTTATGCTGCATTTTTTCTGAATTAGGGCTTTTTTACCAATATTCTATCAACTTTGTATGAAGGGGATGCCTTGCATAAGGGTTTCCTATTGTTTTAGGGCCTTGGAATTTCTCTATTTGCCTTAGTTAG